>JAKJXP020000007.1:0-85893 GCA_022225965.2 Diatrype stigma
GTGGATTGCGTTGCAGGTTGCGCAATTTCGAAAAATCCCGAATGGATGGATTGCAGAGGGTGGTGTCCACCAAATGGTGGACATCACGTTGCACAGGTTGCGTTGCTTGACACCCTGCCTATTGCCCACGGGAATATTGCTGTCTTTTGGAAGTCAGCGTCGTCGTAACGTTATTTTCGTTACATCATTGGCTATCGAGAAGAAGTTGCGAGAGAGGCTCCAGAGATCGACATGGCAACAATGGTAACAACTCGCGAATACCGCGTCGACTAGCAGGGAAGCGGCATGCAAAGCGGTATTCTAGCAGCCGTGTGGAATATAGCAGGTTCAGGGAATGGATGGTCGTTGATTACCCAACTGTCCCATCTTTCTGTGAAATATGGATCGAAGTTCAAGTTTATACACTTGACCCATTTCGTAGTAACCAGATGCGAGGCTCCTTTCGAATGCAGATCCTGGTTTTCCTTTGGAGGTTATAGTGAATAATCTGTTATGAACGAAATGACCGAGTTCGAGAAGAACAATGCGATAGGTGGGTCTAGGCTTGCTTATTAACGAACATCAGTGCTCCCAGCAATTGTTATGGTCGATGTTAAAGTAGAATATTGGCCAGGTGGATAGGAAAAACGTTATGACGTTTAATGGGAAAGTTAAATAGAGAATAGACATACTATTTTCCAATTTACAAAATAGACGTAAGCCCAAATAGATATGATTTTTTTGTTCTTGTATTAACCTAGGCGCTGTGTGCGACTTTATATATTGTAAAAGGGGGTTTGCTTTGGTATTAATATGAGCCTCATCTGGAACCATTGATGAATCTATTCATTATGCGTACTGGAACTCGAGGGACCTAGAATTTACTCTCCCGAGGTCCATATAAGCCTGCAATTGTTTCCGCGAGTGGTGAATGCCGATTCGAAGTTACAGGCAGAGCTAATCTACCCTTATCTATACTGGGCAAGTCTTGCTTCGAGAGATTTCAACATGATATGCCTTGTTCCTTCCCCACCAACACATCTTGAAACAATGGAACTACATCGTTCCTGCACATTACGCAGATGTTTAGGCTGCTACCTACACCGAGTGTATTTGAAAGGCAGTCGCGATGGCTCCCACATCTAGGCAGCAGTCAAGGTCCTTTTGCTCAGGAGACCGGCTCATAGCCTCGGATACGATCCAATATATATAAAACCCATAACTCCAGAATCCCAGCACCCCAAAAATTCACAAGAACATCAAAAGCATCCAATACCGGAGATCTTCCCATCGCCATCATGCCACCCAAGAAGCGTGGTAGACCGGCCAAGAAACATGCGCAGCCCGCTGCTTCTGACGCGCCCGCAACGCCAGCTGCAACTGTTCGGACCTCGTCCGCTCAGTCGCCCGCTCTGTCCTCGCCCATCCTAAAACGCCGCAGCCCTTCTGCCGGGAGCATTGCCGAAGCTTTACCCCCTCGCAAGAAGCGCGGCCGCCCTCGCAAGCAGCAGCCAGTTGCTCTTGTCCGCGTCCACTCCAGCTTGGCTGGAGAGGGACCAGCTGAAAACATTGAACTCATCTCGACTACTAGCCAAGTGAAGGTCATCAAAGATTCACAGGAGGATGATGACGCCGATGGTGATATTGGTGGTGACAAGCCAGCCATCACTGCCACCACTGATGGCTTCACCCAGGGGCTCAAGGATGCCATGAGAGAGATCTTCATTGGGAATGCTATGGAGCAGAACGGAGGCCTGTGAGCAAGCACTCCTCCTGCAGGACTTCGAATCATGCCGTATCACGAGGACTGACTAACTGATGCATGTCCAGGTGGATCCCCCATGAGGCGGCCTTGCAGATGCAGCAAGTCTTCGCGCCAATGTTGCCTCTCCCGGCTGGGGCTGTGTTTGTTGCGGCCGGGCTCGTCGAGGCGATTCGTGAACACCTCACATTGAAGCAAAAATAGGTCTTTACCTACGGCGAGCTGGCCCTAGCAGAATCCTTCGAGGTCTCATTGAAGTGTAATATTGGGATGGCTATTCCGGTAGACATGTGCAATGCTTATTGCTGGAAGGATATAGTCATCATGGCTGCCAACAATTTGGAGGCATAGTTGTGGGAGTCTAATTAGTATCTTCCTCATCTGTCGTTGCGCGACCATCGAGACGGCACCCTTTATCTCCTACAGATATTAAATGACACCCATATATTAGAACTTAAATCTCTTGCTCTTGAGACCATGGTGCACATGATTTTGCTTTGTGAAGTCCTCTCCGTTTCGTCTTCAACCCTCTATATGGGGTCGCGGTCTCCGTCACCCCTCCTGACGTAGTGGGATACTGGAGGCTTGGGGTTATTGACTCCAATCTCCGAACGCAAATGCACATGCGAACCCTCCAAGGCAGATCAAATGCACGGCTAAATGGGCGACAGGCCCACCGAGCGTCGATGAAGAATCGGTTTTATTCTCTTCTTCTTTTTCAGGCGACGTAAGACCGCGACCGCCAACATTAGCAATGCGCAGACGAGCGTATGCCCGATAGCACGGCCAGACATGGTACGTGCCCAGCGCGGCGGCGATCCACCGACAGGTGGTGCTGCTGCTGTTACCGAAGCCGGGCTCGGCGGGCTCGAGCAGCAGCACGGCAAGGCACACGGCGCTGGACGAGAGCAGGAGGCCCCCGTACTGGCGGAGGATCAGCCGCGCGGCAGGCGAGCATGCCGGCAGCTGCTTCTCCGGGGTGAAGATGAACGACAGGGCGGCCGCCGTCTCGACCACGGCGTGGAGAGCGAAGGGCGCCTGGGTGGGCGTGATCATTGCGACTGCGCACCCACCGGCCTGAGCCCCTGGCTGGTGGTTGATGGGATGGATAAGAGGCAATTCCGAATACAAGTAATAGTAGGTACTTCGTTCAACTTGGCCTCCGCGCCGTGAATTACGGCCCGTGATTGGGGACCTCTTTATAACCTGGAGGCGGAATGGCAAGTTGCCGGATGATTAGATCGAATCTTGTCCCCACCCCAAGCTTGGACGGCGCTTTGACAGCTAGCGAGGGGAGGGGCACCACTCGAGAAGAGGCTATTACGTTAAAGGGCTGGCCAACTAATAGGTACGAAGTAGAAATCCACGGATGCTGTAAATGTTCAAATTAACTATTTATTTTCGCATCATTATCCTGCTCTCTCCAAGGCCAACCAGCTGAATTACGGTTTGCGTGAGATTCCAACACGCATGTCTCTCCCGTAAGTAACGTATGTAGCAGCGGCCACCAACTAATTACCAGGTACGTACTTCGTAGTTGGTAGTAATACGAACGACCGTTGGAGGGCCTCGGCCTTGAGGCTTGAGCTGTCACGATAAACTAACCTAGATTGGGCTATCTGCAAGGGGTCTGGTCAGCCCCCGCTCCTGCCAAGCAAGCTGTCGAGATAAGAATAAGCGATCCCCGCCATCATCTCCCTACCGACTTTGGGGTTATGGCTTGTAAGACTCGATAGTATCACAGGTGTTTCAGAGGCCCGGTTCTGTTCATACTGGGTAAGCTGGCACCGGTAAGCCGAGGCATCCTTTTGGGACATGAGTCTATCTGAAATCCAATTACCGTGCCCCTATCACGATATTACGACGGTAATGGGAGGATGAAACGCTTGAAACCGCCTGGCGTCTGCATTCGAGGGGCGTGCGAACTGATGGTTAACACATGAATGCATGTGTGTAATGCCAATCCCCAGGAACCTTCAGCCAGGTACATGTCAACCTACCACATTGAACCTACATACATCGTACGTAGGTAGTATTAGCCAGTCCTCACTGCCATGCACTGATCATAAAGTTTTACTACATATAGCAGATGCGGACCCTAACCTAGCGCTTGTAGCCTGTCCCAGTTGGGCAATACCCTAGGTATAGTGCGTAGGCAAGTTGTGTCGTCATTGGTCGGTCAGGAAGCTGATGGCCGATCTCATCCCTCCCATGTCCTAAATGTCTTGACGTATTTGTTCATATGTTACCTATTTCATCTACCACATGCAAGTCAAGCCAGTCTACCAAAGTGAATTCCTTGGCAAAATCTCAACAACTTTTCCTGTCCCGTCGTGTTCTGCTTTTGATCATTTGTTTCTGAAGTGGAAGAGAGAAAGAACTTGGACTTCATTTCAAGTAAAAGACACTCAATTGACCTTGTCAATCTCACCATCGTCCATTGCTGAACCCGCATTTCGAGTGTTGACCGTCACGAGTCTGCGAGACTCGACTGATTTCTCTCAACCCATTCCTACCCATATGTGCTCCATCGCATACTACATAAGAAGATAATATTCGTAAATCATTCATATTCATCTGAGTATCCATCCGCCACCGTACGATCATGGCGACATCAGAAGCATTCGGGGAGCTGGGTCTCTCCATTGTTGGGCTAGGCGCCCAATACCCGCCGTATTCCTTGAAACCCGAAGAGGTTGAAAAGCTCGGTACCAAATACTATCCAGATTCGCCTGCGTAAGGTCTCAAGTTCCCTCGTCGGAGGCCCTCTTTTTTGACCATGTTTCCTCCAGTATGAAGAAAGTCTTAAGCATAAATCGATACACTGGAATTGAGACCCGCTCGTCCATAGGCAATTCCGACCACCCCCTCGTGAACAAGCCTCAGGCGCCCACAATAGCCGAGCTGCACGAGACATTCATGTCCGACGGTGTGCCATTAGCCGTGGAAGCCTCGAGAAAAGCGATAGCCGAAGCCCGAATCGATGCCTCCCAGATCACACATATTGTTGCGACGACTTGCACGGACAGCGCCAATCCGGGATTTGACCACTTCGTCGCGAAGGGGCTCGGTATAACGCATCAGATGGAGAAGGTTCTACTGCATGGTGTAGGCTGCTCGGGCGGTTTGGCGACGCTTCGAACCGCAGCGAATCTGGCGCTTGGGCATAGCTTTAGAAGGAAACCCGCAATAATATTATGTGTTGCTCTCGAGGTCAGCACCACTTTTGTGCGCAGCGAGCTGGACAGCATCGATAAGCTACAAGAGACGCGCATAGGCGCTTGCTTATTCTCGGACTGCGCCAGCGCTGTGGTGTTGAGTAATGGCATTGGAGCGCCGACAGGAGAACCAGTGTACCAACTGCTCGGTTGGGACCACAGGATCATCCCAGATACCGAGGCAGACCTTGGTTTCGACGTCGACCCAGTGGGGTGGAAAGTCGTCCTGACCCCACGGGTGCCGAGCTTGACGGCCAACGTGTTGGCGCCGAGCTTTGCGGATTTGCTGGAGAGCGTGCCAAGCTTGCCGACAGAATACCAAGAAGCAAGAGACTTCGACTGGGCCATGCATCCCGGAGGCGCAACGATTTTGACGGGGGCCGAACGCGCGATGGGCATCTCACCCGAGCATATGCGCGCAAGCTATGACACGTACATGAACCGCGGCAATTCGAGCTCGGCGACGATATTCAGCGTCATGGATCGGTTGCGCAGCAAGGAAATGGACGCGCTCGCTCCCGGTGGGCGAGTCCGCGAGTACATAGTCGGCTGCGCGTTCGGTCCTGGCATCTCGGTGGAGATGTGCATGCTGAAACGAAATATGGGCGCCCGCAACGTCGGCGGCATCCAGACCCCGCCTGAGACCGACAGCGAGGCCAGCACGAGCGAGACGGGTGGCGACGACCAAGATTGGGCGAGCCTTGACCCCAAGGACTCGGTACCCGACACGCCAGAACCCGAAGCGGAAGCAGAAGCAGAATCCACAACGACGACGACAACGATAGCAACAAATACGGGAAATGAGAGGTTTATAACCGAGGCATTAGCAGACGTTGATTTAGACTAAGCGCGACTTGAGCGAGTTGAGAGAGCGAGCTAGCCAGCACTGGCGTACGTGAGTACATTACATAGAAGATAATTGTTAAGATGATCTGGAATTTGCTCATGATAGGCACATCATAAGTAAGCATGCAAGTGTCGATGAATGTGATTGGCTTCCTGTATTTTGGTGCCGAACGACACCTTAATTGGCTCTAATTAAAAGGTGCTTATATACGCGAGATAATGTAAACCCTCCCAAGACTAAAGAAACACATGTTATTGCAAAAGGCCACTAGACCAATATATAATATACCATGGATGTAGGCAGCTAGATACAGCATAATTCATAATTAACCACCTACTCCTTATATTTCAGAGAGACGAGAAGAATGGGGGGAGGGGGGATTGGAGTCTTGGCGGGTGGGAACTCGACCGGCCTCCTTTCTCCGACTCACCATTCAATCCTACCTTCAGATAACTACTTACATATGATAAACACCCCTAACACCCCTATCCTCAAAGCAAAAGCCGGATGGCGCCGCGGTTCTTAACCTCCCGCCACCCCCGAGGTGCACCCCCGCGGATGGCGAACTCGAATTCGCTTCTCCACCGCCGGACTCTTGTTCTTGCTATCAGTAGCTCCCTCCTCCTGCTACTACTACTCCTTCTCATCATCACCACCTTCATGGCTCCCGGCGCAGCCGGTCGTCGCCTGCCGCTTTTTGCGCTTGCCGCCTTGCTGCCAGCGGCGACCGAGACCCAAGGTGCTAGCAGCAATGCCAATGCCGACAACTCGCCCGGCCTGCCCATGGTCATAAACACGTGGGGCGGCCCGTTCACCGCCGCCACCGACGCCGCGTACCTGGCCCTCGTCGCGCCGGGCGGCGGCGGCGCCTCGGCCCTCGACGCCGTCGAGATCGGGTGCGCCACGTGCGAGGCGAGCCAGTGTGATGGTAGTGTCGGGTACGGCGGGTCGCCGGATGAGAACTGCGAAGTAAGTTGGTAAAGTACTTAATCAGTTAGGCCCGGTCGACAAAAAGATAAGAAAAAAAACAGATCATTCTGACCAGCGCAGACAACCCTCGACGCCATGATCATGGACGGTACGACGATGCAGTCCGGGGCGGTGGCGGGCCTACGGCGCATCAAGAGCGCCATCGCGGTGGCTCGCCACGTGCTCGCGCACACGGCCCACTCGCTGCTAGCCGGCGACCTCGCCACCGACTTCGCCGTCGCGAGCGGCTTTGTCCAGGAGAACCTGACGACGGCCGACTCGGCCGCGTCGTGCGCCGCCTGGCGCGCCGCCGCCTGCCAGCCCAACTACCGCGTCGACGTCACGCCCGACCCGAGGTCGTCGTGCGGGCCTTACGCACCGCTGCCTCGCAATAACCAACAACAGTCGCTCGTAAACCGAGCCCAACCCCGACCCCGACTCCGAGAGCACGGTAGCCACGACACGATCTCCATGATCGCCATCGACGCCGCGGGCAACATGGCCGCGGGGACGTCGACGAACGGCGCGTCGCGCAAGGTGCCGGGCCGGGTGGGCGACGGCCCCATCGTGGGCAGCGGGTCTTACGTCGACGGCGAAGACGGCGGCGGGGGGTGCGGCGCCACGGGCGACGGCGACGTCATGATGCGGTTCCTGCCGTGCTACCAGGCGGTCGAGAGCCTGCGGCGGGGCTTGTCGCCGGCCGAGGCGGCCGAGGACGCCGTGCGCCGCATGGTGCGCCGGTTCCCGGACGTGGCGACCGGCATCGTGGTCGTCAATGCCAAGGGGGAGCACGGCGCGGCCGGGTCGGGCTGGACGTTCACGTACGCGTATCGCGGAGGCGGCATGAATGCGTCGGTTGTGGTGAGCGTGCCGCCGGTGGGCGAGTTGACTGAGTGATCACTATAGGTACTAAGGGATGACCTGGGATTCCATTCCACAGGCTTCCATGCAATAATATGGTTGAATGGAAGGTCAATGACTACTAGTAACAATGCAATGAACTTTCAAACAAGTCACTAAGAGTTACTCTTGTCGGAGTAGGTTCTACGTGAGATCCATGGAATGGAATGAGCTGTATGATTCGATACACTGTTGAAAGTATGACAACAAAGGAGCCCTTCACTCGAGAAATATGCAAGGAGCATCTAACTGATAATTTCCGTCACATCCCGCATATATTACATTTCCCCACTTCAGAAACTTCTGTCCCTTTGACAATAAACCATTGGACGGTAACATACTGGTGAAGACACTCGCGGTCAAGCTGCTACACAAGCTGCACCTTGCAGATTGGGGTACGAAGATCTCGATGTTCATGGCTGACTATCCTAAAATATATCTTCCGCTCCCCCATGTATATACTCCCTTCTGGGTTTATACCAAAGTCTAGCAAACATTGGGTCCCGCCGCCAGCGTGTCGGCAACCCCCTGAGCTACCACGTCGTGGATCGGGTACGTAGGATGTAGTTCGTTGAGCCAGAAGTACTGGTTCACGGGAACACCGCAGCTCTCGATGAAGGTATCGGGTTCGGGAGTACCACTTTTGTTCCATCGTTAGCCGCTCACTCATAACGTCACAACAGGGGTAACCGCGGGACAGAAAAGGGGCAAAACAATCTAAACCAGGAAATAGAAAAAAGAAAATGGGAGGGTGGGCGGGCAACCTCATGTACGCATCGCAATACTGCGTCAAGTTCTTCATCTCCGCCGTAGCCGCATAGACGGTCGGGTCGTCCAGCGCGGCGCCGAAGCTCTGGCTCGAGCTGTACGTCCAGACGTTGGCGTCGTCGGGGTGGGCGGCCTTGAGGTCGGCGGCGAGGCCGGCCACGAGCTCGTTCCACCGCGCCAGGACGAGCTTCTCGGCGGCGGCGTCGTCGGGCCCCTGCCGGATCATCATCGGGCTGCGGTCGACGGGCGGGACGTCGAGGAAGACGAAGTTGCGCGCGCCGGCGCCGTACAGCTCCCCGGCCAGCGCCGCGTACAGCGCGAAGATGTCGCTGTACAGGGCCTCGCGCTCCGCCGCCCCGAGCCACCACGAGTTGCCCACGTCGTTGATGCCGATCCAGAAGGCGAAGACCGCGCCGCTGCTGCCGCCGGCCTCGGCCCAGGCCGGCGCCCCCGGCGCCGCCGGCGCGTCCCCCGTGTACCCCGCCACGAACTGCGACCGGATCTGCTCCTTCATGGAGACGACGCTGGGGTCGTACGGCGCCACCAGGTCCGAGTCCACCGTGGCGCCGCCGTACGCCAGGTTGTACGTCTGCAGCAGCGAGGCGTTGTGCTGCGTCGTCAGGAGGCCGACCCAGTTCGGCCCGTTGGACGACGTGTAGCCCGGGTAGGCTGGGTTACCCAGTGGGTTATCTGGTGTCGGGTTCGTGGACTTGTAGTCGAAACCTGTGCCATATCGTATGCGTGAGTACGTGCCTCTCTGTAAATTACCTCGTTTCCCCCTCCGAAGCTGGGACCATCTGGTTCAGGCAGGTAGGTGGCGACTCGAGGGGGGGAAAGCAAGGGAAGGAATAGGGGTTGCCATCATACCGGTCTGCGAGTAGCTGTCACCACTGTTGAGGGAGCGAGGCTGTTAGCAGAAGTCTCCTCGCTCGCTTTATCCCTCGTTCGTCCATCCGCGGGTGAAAAACACAGAGACTACTAAAGAAAGAGGGCTCGCCAGCTTACAAGACGAAAGCATATTTGATGTTCTCCCACCCGGGCCAAGCGTCGGTTGCGTTACAGGCCGACTGTCTCCGCGACGAAGACGGCGACGGCGCGGACAGGGCGAGCGCAGAGCTCAGCGCAACAAGTGCAGCCGAAGACTTCATGACTGAAGATAATGGCGAACTGTTCAACGGATGTTATATCAACGAAACTCCTACGTGCAACGCTGCATCAGGTCAACACACGACACGAAGAGAGCTTTTGACCGTTACGACTGAACGAGCGAACAACACGGTGAAGAGACAAGCGAGTTCCTCTCGACATCCCTCATGATGGGCTAGTAAGAGCGACATGTAAGGCTCTGCTATATATATACCTACATATGCACCTATTATCTATTCAAGGCCAGGGTAGCATCGAATAGATGCAAGCCATCCCGATTCCGCCCGCCCTAGGTACATAAATTCCACTGCAGCCCGCCGGACGGGGGATCTCCAGCTCCTGACGAAATCCCACTTATAGCACTATATCTACGACGACTTGACTACCCTGGTCTCAATTTTGGATAGCGTCTTGATCGACCAGGGCCAACAGCCCCGTCCTTCTCATTACAACGAGAATTGAGCTGTAATAATTGCTAGGTGGTGTGTTCGCGCAGTACGTGCTCTCGGTCGACGGTGACGAAGTGAGAGAGAGCAGGAACAGACACCGACTCTTCCCCGTCCTGACTGAAGGTCGGGGTTGCAATGCTTCTACGTGGTATCAGCATCGTCATCATGGAAAGAATCATCGTGGGGTGGGGGGCAGGTCCCCTACCTACGACCCCCGGCCGAGCCAGTGTGAAGTGGAGCTTACACGACGGGGCGTAGCATTCCGCCCCCATCGATCTGTCTATGTAGATATATATGTAGGTATGATATATTGCTATCGTGGATTCATGGGAAAACGTAGCGCCGCCCAGGGCTCGTTTTCTTCCATCGGGGGTTTCCAGCTGAGCTGAGTCGGGCCAGGGGACTTATCCCCCGTTCTCCTCCAGTTATTACGGCGGAGCGTGAGCTTCCGTTCCGCATCCGACAGAAACTGGGAATCGACCCCGTCATCTCTACCAGGCCAGTGGTTGGTCGCGTAAATACATAGATAGTACGTAGTAATCTGGTGCGCGCCTCACAGAAGAGCTGTTAAAAAGACGTTCACATATAAGATCAACTCTCGATCGTGAGGTGGTTGTATCCTGTCCTAGGCGGTTGGCTCTATTGAAGCCTACCGTGCTTGCCCCTGAGCGACAATTATAAGCGGCGAAGGTATTGCATCATCCACGGCAATACATACGTCCTGATCATCGATTTACACCCACAAGGCTTCTGTCAAAGCTGAACGGATGGCTCAGTAGCGCCAGCTGAATACGTAAAGGTGCCAACAGACCAAAAAAAGAAATGAAACTTCTTTGGGATAGTAGCTCGATTCAGTTTAATGTATATAGTTACAAGATCCCCGTCCCATAATCTACGACGATTCGTGATCGATCCGCAATCCGCATTTCAGCACCACCTCAGTTCAATCTTTCGTAGATAGTACCTACACAGAACCGGCTCTATTCCCAGGTGAGGAAATGCATGCGCGCAGAGGAGAAAGGCCTTTGATCTCGAGTTGTATTGTGTAGCAGCACGAGATCTTGGAAGGAATTAAAGTGGAAGAAAGAGTCATAGGAAAAGCAAATCATAACATCATTACCGCCATTACTCCAATACCGTGTTTCCAGTCCTCAAACCGCCCCTCAAATACTTGCTAGTTGCCTATGATATATCGAATTGTCGGCGCCCCTCTCCCAAATATATAATGAGATAACCAAATACGAAGTAAAAAAATATCCCCATGATATAACCATTCTGGCCTCGTCTATCAACCCACACATATATGTCTGCAGTTTGTGACTTGCAAGAGATACACGCTCGTTCTTAGTTCGCACGAACCACCAGTGAATAAGGCAACTCCTGTTGAACGTGTTGACTTTCAACTCGCTATTCCCCCATTCCTGGCACCCAAGCTGCACATGGACAAGAATAACTGGACCGTGAAAGTCGCTCGAAAAGGATCAGGTAAGAGTAGCAAGCATAGCTCTCATAATACCCGGCGGTGGACCTATGTGATAGTAACAATGCTTCGTTAGCTATGCTAATCCATTTTTATTGTACCTATGTATTTAGGAAGGAGTTGATTGTCACGGTGACTGACAAGGAAAACGCGCACCTTCACATCAATCACATCACCTTATCGAAACTTGGGTACGCTGATGGACATCCTACCTTTCTTGTCCTTCTCGATGCGCGGGCCGCGCCGCGGCTCCTCGATCCTCTCGACCTCCTGCTCGTAGACGACAAGCTCGCCCGTCGGCAGGCGCTCCGCCCTCACAAGCTCGTTACTTACGCCATGGGGACTGTGACTATGGCTGTGGCTGTGACTGTGGGAATGGCTGTGGCGGTGGCCGTGGTGGTGTCGCTCCCGGCGGATGAAGTCGCGCTCCGCCTCTAGCTGCGCGATCTCCATCTTTATGTCCCGGTCCGTCCGGCGCCGGTCGCGGTCGCCGGCGACCAGCGCGAGCGGCCCGACAGGCACCTCACTGCTGGCCTCCCAGGGGTGCGCATCGACGACGACGGGGGTGCGGCGCGACGTCGACGTGGATGTAGAGTGGCTTCGGCGACTGCGCGCGCTCCGTACGGAGGGGGAGGGCTCCCGGAATACCATGGTCTGGTTGTTGATGATTTCCGGCGGGGGCGGTGCCGGGACTAGAGCGGGGGCTGAGGCTTGAGGCGGAGGAGCGGTATGGATTTGAGGGATCCCCACGGGCGGGGGAACCAGAGGCGGGGGAGGAATGGTGTAAAATTCCTCTTGCCTTCGGTCTTCGAAAACATGTGACGACCGAGCTGAGTTGACTTCATTCTCTGCCTTTTTGTAATCCTCGCTGAGCCTGAGAACATCGTCGATATTTTCCTGGCCGAGGGCTTTCTGCACGATGATAGTGTTGCCCTAAGTCGATGGTCGTTAATAATCTTTTATAACTATTACTGGACTGGGGAAATTAGACATACTTCCTGGATAAACGGATAGCCTAGGTCCATCAATGCACGCGCCGACACCAGCCGGGCTGGGATTCTAGTTTTCCCCTTTTTGGGGTACTCGGACTTCACGGTGACAGTTGTGCCGCCACTGCTGCTGCTGCTACTGCTACTAGAGCTACGTGATTTAGCGGCTCTCGATCGCGACTTGCTACGAGTGCGGCTGCTGCTGCTGCTGCGATGGGTGCGGGCTTTGCTGTTCCTGGAATTGCTCCGCCGTCGTTTCGACTTCACAATCTCCGTCTCGCGTAGAAGCTCGGGATAGGCGTGATATTCTTCATTTCCGTAGCGATCGGGTTCGGCGATCTTGATCTCGTCGTACTCCCGCTCCGCGTAGATTCTTGGAGGCGGCAGACGTCTATGACGGGGAAGCGGGATCGGTTCGTAAGGCTCTGGACGGTATTCGCTGCGACGGACAGGAGAACCGTATTCCTCTTTCTCGTGGAAGCGGCCCAGTGGCCGCCTGTCGAACGTGTCGAGAGAAGACTGACGCCGTAGCGCCATACCTGGGCGTCTGGGAGGAGATGGCATGCGATGGTCTCTCTCCCTTTCCTTATCGATGACGAGTCGCTCTAGTTCCCGCTCTAGATCGGGCTGTGGAGATCGCCTGGAGCGTGGGGCTGGGGAATCATCGTCGACATATCTGGCCGGACGGCGGCGGTCGTCTTCCCAGGGCGGACGTGACGAGACAGCACGTCGCTCCGGTCTGTCAGGTGAAATTTCGCGGGTGCGACCTGCTGGAATTGGGAGACGATCCCGCTCCACGACGCGATCTCTCTCGCGTTCCCGTTCAGCGAAGAACCGCTCCTTGTCCCACCTCTCACCGTAGGCCAGATCGTCCTCCAAGGATCTAGGACCCATGGTAGTGGCAGGTAATATATAGAGGTAGAAATATATATAAATAGATATTCGAATGGAGAAGATAGTAGATCGACGCTAAACGCTCAAAAAGATCGCTCGTATATATGAGGTGGCAAATAGAATTAGGATGAAGGGAGGCTGGGCAGGATTGAGCGGGAGAAGGGGAGGGACAGAGAGTATAGTGTGTGTAAGTATGAGTGAGGATGGGCGTACGAAGAATAGATAGTCGGATAGATAGTGTAGAGGAAGGGAGGGAAAGATCAAGAAAAGCTGGGCTAAACGATGACGACAGTGGGGAAGATGTGGATGGATGGATGGAGGGCTTGGAGGGCTTGGATGGTCAAGGATGGTCAAGGATGGTCAGGGATGGTCTCTGCCCACTTGCCCACTGCCACTGCCCGCTGCCACTGCCCAGACTGTTCCAGGATGCCCAGGTGGGCTTGGGCTTGGGCTCTGGACTGGGCTTGGCAGCTTCAGTTCAAGCAAGAACGAGCAAGCAATCAATCAATCAATCAAGAGCGATGGCAGCCGATGGGGTTCGGTGGCCTCCCGAGTGTGGCTGCCCTAGCCTTCGTACCCCTGTCGTCTCTGTCAACCCTGTCAGATAAGTCCCGAGGATGCAGCAGGACCCTCCCGCCTATAAGAGCGGGAGGAAAGGCAAGAGCAACCTGACCTGTGATATTGGTTCAAATGACACTGATTGATACTGGTTGATACTGACTGACACTGACTGACACACATTTATCTGCTGGACATGATGGACCCTTAGGTATTTGATGGCCCTGTTATCATCATGGATGGATGGATGCGATGGATATGAAGCATGATGAAGCCCTCGTGTTGGATGAATACGCGCGCGCAGGAGGTGTTCCAGTTCCAGTTTTCCCACCTGCACTCTTCATCTCATACGGAACTACATACTTACCTACCTAGTGGCTCTGTGGCTCTCTGCCTATTGCTTAGATGTCTAACTATTGCGCATGACATGGGCGGGTGACGAATAAGAGCATGAGGGTCACTTTGCTAGATGCGATTCCTTACATGAGCCCCTTCTTTCGCCAGGCTGCAGAAGGCTATACGTATGGAACAGGCCGTTACATGGAATGATTTCTGATGGATCTTATGGACACTGATGTGAACCGTAGCTGGTAGTGGAGAGAAAATGCAGCAAATCCAGTACTAGGTATATCGGTATGATGGCAGTCGCTTGTACGAAGCAGTCTGACAGCCTTCGGGCGCAATACGGATGCTAGCGTTGATTGATAGCTTCAGGTCTTGCTGCTGTCCCACCATCAGGAATGACGTCTGGCAGAGACAGGAAGAAGCTAGAAATCCAGCTACTTCGTATTGGTGGTCGATGCTGATCGTAAATGTTAGCATAAGAGGCTATACAACGTTGCTTCATTAACAGAATCTATCGAGCCTACGATTCTGATCAACCGGGATTCCTAGTTTATACAGGCTAGTGTAGCCTATAATTTGTTATTTAGACCAGCAGAACTAGCTGCATTGCGATCGGGCATCGCTGGTATCTCTTACTTACCTAATACACCCTTATAGGTATTCGCACGCTACATAACAAGACTCCATAATTATATGGGCAAGATATTCAAGAGTACCGCGTGAAAAAGACGACTGTTTCTCCTATCCTCCAGATAATGCGCGCAAAATCTTTTATGAAAAGGAATTCTCTTCGAATTTGCCGCGGTTATGCTTCACGCTATTTGGTTTTCTGCTTAACGCTTGTCTTGGCGGGCGGATCCTAAGAACGACCGCGGCTAGATGCAGGACCAATTCCCATCCGACTTATCAGAAGTGTTCCTCAGCTGCTGCCCAAAGAGACGCGGGCCTGACTGACCGACCTGGGGTTTGCAGTCTCCAGTTACGTGTGATTGCATACGAGTGCGAACGTTAGAAGGTTTGGTCGTGATGCTATTCGCCCGTCGGACGAAGTGAGTCGATGGTGAAGGGCCGAACAGATCTCATAGGTAGTCGGCAGGCTTGTATGTCTAACCATTACGTGTTACCGGGGCGGCACTCTTTTACGGTAGGATCTCGGTTTCCGACAAGTAAGCACGTACGACTTTCAATCTCGAAACACATGACGACGACGTATCCTCAGAAGCGGCTCCGGCTTGCTGTGTAAGGCTACCACTGTCCGTACATGCTTAGCAAGCTATATGGACGTACGTGTACTGCTGCTACTGGCTTCTGGACCACCGCACTTATGGGTTTCGACCAGGCACATATACGTAAGCTGTGGCTCTCATGGCATCGAATTTCCGAAGTGGCAACATATTTACATAAAGTTTGTCCATTTCCCACCCGCAAAGCCGATCGTGGCTACACAGACAACAGAATCCCATCTGCCCATCACTCTGTGTATGACAAAGGCCCGACACCTTGGCACGAGTCTCGTGGCCTCTTGTCGAAGGGTCGATTGCCGACCAGCCGGCCATCAACCACTAACCAATGTTGTTCCCGACCACTACTTGGAAGATAGATCACTGTTTAGACTACAATGGGAATCCCTGATGGAAGCCTGAGCTTAGGGTTTGACGTCATCAAGAGCAAGTCTCTGTGGCTTGCCAAACTTTGATTCGGCGTTCTGGCGTGAGCTGTCCGGGGGCGCAGCTACGTTCGTAGCAGGGCCGGGCGAAGAGAGGGATATAAGGCTGACTGGATCCCGACGGCCCCTCAAAAGCACTCAAGACTACAGGCCACTGGCTGGATGGGTGTCATGCTTGAAAGTCGAATTCGAGGCTCTTTACGGCGACAAGGCGGCAAAGTTTCTTTGAAACGCCATGTGCAACTTCACTCGATGCTGGCTGAATTCTAAGCGGTAGAAGTTCGATTCAGTGGGCAGGTGGTACCAGAACTATACTGTCATGGTTCAGGTCCTGGGATCTTCGAGGAAACATATCGATGCCCCTAGACCGTTAACAGTAATCCGGGACAATTTATAGTCGTTGAATTTTACGTTGGTCCTTTTTTGCCCATCGTACACCAAGCTAGACCTTTCGTGTAATCTTCTCGTAGAGGTGAGTTGGTGACTACCGGTAGATAGACCGGAAGATTCGTTCAAGGCACAGTAATAGCAGGCTTGATATGCTTGCCTCCATAGAGTAGCAATGTCACGTTCACCATTCATCAGAAATCATAGAGATGTTTTTGTTGTCATGCTGGCATTTCCCGTACGATATCTAACGTACATGTGGATTATGATGGTACACGAGATCAAGCTTTCTCTCTTTTAGGACGCCGCCCCCAACATGCAAAGCAGATCTAATACTGCACCGAAGAACGCCAGGCCAATGCTGCAAGTCGTATGGAGAGATGGGATGGATGGATATATAAACATGGAAGTCATTACGACCTCTCTCTCTCTCTCTCTCTCTCTCTCTCTCTCTCTCTTCCCTTTGGGTCGTTTGTAGGTTTCATGTCGTCCGAATGTCATTCGAGAAAGCGGGACAGTAGCTGTATCGAAGACTTTTCTTTTGATTCTTTTTCATTGGTATCTTGTTTTCTTCCCTCTTCCCGTCGTTCTCTGGGACCGGACCGGTTCGATCTTCTTTTCCCCCTTCCTATGCCTGTGCGGGGAGGAGCGCGCTTGCGCTACCGGTCCTTGTACACCTTGGGCTTCCAGCCGTCCTTGACCTCGGCCTCCTGGGCGGCCTTCTCGGCGGCGGGGCGGACCTCGGCCTCGATGCGCTCGCGGGCGCGGAGGACCTTGCTCTGCAGGTAGAAGCTGCCGCCCTTCTGGGGGTCGTTGGCGTCGAATAGCTTCTTGAACCGGTCCAAGACCTCCTCCATGTTGGCCTGCCCGCCCTGCGGCGGCTTGACGTTCAGGATCCGGCACGCCTCGTCCAGGGTCATGCCGCTCGTGATGCTGGCGCGTGCTCCGGCACCGTTCGGGTTCATCTTGGCCTGCGCCCGCGCGTAGTTCGACGACGCCTGCGCTTGCTTGTACGCCTCGGTGAAGGCGCGGCCCACCACCCGCGAGCCGACCATGAAGGCTCGGAATAGGTGCGCCTACGGAGACGGGGAGGAAGTTGTTAGCGGCGAGGTCAGTGGCCACCCCTCGATGATAGTCCTATCGTGCAGGTATTTTGGAGATATATCTCCACCTTGAACGGTGACATCTTGGGGTTGGAAAACCCTTGGTATAAGGTCATTCAAAGGTACATACCATTTTCTGGATTGTGTAAGGACCTGAGATCCAAAGGCTGGCTCTTGGGAGGGGTTCAGCGTAGAGAACAATCGATAGAAATAAACCGTCGACCGTATTCAGGATGCGCCGACAAAAGTTGAACATGCGCGATAACTTTTTAGTACTAGGGGCCCCTACTACCTACCAGCCCACCAAGCAAGCCTACCTACAGGTGCTACATAACCGGCCACTGAACCCCCGACTCCTGCTAACTACCTATCTGTGGCTGGTGCGGTAACCTTTGGGGCTGAGGAGGAAAAAGACATCGGCGCTTTGTTGTCTGAAACTCCGATGACGTGTGTTATGTGCAAAGTCGTAATTACCTGGCCCTGGAAGTTACCTATGCGCCTTCAATTTCATTTCCAGTTGGAAGTCGATCAGCTTAGCTCCATGCCAGCTGGCCAACTGATGCTTGACTTCAGATGCTTCAGGCACACTGGCACTTCAATATGCACTTGCCAGGCTTCTGCATTCTACCTACTTCGTACCTTAACCAGGTAAAGCAGCCCAGGTAGCTCGGACACTCTATTCAGGAGGTAAACACACACAACATCTGATCTACGTACATCGAACAGTCGAACATTGACCTTACCAGACCGAAACTCGAACCCCAGACTGTCACGTTGTGCATTTGTGCACTTTCGTGTTTCTTTCATCAGATCATACGCGCCGCCGACAGGTTTCACAAGCCTGAGAAGCTACCTGAGGTAGTCTTGTCTGGAAATCCCGGTGTCGGTCTAGATTTTGGTTCCTATTGCGACTACGATTCCGCATTCGATTTCGGCTTCAACCTTTCACTATACACCCCGCCACCCTGTGCAAGATATCACAACCATAGCAGATTACTATGGCACAATACTACGGCGCTCCTCCGCCAAACCAGTTCGCAGCCGGTGGCGCCTCCGCCCAAAACCTCCAATTCTATCCATCGTCCTATTCTCCGGGTGTGCCAGGCCCACAGCAAGCCGCTTATGGCTATGGCGCACCACCTCCAGGCACCTCAAGTTATGGCGGTTTCGGTGGTGGTGCTCCAGGTGTTAGTGGCCGTATGGGTGAGCAAGGTGGTTTAAGAACAGGTTGGCTAGCAGCTTTCTCGACAGAAGGTTACGACGGCGAGCCACCTTTGCTGGAGGAGCTAGGAGTCAACTTTGGGCACATCCAGATGAAGGTGAGCTTCTGCAGAGATGAAGCCATGTGGAGGAGATTGCTAACAGAGTGCAGACCCTGGCAGTGTTAAACCCTTTTGCACGGATCGACCAGAATATAATGGACGACTCCGACCTAGCCGGACCCATACTCTTCTTCCTCCTGTTCGGCACGTTTCTCTTATTCAGCGGCAAGGTGCATTTCGGATACATCTATGGCCTGGCCTTGATAGGGTCGATCGGCCTTCACACAATACTATCTCTCATGTCCCCCGACGGCAATAGCGCGTCACCAGCGACTCATGCTGCTGTGCCGCCCTATTCTGCAGGACCTGGCTATCCGGGAGATCCAGGTGTCAGCGCTCATGATGACCCCAACAAGGGACCTCTCAGCAGCAGCCTAACATTCGTTCGGAGCGCCAGTGTCCTCGGATACTGCCTCTTGCCATTAGTCCTCACAAGCGCGGTCGGCATCATCATGCCCATGGATGGACCCATCGGTTATATTCTTACAAGCGCCGCTATTATCTGGTGTACCACGAGTGCCAGTGCTATGTTCTGCGCGGTGGGCAGGATGCGGGCAATGAGGGGCCTAGTAGCGTACCCCTTGATGCTGTTTTATGTCGGGTTTGGAATTATGGGTATCTTCAGCAGCCGTGGCTCGGGAAGCTTAAGCAAGGTTGCTGGCGTATCATGAAGCAAGCTGGTGGCGACGATTTCACCTTATATACGTCGATATTGCATCGCACGGACACTAAAACATTAGCTGGGTGGGCACTCATCCCATGGTATGGCTCTTCTCAGCATCACAAACAGGCTATTACTGTATAACTATTGCTGTAAAGGGAGACCCATAAGAAGTTGCACACTTCCGATTTACCTTATGTATCGACTACTAGGTTGATAGACGAGAACGATGGAGAGGGCGCAACGGAAGAATCATCGTGATTGAAAAACAACTCTGGTAGATAAAATTATCATGAGAAAAAATAAGCCTTAAATCCCGACTGCCTGATTATATCCCGAACCAGTCTATATTCCTGTCTCTATCCAAGCCCCTTTCCGGCTATCCTTTACATATGAACTGAAGCTACATACGTACGTGCCTGTCTAGATGTCTATCCCCAACCTGTACCTTAATGGAGCTGGAGCTGTAAATGTGACACCTGGCCGACCTAAATATCACTCGATGGTCAGCTGCCGATTAAGCCAAAGTCCATTAGGTCCCTCCATCCATTGCCCCACCACCCAGCTTTTGGGACACCCGAAATACCTCTTACAAGAACCGGACCTCCCCCCCGGTACCTATCAGGCTATCGACAACCCACCTAACAACATTAGGTCGGATGTAGGTATGCCCTCTTATTTGATCTACCTATCCGTCCACTTTCGCACCCAGCTGTCACAAACGAACAAGTGGAACCATCGGGTATGCAATGGATCCCCAATCCAATACAGGAGGCTCAAGCACGTCGCCGCAGAAGCCCCTTGTTGGGGGTAAGCCCCGCCATGGCGTAAAGTACCGCGCCTACAGCGAGGAAGACATGCGGAAGGCCGCCCACGCCATCCTGCAGGGGGGTATGTCGCTGCGCCGGGCCAGCGTGGCCTTCAACGTGCCCAAGACGACGCTCGCGGAGCGCATGGGCGACAAGCGGCCCCGGCTCGCACCCAGGGGAGGGGCCGGGGCAGCCCCGACAGCGGCAACGGCAACGGCAACGGAAACGGGCGCGGGCGCGGGCGGAGAGGACGGCGGTGGCAGCGGCGGCAACAGTAGGAAGCAGAAGCCGTCTTCGCCCCCGCTCCCGCCGGCCACCCGCTACACGTGGACCGAGGCGGAGATGGACCAGGCCATCGAGGCGGTGCAGGCGGGCGGCGAGAGCGTCCGCGAGGCCGCCCGCCGCTTCGGCGTGCCCCCCAGCAGCCTGAACTCGCGCACCCGCGGCCGCCAGCCCAAGGACCTCAAGGGCGAGGTCTCGCGCCTCACCCTCAAGCAGGAGAGCCTGCTGGCCGACTGGGCCTCCGCCCAGGCCGCGCTCGGGTTCCCGCCCTCTAAGGACGAGGTGTACGGGCTCGCTGAGCGCGTCATGAGCAAGTCTGCTGGTGGCGTTGGTGGCGGTAGTGGTGGGGACAATAGGAAGCTCGGCAAGCAGGTGAGCCATCATATCATATACGGAAGAATATTTCGTGCCCTCTGCTTGCTTGTTTGTGCCATGGGGGGCCACCCGTCTCTCATGAGGGAGTATCCCGATCTCGGATTGTGTCTGTTTTCATTTTCAATGGCCATACAATCCCCCGGAGTAGTAGCACCGGGGGTTATGCTCCTCCTTCCGCGAAGGTCTGAGAACAGGATTCCACTGACTTCTGGGGCCTGGTTGATGTAGTGGATTGGCCATTGGATGAGGCGGTGGCCGAACGTCGAAGTCCTGGACTGGAAGTCGAAGCAGGGCAGAAGGGCCGAGAAGAAGAGGGTCCCGGACCTGTTCGACGAGGCCCACTTTGCGGTTATCGGGGACGAGGCCCAGTTCCGCCAGGCCCCGGCAGGTTGAGGTTCGCTTCGAAGCACTCACGCACCCATTTTCTGCGTGGTTGCCTAGGTCGAAGGGAAAGCCCCTGGGGGGCACAATTCTCCGCATCGCCCTTGGTCGTGGCCTCAACACTTCACCTGATTATCTCGCATATATATATATATATATCACATCTCGCTACTACGAGAGCTGCATGCTGTGCAGGCCCGCATCTAAGGTCCAGATGTCTGTCTACGCGTCCCGGAACAACGGAGCAAGCTCGACAAGCAAACCCGAAGGGACTCGCGGCATCAACTAGGGTATGTTTTTATACAATCCCACATTCCGTAATGTAGCTAATTTATCTGCCGTTTCATCGGCGTTAAGCTGCCAAAGCATGCAACATCACCGGTATTGCTGCGCTGGATGACGACTACGCTGCTATTACCAAGCACGGTTGCCATTACTTTGGGCTCTTTGGCATCACGTCCTCAGTTTTACCTAACAGTCTCCCTGGTTGGTCATCGCAGGCACAACGGCGATTGTCCCTGGTCACTAGATTTACCTCACTTAATCCAACAGCAAGTGTCGCGGTAGGGTGTGGCAGCAAGTCAGTCTTTGCATGACACCTTCACGTAGCTCTGATAGACGAACCGCTGAGTAGGGCCAGCTATGGTAGACGATGCTAAAACCTCAAGCCATGGGGCTTCACGGTCATCAATATTCAACGGCCTACATCGCCAAATCCAAGTTCTTGCGCAGCAGGATATCACGGCCATATGTTGTCCCGAGTCATGGCTGGATGGATGCAGCGGAGGTGGGGTGTTCCATCTATCTACCTGGCCCCCTACTACCTACCTCCCTACTTAGTATGTATAGATGTTGTACACCCTTCGGTTCTATAACCCTAAATCGCTTCCATCCATGCAAGCTTCCATTTCCATGGATTGGAAGCATGCACGCGACGAGGGACACCGCAGTCATCCATACGGTTCTCCAAAGTTGTGCCTCCCCCGCCCGCAGTCGATGACCAAAAGTGGACAAAATCTCCAGTTCGACTGCCATCCCCCAACTGCCACTCCCCACGGCCCCCCTCCTCCCCCCAACTGAAAAGAAGGGTTCAAGGAGCCTTGAAAAAACAAACCTTGGACGCTTCGTCGTGTAGCGTTCCATTGGCTCCCCCAACTCCCCTCTTTTGCGTTGTCGCGGGTGCCGGCACCACCCACCGGCCTCACCAGTCATCCCAATCCCTGACACTGCCTTGTCCGACATGGTGCCCTGGCTGAAGCGATCACACCTCCATATGCGCGTATCTGCGCGGATCTGCTACCGGGCGGGCACGGACCTTCCTATTTCTCACCCCCGCCATGAACTCCGTAACCTCGGAGAACGCGCCAAGTATTCTATATATTCCCAAGTAATCAACAACCAAGACCTTGATCTGCTCTCCTGGTATGCCTCTGCTGACCGCACCGTCTATGCAGTATATATTAGCTTTTGTAGTTACCCAATCTGATCCATCCTCATCCTGGTCGTCGGCTCCGCGTCTTCCGCATCTCACTGGTCAATTGAGACAACACGTCCTCCGAGACGATGTCCGACAAGTCCGACACTAGCCCCGACGGGCACCGCAGCGAAGATGAACGCGACCCGCCACCCCCGTTGTCCGACCACGGCGAAAAGCAGGACTTCCGCGGCGCCGCCGAAGAAGGCATTGCTGCTACCGACAAGTAAGTCATATTACTCTGAAAGGAACTGTTCCTTATGGTTTAGTCCAAAGATGCTCACCTAGGAATCCTTCTTCCCGGATACAGCTACGGCGTCTCCCTTGTGGAGTTCGACAAACGTGCCGAGAGGCGGCTGCGCATCAAGATAGACTTTGTGGTGGTCCCGACTATTTCGATCTTGTATCTCTTCTGCTTCATCGACCGGGCCAACATCGGTATGAAAACGAGAAAGTTCCTTCAATCACCCATTCCACTCACTGCGTAGCTATTGGCAGTTTCAATAATATGATGTACTCACTCCCATTAAAGTTGCAGCATTTCTCTAATTCATTTCTGGTCGATTTACAGGTAATGCAAGGCTCGCTGGGCTGGAGCGAGACCTTAATCTTGAGGGCCATGACTACAACACGCTGCTGTCCTCCTTCTACGTCTCGTACATCCTCTTCGAGATACCCACGACCCTCGCCTGCAAGTGGATAGGCCCTGGTTGGTTCATCCCGCTGCTCGCGCTCGGTTTTGGTATTGCGTCGGTAGGCACGGCCTTCGTAAATGACCTATCGGCGGCCTGCGGTGTGCGCTTCCGTAAGCAGCGTTTGCCCCTGGTGTTATCTTGTATCCAGCAAAGAGAGGGTGTAGAAACTAACCGCGACGTGGCGTCATAGTGCTCGGGATCTTCGAGTCTGGCATGATGCCCTGCATGTCCTACTACCTGTCGCGCTGGTACCGGCGCGCCGAGCTGACCTTCCGGCTCTCGCTCTTCGTGGTCATGGCGCCGCTAGCCGGGGCCTTTGGCGGGCTGCTAGCGTCGGCGATCCTGCGCCTACCCGCTTTCGGCAGCCTGCACGAGTGGCGCATGCTCTTCGCCATCGAGGGGCTCGTCACCGTGGGGCTCGCCCTGCTGTCGTTTGTGACGCTCACGGACCGGCCCGAGACGGCGCGGTGGCTAACGCCTGCGGAGCGGGCCCTCGCGATCGCGCGCGTCAAGTCGGAGCGGGTCGGGCAGACGGCGGTGCTGGACGGCATGGACCGGCGCAAGCTCTGGCTGGGGTTCTGGAACCCGGTCGTCCTGTCGACCGCCCTCGTCTTCTTCCTCAATAACATCACCGTGCAAGGGCTATCGCTGTTCACGCCCACCATCGTCGACACCATTTACCCAGAGCGCACGGCCGTGCAGAAGCAGCTCGCGACGGTGCCGCCGTACGTGGTGGGCGCCTTCTTCGAGCTGTTGTTCCCCCTGCTCAGCTGGCGCTTCGACCGCCGCCAGATCTTCCTCGTACTGACGGCGCCCCTCGTCATGGCGGGGTACGCCGTGTTCCTGGCCACGACGGACCCGCACGCCCGCTACGGCGCCACCTTCCTCAACGCGTCCAGCTGCTTCGCCGCGGGCGCCCTGACCAACGCCCAGGCGGCGGCCCAGGTCGTCAGCGACACGTCGCGCGCCGTCTCCCTCTCCACCAACATGATGTTCGCCAACGTCGGCGGGCTCATCGCCACCTGGTCCTACCTGCCGTCCGACGCGCCCGACTACCCCATCGGCAACGGCATCAACCTCGCCGCCTCGAGCCTCATCCTCCTCGTCTCCGCCGGCACCCTGGCCTGGATGCACCGCGACAACCAGAAGCGCGACGGGCGGAGCCGCGACGACGTCGACCGCCAGCTGCGGGGGCTGACGACGGCCGAGATCGAGTCCCTGGAGTGGAAGCATCCGGGCTTCCGGTGGAAGCCATAGTCGGTCTGTTGATGGAACTGGGCTGGACTTTGTTGACTTACTGGGAGGGGCAAGGGGGGGAGGGGAGGGGGCTTACTGCTAGCATGTTGGACCTACGCCTAGACAGTTCTTCATACTCGTGCTTGTGGTATTGTCGATTCATACAACCTTTGCCAATTCTCCTATGCAGATGAAATACGTGCTTGTATAGTTTATTGTCCGCACAACTTGGTGTGGTAATGATGTTATGGTAAGAACCAGGTAATGTTCCTTACGTGGTTATATAAGCCTCCAAAAAATATGGCACAAATGGTGTAGCTATTAGGAGAGAAGGGGTGGTACTTACTTTTTATATGTTGGCTGGTTATTAGATCATTTGTTAGATTACTGAAGTAGATTGTTAGTTTTTGCCTTTTATGAGTTGGTCTTATTTGCTGTGGCTGTAGCGGCTGATAGCCAGCTGTTTTGTTTCTGAAGCCTTGCTCTTCCTAGCTGCCTCTTCTTATGTAAGGTGGGCTTGTAGTAAGTGGTGTGGCTTGTTCTTTTTTTTCGTTTATTATCGCTGTGGTTCTTTTATGGTGACACAGGCAGGACTCGAACTCGTGCTTCTTGGTTTCTGTGCACTATTGTTAGTATATGGGTGGTGCGAGCTTGACAGCTACACCATCTGTGCCAGTTACTATGAGACGGATCTTATTTCACCTTTATACCTACTACCCATCGTCGAATGTAGGGAGGGCGTGGACTGTTAGGTTGGTGTTAGGACCTCCCGCCCCTTGGAGTATCCTGGGTGACTCGACAACCTTATCTCACGAAGTTGCACCGCCATCGTACCTGATAGTTTCGCTATTGCTATAGTTCATCTCAGTTGCCTACAGTTTGGATTGCCACTACTGTTTGGGTTCCAAACCTAACACCAGCAAACTTCACTAA
This sequence comes from Diatrype stigma, assembly GCA_022225965.2. Taxonomy (NCBI): domain Eukaryota; kingdom Fungi; phylum Ascomycota; class Sordariomycetes; order Xylariales; family Diatrypaceae; genus Diatrype; species Diatrype stigma. The sequence continues at coordinate 25,629 of JAKJXP020000007.1, forward strand.
CTGCCTTCTTTCCCTTATGAATGCTAGCCATCCTTGATACTGCTCGATGGTACTTAGAAGGCAGTCGAAGTGAATGGCACACAGCTCTTGTTCTTCATGAGAGCCTTAGGGTTTCCAATGACGGCCTCATTAAAAAGAACCTTCGGATGACATGCAAAGCATGTTGGGGCCTTAGGCTGTTGCCTCGGAAGAACGTGGAAAACACTCATTGTCCTAATGGGTCATACCTCGATACATATATCTCGGCTACATTTGGTAATGATGCCTTGGGAGTCACGTGGATCGGGGGAAGAATCTTCGTTCTTACCCTTCCTTTATAACTATATATTGAATGTTGTCACAGCTAGCCGTCGTGGGCCTGAATATCAGTGTGTCATAACTACCAATCGTTATCATATTTTGCCAATTTTCTGTACAACATGATTAGGGCACCCTTAGATACTTCGTATATCCGGTTACACAAGGGACCAAGTAATTTAGTGGGCATAGGGGGAATAGGGGTATCTAGGCTAAGGAAACTAAAAGAAGAACTCGAGATAAGATAGGGGTCACCTTTTTCATGGTACAAATGATTACTTAAGCAGACCTTAGTAGGTAAAGATTGCTTTTCGTTTGTCAAGCATTCTAGATTGATTATTCAGTTTGCTTATTGCTACCGTACGTGGAGGGATATCAGGAGAGGTTATATATGATAGTAAGCTCAGGCTATTACGCGAAATTGATTGTATAACAAAAGCTAAACTATCTATGATACTAAAAGGACTCGACCGAAGCCTAGGTTGGTTTAACGCCGGGGGGGGGGGGCGGCAAAGCCGCCCAGGCCTCCCTAGGGGCATGCGGCGTGCGCAGGCTATCTAAATGTATAGTACATATGGGGTTGTCCCGTATACCTATGAAGATATCTCGCAAATCCAACCCGCGGGCATACATGTTGTCAAACCGTAATCATTGGCTCCTTAAGTCGAGCTCGCGTCCGGCGTTGTGTAGGTGTAGTTGCTCCCCTTACGAGGGAGCTGACCGAAGCCTAGGAGCCATGTCACTCATGGATTTAGCTACGACTTGGCAACGAACGACGTTAGGTTGTAAGGGGACAAGTTTCTATATATACACTCCCTGGTAGAAAGCAGCGGTAAGGATGACCAATCACTAAGAGGACTCAGTATGTTAGATCTTTAGAAGATGTCACAGGATCGATAATGGTGTGTGGATTTGGATGGATGTAATGTGTATATATAACACCATTCGCCAGCAGATGAAGAGTCTCTCGGAACTTCGGCTTTCCATGGTGTAGTTAGTTTGTTTGCTACGGAGGATCATCGACCCCTCCACACCCCTCTCTGAATAGATGATTACAGCTGCAACCATATTCAACACTGCTATTCAAGTGATTTTCCTTTTGGAGTTGTGGATCAAGTACCCCGTGTCGGTTAGCTGCCCCCTTACAGGCGTCAGCTACGTACATGGCGTTAGGGTGTCTGGGGCAGATGACATGGATAGGGCCTGGCTCTGCCTCTTCATACGATGTCGTATTAGAAGCAGATCAGTACGTGGATGAAGAATCGCGATTTGTGTGGATAGTAATCCTCCCCACTTGCAAGTCGGTGAATAGACTAGCCCCTCAGAGATCGTTCCCGTAGTCCCAGTTAGCGTATTGCACTATATGTAACATATGGTGTTCGAATGATGTTTTGTAGGGAGTTTACTAACAAATCCTCTGTTTCAAGTGCGAGTGGGCATTGAGTTGCCACCTGACTATAAACTCAGCCACTATTATGCAGTATAATTAGAACTGCCTGGGACGAGACGACAACCTAGTCATTGGACGTTGAATCCTTTCAGCTGGAACGGGGGGGGTAATCGGGACCACGTTCGAGACGCCAATCTTGACTATGTTCAGTATAGTGAAGGGGCCCCACCTATGTGTGATCCCTGTTGCGGCTGGATGACCGGACCATCGTAGCCCTAGTAGGCTGGTGTCGCTCACTGTGCCGCTGGCTGTGCCGTTATGGATCCAGGCTGACGAAGTCACCATAGGCCCCCTTCACTGCGGTGGTTTGGGCCTAAAACCATATATACAGTTCGTACTTTAAGAGGACAAACATCGCTTTATCTTCACAGCAAAACGTATCCTTCTCACAATACATAAACTGTGCATTCCAAGCATGGTCGAAGCATAGCAGGCCCTGTGCTGAACATTATAGCGGCGTCGAACATTCAAAATGCCATCCTTAAAGGCAGAAACCTCCTTTGCGAGTAACACATCGGGAGGAAGCCCAAGCACCCCAAAGGTGACCTCGCCAGAGCAGAGAGATATCGAAGCCATATGGAGACAGGTCCATGAGAAGGTCATCCAACTCGCGGGCTCAGACCCCCAGTTCCAAATCGAGAAGACCCTGGATATCGATGGAGTACTAAGACGGCTGAACGCCCTCCAAGAAGCTGGCAAGAAAGAGCCCGAAAAATACAGTTACTTCAAGCATGTTGTCCGTAGGACGCTGCAATGCATCCAGACGATCGGCGGCATGGTTGCCGACGGGGCCTCCACTGTGTTTGGCCCCTCGCAGATGTGCTATAATGCGTTGTCATTCGTGATCCAGGCATGGCAGAACTACGAGGGCATGTTCGAGAACCTCGCCGAGCTGCTGGAGAAATGTGGCGACTTCCTCACAAGGCTCGACTACTACAAGGATAACATGGACGCCAACCTCAACCGTCTAGCCTGCCAGAACCTCCGGATATTCGTGGAAATCTGTGATAGAACCATCCGGTTGCGCAAGAAGTCGTCCAAGTTCATGAGATTTACCAAGCAACTGTTCCTGAATGATGATGGGATACAGGACCTCCTGCACATGATGGAGAAACTGAACAACAAGGAAGTCCCGCTCGTGAATGCGCAGATCTTCAAAACAGTCATGGACAATGCGGGTAAGCTCGAGACCGCGTTGGAGGACCAGAGACTGCAGAGAAAGGATGAAGATTGGAGGAAGCGGCGAAAGACTATCGCTGCCAAACTCGGATTCCCTAAGAACACCCTTGATACCGACGGTGAGCCTATCCCATATTGGCAACGGGCATTTGATGCGCGCAAGGCCACGCTCATAGAAGGAACCGGCGAGTGGATCGAGGAGAACCAGATCTTCTTGGAATGGGCTGAATCGAAACTCCCAACAAACCCAGCACTTGTGCTCCAAGGCAAGAATCGGTCCGGCAAGACGTCCATGATGACGAATGCTTTGAGGTCGCTTCGTAAGATGAACCGCACTAGCCCGACGATGCGGAAAGCACTGATCTATTTCTTCCCCGAAACTGACCGCAGGAAGTCTGATGACGAGGATACAAGCACCTTCATAGAGAGAATCTCGAGAGTCCTGCTCTGGCAGATCTCAACAGCATACGAGGCCATGAGCAAGTCCGTTGCTAACATCATCGAACGGACAAACGATTTTGATGGCTCCCTGGACCTCTGGGAGCGTCTCTTCATCGAGAACAAGGAGAGGCAGAAGGATACAATCTTCTACATCTTCATAGACGGAGGTGATTCCGAGATCCAGTTGTTGCTGCCTCTGCTGGAGAGACTTTGCTCCGTAACCGACGAACATCGACCCCGTATATTCTTGACGGCACGGCCGGAGACGGTCGCTGGCTGGCTCGCGCACTCTGATCAAGTACATTTCGAATCAATACCCATCTCCCGAAACAACGGAGATGATGTCCATAAATACATCAACTATCAGATGGACAACATGTTGATAACCAAGAACCCCGATGGAAACGAGGATATATCGAAGTGGCGGCAGAGGATCCACGACGAAGTGTACGAGAAATGCGGCGGCGATTACTTCAAGCTGAACAACACCTTCGATAAGCTGGCAAAGGTCGACCTTGTCGAAGACGTTGAAAAGATTTTAACCGATGCCGGGAAGACACGTACTGACCAGATCGACACCGAGATTCGCCGGCTTAACAAGGAGCGTACTCGCAGAGAGATCCAGGAGATCAACGAGATCATCTTATGGATTGAAGGGGGCCGCGAGTGGTTCTCTGTCGAGACGATGGAGGCACTCCTTTCAATCAAGTACCGACGTAGTGCCCTAGCGCAGCCTGTGGCGAACCCCCCTCCAGTGGTTCGAAGGACGACCAAGGCTGGCAGTGGATCTCCCCATTTTGGTTCTCCACGGATTGGCTCGCCACATCTTGGATCGCCCTATGCTGGGTCGCCGCATGTTGGGCATGCTGAAGAATCTCGGAAGCCATCCCCTGTTCGTGCCCCTGCCCCTGCCCCTGCTCCTGCCCCTGCTTCCATGGCGATCTCGCTGTTACCCTTCTCCCAAAAGCTGCAGGAGAAGTACGGGCTGTTCGCTATCACAAATTCGAACAACGTAGATTGGCGATCGTCGGAGTACAAGGAGCGTGTCCCCTCGAAATCCTTTGATCCGAGCCGCCAATTGAACGCTGCCTCGACGGGCCCACAGGTGATTCAGGAGTCCGAGATCGAGATCATCCGCCATCTCCTGAAGAACATGTGCCCGCAGCCTCTCTACGAGCGGTTCGAGTTCGAACAGTTCTTTGACGGGAAGGTTGGCGCTCGGCAGAAGGAGTACATATCCCTGGACGATGACAACGTAAACATCAAGATTGCCATCGCTTGCCTGATGATTTTGACCGATGAAGTGATCCGGAGCGACACGAGGCTGCGGTATTACGCGATATACTGGCTCTTGGATCATCTGGCTGCTGTCGAGCTCTCGCTAGCCGACCGCGAGCTCAAAGCCGAGGTCGGCCCGCTGCTAGTCCAGCTCTTCACAGAAGACGTCGGAATCGACTCGCTATTCTGGTCCTTCGACACGAGTGTGAGCATGAAGACCTGGAGGAGCGGTGAGCAGATATACCTCATCGAGGCTCGGAGCGAGTGGCTTTACTCCACAGAGGGTGTCCGAGAGCTTCTGCGCTGGTTCAACGACCCTATAGTCACCAGATCGATCACGACCGATACGGGCAAGGCATTTATAGATGCCATTAAGGCGCCAAACGCCAATTTGCACGAAGTAGTGCTATCACGCGCCGCTAGAGTAATGGCCGATCACCTGTTCCGTCGCATCGAGTTTACCCGACGCGAATTCTTAGCTGCCTGCTGTTTCCTTCGTGGATACTTATCAAGAGTAAGTTGAGATCCACATGGATTTGATGAAAAGATGACTGACTTCCTCCAAGCTCGACCCAGAGAGATCTTCGCAGATGCCAGATGAGGCAGCTGTCTACAAGGCCCCGGATTCTCCAGCGTTTGGCCAGTTTGAGGATGAGAGCTTCTCGATCGAGGAGGTGAATCAGATTGAGGTCTGGGCCTCGGAAATCCTGGAACGCTCTAAGGACTCGAAGACCCTCGAGTCTCTGTGGGAGATACATGGCGCCCTCATTGTCTTCCAGCTCTGCGCCAGTGCGACCGAGATTTACCAGGCCCGCGCCACAAAGGCACTCGACCTCTATGCCCAGAACTGGCATGCCTGCCATTTCATCGCCAGCCAGCCCATAACCAGCAATGACAAAGCACTCGAGATGCTCACAAAGGCTAAAGAAGAAATTGACAAGATACGTGCCCATGACAACACCTGGCTCGACGATTCTGCGAACTCGGCGCTACTTGCGCGCATCACCCTGAAGCTCGGTGAGTGCTTGTGGCAGTCTGGGAGGGACTACACTCGGGCCGCAGAGATACACCTGGAGAGCTTGAATTACAACTACGTCCACTTCAAGGACTATGGTCGTATTCTCTCCAGCTACCGCCAGCGTCAGTCCTGGGATATGTTCATAGCCTTTGTGAAAGCGATCAACGACCACAAAGATCTGTGGTCTGCTTACTTTGATGAGCTGGTGAACGAGTTCCTGGTCCCGTTGATCATTGAGAAGGAATCCGACATGCTCGCCGAAGCGGCCGACGCTACAAACCAGTGGGACATCATAGAGGAGTTCTTCGAGATCGGCATGGAAATCGGTCGCAAATCGAACGCCCACGACCTTCTGTTCCTACTGCGGGCTGCCTATGCGGAGACCTTGGAGGGAGCTAAGGATGGCGTCCACCAAAACAAGGTGATCGCCATCCGGGAAGCCGCTATCCACGCTATCCGATCTCACCCCAGCGACGCCCTGGAGCGGAAGTTCATCGATAAGATGGTCGACTCCCTGGCGCAGGCGTATCTGAGCCTTGCAGATCAACCGGGTCTCGCTCCGGGGCAAGTTGAGAAGTACGGCGCCTTGATTGAATCGCTGATACCGGAAACCGACGATACGTACAATATCTTCTTGAACGCCACCCCGACATGCTGCCTGATACGGTACCACCACAAGCACCAGCACAGCTCGAAGCGGGCTGTGGAGTTCACGCACAAGATCGTACGGACCAGCCTCGAACTTCTTTCTGACGAAGACGAGACCAACGACACCCTGGCGTTCTGGCTCGTTTCCCATCTGGCCACCGCCGTGGGTGATGTCGAGAACCTGAGTATCTCCTGGACTATGCGGAATAAGCTCCAGTACGAAGCGGAGAGAAAGTGGCTGACTTGGAAGGCGAAGAGTGAGGGTACCGCCGTTACTAATGGGCACACCGACCATGGCACAAGCACGGATACGGATACGTACTCGAAGCCATCCGAGCAGAATCCCAGCACCCAGAACGGCGACCAAGTAAAGGGAGCGGTGCCTACTCTCGAGCAATCGAACGTGCAAACTCCGACACCCGCAGCAGTCGATAGCATGAACGGCGACCCCAAGGCGCGCAAGCTGCTCGCGGTGACCATACCCGCGGACTTCAACAAAGCAGCGCCTGTCCCGGCCGTCGTTGCCGATGTAACAGCGACCGCTGATAGCGGCTTGAGCACCCCCACAGCAGTCAGCAGCGAGGCCGACGAGCCGGAAGTCTACGTGACCTGCGACGGCATCTGCGGGCGGAAGTGGACGGTCGTCGACGAGCCGCTGTACACGTGCGCGGACTGCGTCGGGGGCGTACAGTTCGACCGGGGCTGCTACGAGCTGCTGCAGAAGGGCGAGCTGCGGAAGCGCGACCTGCCGTGCAAGAAGGAGCACGAGATGTTCGTCATCCCCCGGTGGGACCCGGCCTTGATGCACGACCTGCCGCAGGGCTGCGTGCCGCTGGTGCACAACAACGGTGACGGTGCTGGGAACAAGGACAGCGAGAGGTGGATCGCCATGGACGAGTGGAAGGCGCGGTTGAGGCGCCGGTACTTGGGCGAGGAGAGTCACGAGACCAATGAAGTCGCTGCCGTTAGCGGCGGCGGCGCGACAGGGCTGGGACTATCCGTGGCTGCTTAGAAAGCAGCACGGATTGTTCCTTGCCTCGTTGCTTATAGGTGTAGGCTAGCAAATTCATCCTTTCCAAAGACATATGTAACAGAATGGTATGCTACGTGAAATGAAATGAAATCAAATATACCTAAGAGACTAGAGATGTGTTGAGGAAAGGTCAATGGAGTGCGCATGAGAATGAGGGATGCCGGGCTGATAAACTCGGCTACTGTATTGGCAAGCTCCTTCTGTGCAGTCCTCGGGACGGGACACTGCAGCATACCATGTCTTGATAGTCAGTGTTATACACTCATTAGGGCTAAGTAGTAAGTTACCCTTGTCGCGCCTACATATAACATCTCTGATCAATGCCCCTTGAAAGATAGCGTGAGTAACATTGCGTTACATAAGGGCCCCTCACTCTCGCATAGACCCTTGAAACTCCTCTTTCCAACATCATCACAAAATTGGTACGGCTGGATATCACAGGCCGTAGTCAACCAGGCAATGTAGATCGTTGGCCCAAAGCTATAAGGTATGGAACATGGAACATAATAAAGGACAGTGCCAATGTTTCTTTCGTGCAAACTTCTGCTCCAGATTGGGCAAATGCAATGCCTTGTACTGGAACTTCATTCGAATTACATAGACGATGTGTTCAAGTGGTCGTCTCTCATTATTATTTATATTATGTGAAGAGGTAAAAAGTATAGTCCCGTAAATCCATGGAATCAAGCAAGAAAGACTGGCGCCGCCAACAGGAAGGTTGAAAAGATCGTTACATCGTGCTTTTAGTTTCTAATCATATTAGCATCAGTCCGAAATGGTACTTTGCCTGCGTGGCGACTGAAAAACGATGAACAATTAACAGGCGTATATGGGAAGGGTAAGAAGGTGGGATACACCTCTCGGGTATTGCATTTCTTCTCCTTTTGTTTTACATTGATCATGGGCCATATACATATTTTGGCGATCAAGCGCCATCCCTTTGAAACCCATCAGAAAACTGTACGATACAAGCCAACGGGTATGGTATGACAGGTAGATAACGAAGGCAACTATGAGACAGGAAGCAAAAGGCTCTACCCAGAGAAGAAAGTCACGACATGGGGTGCAGCACGGGAAGGTAGTATGCAAACAGTCTTAGGAGGGGGGGAAGGATTGGGAAAGGGGGGTGGGGGCGTTAAGGACAGGAAGACTTACAGCAGAGCCAATTCCAAATCACCGTGAATCCTCGCCTTGAGCGTGACCTCGACCTCGAGATTGAGGTCGAGCCGCAAGCGGAGCGTATCGCTCTTGCCGCCACCATCACCGCCGCCGCCACCACCCTGATTCTGCAGCGCGCCGCCCGCGACGTTGCTCAGCGTGCCCTGGGCGCTGTTGGCTAGGTTTCCGGCCGTCTCGCCGACTTGGCCCGTGGGCAGGAGGTTGTCTCCGGTGAGACCGCCTAATGGGCCACCGCCGCCGTCGGCTTGCTTCTCCTTCTGTTGCGTCCGCTGGCCGCGGCGGCGCTGGCGTGGCGCCGGCGACTGGATCTCCTCTTCCGCGCTCTCGTCGTCGTAGTTGTTGCCAGCGTTATTGCCAGCGTCGGGCTGTGTCGCCGTCCCCCCTTGCTGTCGGCGTGACCGCGCCCGGCTGCGGCGGCTACTGCGGCTGCCGGCTCTGGATTGCGATCCTGATGGGCTGGACGAAGACATGGTATGGTAAAGTGATGATAAGAATATTTGGGTTTGCTTTCTATCAAGCGCGCGTGTGTGTGTGTGTCGACGATAGAAAATAAGTAAATGGAACGGTTTTGTATTAGAAGGAAGCTAGCGATCCAATTTTGACGACCGAGGACTATTTACATATCTGAAGAGGGTATCAGGTATGCAGGGGCGAGACTTGTAGAGCCTCCCACCACGATAGGTATAGGTATGTCATCCTTGGTATATCGACGTCACCTTCGATCTGGATCCTAGACAGGAGTAGCCGGGTGTCTCTTGTCGAATCCTGTTTCCTTAATCAGTAAAGGGGGCGTAAGGATAACTCAGATACGAGATACTCGCATATAGGTACTAGACAAGAAAAATCTTGGATACATGACTAGGTTGAATGTAGCTTTCGTCTACGGGGTTTGGAAGGGCGTGGGTGTAAAAGGGGTGGCTGATATGACTTCATAAGCCACAGGTAGTTCGAGTCAATTGGTGAATATGTATCGGCGCTTTAACCGAAAGTGGGACGTCTAGTCCAAGATGTTGGACATGTGGAGTTTGCCGCAATAGGGGGGCGTGGAAGGGGGGCGTGGACGGGTCGCGTCACGCTACGAGGTCGAGCTGGGTGACCTGGTACTGGGACAAGCACGTTCCTGGACGTTGGTAGTCAAGGGGATACCTGTGATATCCACATATAGGTAACTTCGAAGTATTTGGAACGTTTTCAGGCCGACAATGACTCTCTCCTGGTGCCTGGCGAGAGCGAGAATGATTAACATACATACTATGTGAAGTAGGATAGCTACTCCTACCGGCTGCACCGGTTATCGACCCCATAAACTCCGTTTTCCCAGCCTATGTAAAGTACCGGCAGCCGAGAAACCTATCCTCGCACATAATTACTCGATACACCGAGCTGTAACTCTCTATGCAAGTCAATGTCTACTATTTGCCGCGCCTCAGTCAAGACATCCTCTAGATTGCCATTCTTGTCGTAATGTACGGTCCAGGCGCCGTCTTCATTCTCTACGGCGACGAAGTTACTCTTCTCGCCCTCCAAGGTCAGCCATTCCTCATCTTCCGTCCAGCTCCATGAGCCTACGACGTGGCCCGTACTATCTGTTCGGGTACCATGACGTAACAGCCCCGTGTCCTTGTCCGCAAAGATCCAGTTCAGCATTGGCGGGTCGTCCATAATTGGCGCCACCATACCCTGACACTGTTCTAGCCTCGGGTACCCAAAATAGTAGCCGTTGAAGCGGTAGCCTTCAGAAACGGGGTGGGAGGGATGATCTAAGTAAAGCTAGGGTCCGAGTTTTCTGTCAGTGAACGTCGTTGCTAGAGAATGATTTTCGGGTCCCTTCAGTACCTTGCCGCCTTTGAGCACGACGAAAGCTTGTTGTTCTGGTGATTCGTCGTCCGTAGAAAATGTAGCTGTTAGGTTGAACTTGACTCTATCCTTCGCTTGCTGATTCTGCTTCTTCTGGGCGTCAATCGCTTCTGCGACGCCAATAACCGTCGGTATCGAGCCGATGGTTAACAGCCCAAGGGTTGACAGCGCCATCAGGGCCGGTGAAGTCTAGGTACCTCCAGGTGACTTGCAGGACGCAACTCCACAGAGCTTCAACAGCACATTCATGCAATGTACTGAACATTCAAGAAATTGTTTGAGGTGTGGCCGCGTATCCTGCTATCGGCCGGGAGGAATCCCGAAAGATGGTGGGCTAAAAAACAGGATCTAAACCCTTACAGGATTCGGATGATCGTCACCATGACTGGGCTGCTGGGCTGAGCTCCAGCATTATAATGAAGTCATTGACACCGGCCTTAAGCCTTCAGGTCCACACGAAGGACACCAGACGTATCAAAAATATGGATATATCCCTGCTAAACCTTAATATTTCTTGTTTGATACATGATAAAATGTCAATTATATGCAATTCAACGACACCGGATGAAGCAGAAGAGAAGATAAAAATAGCACGAGTGAATGCACATAATGGTGATTCTCGTGTCCTTGACACGAATGCTACCAGTCAACCGGTTAATGTCTCTGAGTGAATCCCCAACAACGATACTACGCCTGACTACATGTATGCATGCCTGCAGCCGGCATGACTTATACACCCACTAGATTTGGGCGGTTTGAAGCGAGAAACAAGAGCAGTACCAGTCTCAAGCACACGAAGTCTCTCGCTTACGAGTGGGGACGTCAGAAGGAAGTGTGGGATCTCGATCTTCGGACCCCCGGTTATATGACCTTCACTACGTAGTAATTAAGCCCCCTGAGATACGTACCAGACCGGACCCTTGAATATCTTGCAAGATATTGCGTCACAAGGCTTAACCGCTGGCAAAGACAAAAATATCAGGATAACCCTTCTGATATTCCAGTTCTAGAAGGCGAATAAAAAGATTAAAATAAGAGTGCTCGCCGCTAGTGCTCGTACACAGATTTTATCGCATTCTTAAAAATTCCGAAGTGATCTTGAGTTTTTCGAACAAAGCAGGTACAATAATACAATATGTCGTCCCCATCCAACACCGAAGATAATACCCAGCCCCCTCATGAGGAGAGCGAGGAGCAGGGGCAGCAGCCGCAGCCAGAGCAGGAACAAAACGGTTCGCAGGCACAGCGAGAATCTCAAAAAGACAAGCCGAAAGAAGAGGGTCAGTCTGATACCCAGGACGATGCCAAGACAGAAGTAGAGCCACCCTCCCCTTCGCCCAAGAAGCAGCAGTCCAAGCCAGCGCGAGCCGACTCGGTCGAGCCGTCACAATCGAAAGGTCGTCGCCGGCGCCGGCGCAACCAAAGCCGCAACCAACCCTCCTGGTACGATAGTGAGAAAGAAAACGACGACGGCAACGAGAAGCAGATGGCACCTCCCCGTCGCCAACGCCAACAATCGCAGCAATACCAGCAGCAACAGATGCAACAACAACAGCAACAGCAGCAGATGCAAATGCAGCAGCAGCAGCAACCTAAGGACAGCGGCGGTGGTGGCGGACAGAACCCGCTGAAGCTTAGACTAGACCTGAACCTCGAGGTCGAGGTGACGCTCAAGGCGCGGATCCACGGCGACCTGACCCTGGCCCTCTTGTACGTTACATTGCGTTTACCTTGCTACCATCACCCTTACTGCGCTTCTTGCCTTCCCCCAAAGCCCCAGACATTACAGTACCTAGATGGTGTCATTTTTTCGCCCTTAGGCTAACCATGTGACAAGCGACGGTTGAAAAGGCAATAACTAACGCATTGTTCGTTGCAAAACAGGGAGGGCTTGTAAGCCTGTTCCGTGGACAGCTGCAAGCCAACAACAATGTCGGGGTATCGGTTGTATTCCGCGCTCCCAGGGGCCAGGGCCAGGGCCAGGGCCAGGGGGGCGGGCGGGAGGAGAATATACGCCGACGGCAACCCCACACGTCCCGAGAGGAAGCCCACTGAATACTTATCGCGGAAACGCACCCCGATGTAAAGGGTGGCATAACAACTAATAATTCGTCGTCGTTGGAATGGGATTTGATTATTAATGGTGAATTTGCTTTTGGGGGAACTGGTGGCATCCCATTCCCTTCAATGACCGTCATGACACTTGTATATAGTATTTTGCAGCGATTCATAGTCCTGTCTGTCTGTGCAAAGCTCGTTCGAGCGTATTGATAAGGGACTTCGGTACTCATCATTTTAATAGAATATATACATACCACCAGGTGCACGTACAAGAATGAGAGGTCAGCCGGCGCGTGTTACTCAATTGACCCCTAAATGAGGTCCTTGTTGTGAGTGTATGCTGGGAACTCATCATCAGATGAGGTTGATTTGTGGTTGCACGATACCTGCGGCCTTGTGCGAACTCTTCCGTTGAGTTAGTTTAGCTATCCACCTGGTGCGACTGCGGCGGCGGTGTATCCCAACCCAGGATCATGGATCCTCGCTGGCTGGGTCATCAGGACAACGAGGACGACGACAACCGGTTTTTTCTAGCCACATTGACCCGTTCTCGTATTTCATCTTTCGTCACGGTTACGAGCAGAGGTTCCATGTGGCAGCAGCTCGTCGCTGCTGTCTTGGAGGGTGAGTACTCAGGCAGCCCAAGCAGGTGAGTACCTTCTCAACCTGCTTCACAGCGACTCTAGCAGCTAGGCTCGTCACCATAGGCTGTCTCGTCGTGTGGGTGGTTGCACCAAGAGACCGAGGGCAGGGGAGACTATTCCCTGCCTCTGTCCCCTCCTCGTCGAGAACAGACAACGATGATCTGACAAGTGCGACGACGCCGACGACGACTTATGCGGTTACTCGTCAGCCACATCCAATCAATCCGTGCTTCTTCAGCAATCCTAGCCACACTGCGCATTTCCTATTGGAGCCATGTCTCAGTAGCAGCTTCACTCTGCTGACCGGGTTTCCCTAGCGTCGAATTATTTTCAATCAACGCCCTCCCTGTTCGCATACCGACTTGCACCTACTCGGGTTTCACCATGTCGATTGTACGACCGTGACACGGGAAACGGCCCTGATGATAGTCGAGAGACAATGGAGGCAGCACAGGTACAGGTACTGTAAGTCTCACGGCTATGGACTTGATCTAGTATGACCCCAAACGACCCAAAAACTTTGTCTCGAAAAAGAAAAGAAAAAACCGTGCGTGGTGAGCAAGTGGGTTCGGGACTGCCATTTGTCACACTGATGAGATATCTTGCGACTTCAGCAAGACCTCCCAGAAATGCAGGGAACTCAAGGTTCTTCGTCTTCGAAGTGGTTTTGGGCCATTTAGATCTCGGGCATAAATGCACGACATGCACTTGCTGTTCCAGTGGGCTGCAGTGGGGTCGACCCAATCTTCCGGGTCTCTTCAGGCCTACTGTATGTATAATGCTACTAGGTAGGCACCTAATTACTTCGTATACTGGCCTGCATTGTATGTATGTATTGTACTATACAATACTTCGTACTGACCTACCTGACTGCCTGAGCACTGGAAGCTTTGCCCCTCCCCCTTTTCCATATTCCCTCTTCCATATTGAATGCGACTAGAATACGAAGTACAATCTATAGCGATCATTACGTTTCCCTTTTGCACATCACACATTATACATTGCAGGCGATGTCTCGTTTATGCGAAGATGAACCCGGACTATAGGGACGCATCTGTTGCCTGCCTGCCTGCTCCCAGATGTCGTTACCTCCAGCTCTCTGCCACTCTCACCATAGGTAGCTGCTGCAGAGCTTACCTTCCATTACTGCAGGTGTGATGCCCACTGCCCGTCATTGCTGTTCATGATACGCCGGATATTAGAGCTAGCGCTCTTCTAACAACCCGGGCTTCCTCAGCATCCCTGTCGTTGTGTCATGCATTCTCACGCAGTCGTAGTCGCAATTGGCTGGAGCCCCCCCCCCCTCCATTAACGAGTTACGAAAGCTTTCCATAATCCCCACTGCTGTCGCACTCAACTTGCTACCCATCGCTGCTATGAGTTTATGACCTATGACGCAACCCGAGCGGGACGCAGGCCGAGGTGCTCAGGAGCTGCCTCAGTTGGAGCTGCCTTGTAGTCCAGCACTTGTAGTCCAGCAGCCCGCGATTTCCAAAGACACCCAGGAACGCCACTGAGACTCAGAGATCGCAGTTCCCAGTGCTCGTATTATAATCCAAGTTCTATTTTCTCAGGTCATTACAGGATCCGCTTCCTTGGCTGCCCTACATATCAGTTCATGGCCTACGTCCAGTCCCCGTTGATGAATGCTTCCATTGTGGGTTTTAAACTTGGCCGACTGCGTTAGCCTAGACTTGCTTTGCTATAGTATCCTCGTGATCTTTGTGGGTATTCTCCTTTATCTGAACGCCGATTATTCGCGGGAGTCGTCTTCAACCATGGCGGACACTCTGACCCCACAAACACCAACAAAAACACCAACGAGGAAGCTGTTCAAACCGTCCAGTAAAACGAAGACCTCGACCCCTGTAAAGAGGGCAGATTCAGCCAGCGTAACCCCTAGAAGTGCTAAGTCTACGACGTTTCAGGCCTCGACCAGGTCACCAGATCAGCGCAGATTCGCTGGAAAGTCACCCACAACGGCGCAGAAGCTAAATTCCCAGCCAGTTGAGTCGCCTTCAGGGCCAGCTTCAGAAGATATCGCAAAATCCACCATCTTGGCTCCTCTCACCAGTTCTTACGACGTTGCTTCAAACAGATCTCCCAGGTACGCTAGATCTGACACAACTGATGGTACCCCGATCGGTCTTGTAGACAATGATATTTTTACACCTAGCGAAACTGTGAGCCGAAGTACAGACGCCCCGCGCTCCCTCTCGAGAAAGACATCAGAAACCACCAAGCGCGCAGCCTCCAAAACGGGAGACGATGAGGACAACACAAACAGAGGCATAGACAATACAAACCCTGAACCAAAGGATCAAAGTGTAGGGGAAAGGGAAGAGTTGCATAAACCAAAGAACAACGTTGATGATAGCCAGAGAGAAAGTGAAGAGGCTCCGACCCCTTCGAATCTCACGGAAGCTATCAAATCATCATCCGACATTGCCAACTTCTTTGCAGACAGTGGTAACTTAGAACTGAGTCACTTCGTCAAGGCATTGGCTGGAGAGTCTGATCATAGCCCTACTGCAAAAGAGGCAGACGAGATTTTCGATTCGAAAGAGGCCCTACCAGGCGCACTTGAGGAGTTGCCGACAGACGATACCCTCGTAGTGGAGCCAAGCGACAGAACTAAGGAAGCCCTTGGAGACGCCGCCAGTGAAGCTATGGAAGCAGCTTCAGACGTCAGCTCTGCGAAAGCACCACAGAATGTGGCAGGTAGCGGACAAATTTCGAATGGTGTCGACAAACAACATGGCCGCGCCGACGCCTCCTCCGTCTCGCAGACAGTCGAAGAAGCCCCTAGAATTTCCGAGGCGACACAAGCGTCGACCGATGATAAGTCAAATCCGCAAGCAGAGGAACCTGGCACATCGAAATCCACTGAAAACTTCAAAGACGATATACGCCATTCGGGGGGCGGTACAACACATACGCCAGATAACCCTAGAAAGGGTATTTTGAAGAAACCCGGAAACACTCCCACCAATGCGGAACCAAAAGCTGACAACGGACCAACAACCTCCCCGGAAGCTGCGGAAGATGGCACACAATCATTCGATAACATGGGGAAGCCGGCACATATTGAACGAAGCATTGAGATTCCATTTGAACGGCCACCAAGACGCCAGAGTGTCGTTCACAGCCCCCCTACCCCTGAAAAGCCCCACTTTGGTAATATTGCCAACAGTCTAGGTCATGTCAAAGATCTACCCAGCACAGATAATCTTGCCAGTACGGACGGTTTACAAGAAGTACCAGATGATCCCCCGGAGGAAGTCCTAGATCCATCCGTTCATTCCCCTTCCACAAATGTTTCCCCAATACCGAAGATACCAAAGATTACGCCAATTGGCATGTCGCCGCCTCCAAACATGTCTCAATTAGCCCGTGGTCTTGGTGGGAAGACTGTCGACGACGTGGGAAACGTCGTTGACGAGTCGGGGAATGTCTTAGGCCATGCTTTGGGCGATCTTCCCGCTATGGTAGGCAAGAAGGTCTCCGAAAGCGGAGAGGTTTACGGTGATGGTAACGAGTTGATCGGATATGTGACAGAAAACTTCACAAACCCACCATCGCCTACCGAGACCCCAGGCGGTTCTTGGGGTGGTCTCCAGATTGATCACGATGGCAATATTCTAGACTCTAGTGGAAATGTAATCGGCCGCTTCTTCAATAAACCAGGAGAGAAGGGTCAAGTACCGCCAAATGGGGGCAGTTCACAACAAGCGCCCCCTAATTCAAACCAAAACCAGAAGCAGGAAGAGCAACCACCGAAGGTCAATGCGCATACAGGGGGTAGCCCGTCTGATATCTTCTTGGATGTCAAGTCGACTACAGACGGAATTCAACTGACCATTCGAATACCGACGACATTTGGCCAACAGCGGCCAGACTCATGATGGCAATGGGCTACGAAGTAACGTTTCAAGGAGGCACAATCTCATATCTGGTTTACACAAAAGCGTGATCTAAGGGGTTTGTTAACCTAATTATTCAAAATTTTGTCTAAATGTAATATATGACTTTGAACTCCCAAAATGTAGTATAGCGTGCTCTCGGGGGAAAAGGGGCAGACTCTTGTCCTGGACTCGAGAACCGGCCGTATGTACAAAATGCTCTTCAAGCGCCTTGCATTCCCCCGACAAGATAGAACATGCTAAGAGATGACTAAGGGATGACGACTGCGCCATACTTAAACTATATATGACGTTAGCCATGCCGATCACCTGGGGAGTGTGGCTTGGGAAAACAGGTATTCCCACAAGGCGTGACGTCTACTGTCAGTTTCCACCACAGCCGTTGGTCAGACTGGCCAGTGCCTACAAGCATCGAGGTTCGAGACTAATCCCTACAGCCCCAGACACTACCAAGATACGGGTGACGATCAAACGGCGCCAGGCAGCTGAATAGCTATTGGTGGGATCGGCCCAAGACGTGCTCGGCGGTCGTTGTAGCCGTACGTAGAAGACGACGGCTGAAGATCATCGAGATTCTGGACCGCTGAATAACCCAGTAGCCCTGGGTACGGATGCTGACAGCGTGCGGGTAACGATGGAGCACATCAGCCAGCCCACCATGCTGTGGCAGACAGCAGGCTGCTCGATCGAGATCATCGTCTCATACCCCCGGGGTGTCGTGAGCTGTGAACACAACCTCGACCGAGAAATCTTGTTTTTCGATATTGACGGTCCAATCTTTTTGCTCTATCCAGCCGATGGTGAAGGGATAATGGCTGCTCACCCCGTCGATTTTCCAAAGACCGTCGGGTTTCTTGAATTCTTGGTTATTAGACTAGAGTTTTTCCTCTGTGGCTAACTGCTCATGCAGACTGGCGAGCCACATGCAACGTCGAACCCCAGGTCCCCCGGTCTCTTCCGTTGTATATGACTGGAGATCAACGGTCTTTCTCCAGGCGTGTAGCCTCATGGGTCGCTTGGTATTCCGCGTATTCAGTACACAGGAGGTCGATATCCATCCCTCTACTTCTCTCTGTTGGCCACCGTCATGACGTTTCAGCTGCTATACCAACCGGCAAGACGCCCAAAGTCATGACGTCGAAACCATGCAAACCGCAGTCCAAAGCCACGGGTTTTGGTGCAATGGCCCGACTTGATGAAGCATTATATTCACGAAAGCGAACAAACATCCGGTCTGATGTAAACGTACGTGACGTAAACTATAATTCTCAAAACAGCTCTGCTCTAGACTTCTGCAAAATTCCATGCTACCCGTAGCTCAAAAGGATCATCATAAATATCCAAGATCCCGTGAATCAGTGTTCCTCGAATCATATTCTCATAGCCTACTATACAACTCATGAGCTTTGATACCCACCACACTACTCATAACCATCATCATAAAGATCAAGATCACCACCAAAGAGTAATCAAGTATACAACACAAACGCAAGAGATTAGTACAGACGAAGATCCCGTTACGTTTATCCACCCCGCCGCCATGTCAGAGACCACACGCAATATCTCTAGCCCGGCGGCCGGAAAGGCTACCGAGCAGATCACCAGTCCGAGGCAAACCCCACGAACGCCACAGAGGAAGCAGACCGAGGAGCAAAACGCCGCCGCGAGCGTCCCCCGTACTGCCGATCGCACATGGCCGCGCTCCCTCGCAAGTGACGGCGGCGGCGACGGCGAGTCGCAATATGACGACGACAATGAAAACAGCAACAACCACGACGACGACAACGGCGAGGGCGAGATGGTCCCCGCGGCAGGACGTATCAACGAGCACGGAGAGGTCATTGACGACGACGGGACCCCTATCGGTCGAGTAACCACCGGCGACGCCAAGAAGCTCGCCGGCTACATCGTCACGCAGGAGGGCGACGTGCTGGACGAGGACGGCGGAGTCGTCGGACAGGCCGAGCCCCTCGAGGACGTCGCCTCGGAGCTCAACTACACCACCACGAAGGAAGATAGCGGTGGCGGCGGCGGCGACGGCCTCGGAGATTCCGGCCAAGAGACGAAGAAAAAGGGGGAGGAGGTGAAGGAGGAGCAACCGCAGCAGAGCCGCGGGCTCGGAGGAACCCTGGAAGGTGTCGGCAAGCCCGTCAAGACCGTGCTGAGCGGCGTCACGGGCGCCGCTGGCAACACGGCCAAGGGGGCTACGGACGCCGTTGGCGACGCTGCGAAGGGCGCTAGCGGGACTGGACCCGCGAGCAGCAGCAAGGCGGCCGAGTCTGAAGATGGTGCCGCTACGAATGACGATGATGAAGAAGCTGGTGACAAGAATGCCGTAAAGGGCGTCACGGACACCGCCGGGGATGCGGCCGAAGGCGCAGCAGACACTGTTGACGACGTGGCGCAGGGTGCTGCCGAAACCGGAACCGGAACTGCAACCAGCAATAGGGAGGCCGGATCTGATAATGGTACCGCCGCGGACAACGACGACGAAGCTGATGGCGATGTCGTCAAGGGCGTCACGGACACCGCCGGAGACGCGGCCGAAGGCGCGGCCGATACTGTTGACGATGCGGCGCAGGGCGCTACAGGCACCGTTGAGGACGCTTCCGGTGATGTTCAGGAGAAGGCCGACGATACCACAAGTCAAGTTGAAGGCCAACCCGAGGACGTCACTAGTCAAGTGCAAGACAATGTCGGCGATGCTACTAGCCAAATGGAAGGTCACGCCGAAGATGCACCTAGTCAAGTTCAAGACAAAGCCGATGATACTCCCAGCCAAGTCCAAGACCAGGTCGATGGTGCTCCAAGTCAGGCTCAAGAACAAGTTGAAGGCGTCAAAAGCACTGCAGAAGATGCCGCCAGTGGGGTGCAAGACACTGCCGGCGAGGAGCCACCGATCGACCTACAAGACAACGCAGGAGAAGCACAAAGCCAGCTTGGCTCTCAGTTAGGCTCTCAGGCCGAGGGTTTGGCTGAACAAGCACCAGATCCCATTGACGCCATCCCATCGCTCCCCCCCTCAGTAGCCAACAAAGTTCTCGCGCTTTTCGAGGGACCTTTCATGATCGCCGACGGCGGTAAGGTAACCGACAAAGACGGCAAGATCGTCGGCCAGTTGGCCGAAGGATCCGACATCCAAGACCTAGTCGGCAAAGAAGTAAGAGGCATAGATGGTGAGGGCAACCTACTCGACCAGGACGATAATATCCTGGGTAAGGTCGACATTGCACCGGAAGGCACAGTTGTCGAGCAAATAAAGGAGAAGGTGCCCGAAGCGGCCGAGCGACTCGAGGCGCTCGAAAAAGCCCGACAGGACACCGGCATTAAGATCCCTTCGTTTGCTCCATCGGTGGCCGACAAGGTCATCGCAATGTACGAGGGTCCATTCAATATCGCCGAAGACGGCCAGGTTACCGACCAGAACGGCAAGATTCTGGGCAAGCTTGCCGAGGGCCAGGATTACGAGCATCTAATCGGCAAGGACATTAAAGGTATCGATGGCGAGGGCAACCTCCTAGGAGACAACGAGACCGTCCTAGGCAAGGTCACCCTCAAGCCCGAGGGAACCATCGTCGAGCGCATTAAGGAAGAAGTCCCCGAGGCTGGCGAGCGCCTCGATGCCATTAAGGAAGCCAAGGCGCTGGAAGAGGAACGCGAGTTGCCGAACGTCTCCATCCTAGAGGGCCTGAAGATTAACAAGGCCGGTAATGTTGTCGACGAGAACGGCAACCCACTAGGCAAAGTCAAGAGCGGCGATCTTAAGAAGCTCGCCGGCAAGACCCCAGACAAGAACGGGAAAGTATGGGATAACCAGGGCAACGTCATCGGCGAGGTCGAGGTGCTACCTGAAGCCGTCAAGAACGAAGCGGCGCCATTCGAGGACTTGCCCGATGCCACCGTCGATAAATACGGGAAAGTCATCTTCGACGGCCGCCAGGTCGGCGTCGTGGTCGGCGACGATTTCCAGAACCTCGTCGGCAAGAAGGTCGATGCTGATGGTGACATCCTCGACAAGAACGGCAATGTTGTCGGGAAAGCTGAACGCCAGGAGGCTGAGGAGCCTGTTGGGCCCGAGGAGGAAAAGACCGACTACTCATCGCTGCGCGACAAGAAAGTCAACAAGCTCGGCAATGTCGTTGACGACAAGGGCCAGGTCTGGGGCCACGTCGTCCAGGGCATTCTTAAGAACCTGATCGGCAAGAAGGTCGGCGACAACGGCGAGATCTTCAACGACGCCGGAAAGGTGATCGGCAAGGCCGAGCCG
This sequence comes from Diatrype stigma, assembly GCA_022225965.2. NCBI lineage: Eukaryota > Fungi > Ascomycota > Sordariomycetes > Xylariales > Diatrypaceae > Diatrype > Diatrype stigma. The sequence goes on from JAKJXP020000007.1 coordinate 46,904, forward strand.
GTGCCGGAGAGCGAGCGTCTGGAGACGCGGGAGCCGGCGCCGTTCGAAGACTTCGAGGGCGCGGTAGTGGCCGACGATGGGAAAGTCATGTACGACGAGCAGCAGGTCGGCATCGTGGTCGAGGGCGACGCCAAGAAGCTCAAGGGCAAGAAGGTTGACCCCGACGGCGACATCCTGGATCGCGCGGGTAACCTGCTAGGGCGGGCCGAGCGATGGGAGGCGCCCGAGGCGGAGCCCGAGCCCGAGATCGATAACTCGGCGCTCGCTGGCAAGCGCGTCAACAAGGCGGGCAACGTGGTCGACAAGCACGGCGACATCTACGGACGCGTGGTCGAGGGCGAGCTGTCGCGCCTCGTCGGCAAAATGTGCGACAAGCAGGGCTGCATCCGCAATGAGGGGGGCGACGTCATCGGGCGGGCGCAGGTGATCCCCGAGGCGGAGCGCGAGGGCCTCAAGGAAGGCCCCTTCTCCGAGCTGCAGGGATGCACCGTCACCAAGGAGGGCAAAGTCGTGACGCCCGGTGGGGATGTCGTAGGCCGACTGGTGGCGGGCGACCCTAAGGTGCTCGTTGGCCGCCCGGTCGACGACGATGGCGATGTCGTCGACAAGAACGGCAACACGCTCGGCCACGCGGAGCGCTGGGAGGAACCCGAGGAGGAGAAGGACGTCAGCCCTATGCACGGGCGCCGCGTCAACAAGCAGGGCGACGTCGTGGACGAGAACGGCGACGTCATGGGCAAGCTGACCACGGGCGACCTCGGCCAGTGCATCGGCAAGAAGATCGACGAGGACGGCGACGTCGTCGACGGCAAGGGCAACAAGCTCGGCCACTGCTCGCTGCTCGCCGAGATCCCGGAGCCGGAGCCGGAACCGGAACCGGAACCTGAGCCTACGGAGACGGAGGAGGAGAGGGCGGCGCGCCTGCAGCTCGAACAGGACCGCAAGATCGCTGGCCAGATCGGGTCGTGCATTGAGCAGTCGCTGGACAAGATCAAGCCGATCTTGAAGATGATCACTACTGTAAGTTAGACACTTATCCCCTGTTTGCAGATGACCCAGCATATCTATTTATCTTCCTAACTATCCATCTGTCTGTCTATATCATGATTACTAACAATGGCACCACCAGAAAATTGAATCCGAGGAGCGCAAGCCCGAGGACGAGCGCGACGAGGAGCAGCTGGTCAAGGAGGTGAGGCCGCTGATCGAGGAGGGCGGCAAGATCCTGACGGAGGCGAACGGGGTGATCCGGGGGCTGGACCCGGACGGGCGGATCTCGGCCAACGCCAAGCACAAGACGGCGGCGCGGGAGGCGAGCCCGGAGGAGTACCGGCTGGCGGAGCTGCTCAAGGAGCTGACGGGCCACGTGACGGAGACGATCGAGAACGCCAAGCGCAAGCTCGAGGACATGCCGCGCGCCAAGAAGGAGATCAACCCGCTCTGGGGCCTGCTGGCCGAGCCGCTCTTCCAGATCCTCGCCGCCGTCGGCCTGCTGCTCAGCGGCGTGCTCGGCCTCGTCGGCAAGCTGCTCAACGGTCTTGGCCTCGGCGGCCTCGTCAACAACCTCCTCGGCGGCCTGGGCTTGAACAAGGTCCTCGAGGGCCTCGGGCTCGGCAAGATCCTCGGCGGGGGAGGCGGCGACAAGAAGAAGAAGTCCGGTGGCGGCTTGCTGGGTATCTTCTAAGCACCTCGAGACTTTCGTCTCCTTGTAATACACCACGTCTTCTACAGTAATGAGTAATGAGGCGGTAGGTTTCAGTGGCGGTAATATTTGGCCATATCAGCTGAAGGGTTTAGGTCTATTCACGATTTACGAACATGACACTCTGTAATTGATTCCTCTTGTTGGGGTTTATTTCTGGTTGGCTCAAAAGTGACTTTCCCCTGTGTGAATATTTTTTGATAGCGAAATCATGTATTCACAGTATTGAGCGGATGTTCCCCCCAAGTGTATGCCTAAGTATATGCAACTCTGAGGCCATGTAGGAATTCGTACATACCTAGCTTCAAGCTACCGTGAACGTCAATTTACTTGCTGTCAGTACACACGTATTCATCGCCATCGTGTCAGGACACTGTATAGGTAGTCTGGCTGCGATTGCCACTCTAATATCAACTAGCTACCTCAAATGGGCGTCAACTACAACTCGTGAACTACTCCCCGGTAGTGACTACCTCCCAACTATGGCTATATCACAGGCACATGAATTGCCTTCTTCTGGCCTCGCGTCTCCCCAAACTGATGATGGTGAATGAACGACTAATAACGTCATACATGACGTATCGGCTGCGATAAGGGGGGTAGACAACTGAGTGTAGCCAGTTACCAATGCCACATGCTCCGATGTCCTACTCGACCTGTCTCCCGGGATTGGTGTATAGCTAGTGGCGTCTTCCCTCCTTGGAGGAGAGCTTATGATGTACCACCTCATGACCTTGTATAATACCTACTATAAACCTACTACAGCCTAGAACTGAAGTCAATCGTTTACCTCATTTCGTAATCGTATATCAATCAAGGAACTAGTATCAACCAACCTACTAGTAATGGCGCGGACGTTGCTGCTATGCTTCATTCATGGGTTCAAGGTTAGTCCAGAAACTAGGCACTTTGATGATGGTTGAAGAAGAGCCTATTGACGTATCATAGGGAAGCGACGACACATTCCGGGATTTCCCGAATGATCTGAAGACGCAAGTTGCCAATAGTCTTCCTTATCAGAATGTGGAATCAATTGTATATCCCAAGTATGAGACCAAGGGGGAATTAGGACGGTGTTCGGAAGCTTTCTTGTCTTGGTAAGAACTCAATGAACGATTAACTATTGGGAACTATCGTCGCTAACTTTCTTAGGCTCAAGGAGAAAGTTATGGACATCAGGAAGACACATAGTGAGAATGCTTGGCCACCTCATGATAGAGATGTTGGTGTCATCCTTGTTGCACACTCCATGGGGTTGGTTCATCTTTCCAAGGTCGCGATCCAATGGACACTAATCACGTGGAAATAGGGGTTTTGTCGCAGTTGACACCCTGTTTCTCGCTCTGAATGAGAGATTTTCAGATGGACACGAAACATTGCCGATATTCCCGTTCATTCAGGGCATTCTAACCTTCGACACACCCTTCAACGGGTTAGCGAGGTCTATGTTCGTCTATGGTGCCTTCTCAAACTACCAGAAAGTTAGTGGCGTCTTCAATGCCATGACAGCTCTATCAGCCGCACCAGTTGCTTTTAGGAGATCGGCTTTCACAAGATCAGCTACCTCCACGCCGTCACGACCTTCGTCAAGCCCTGCTTGGAAGGCATGGCAACTCGTTGCTGTGCGGACTGGGACTGTTGGTGCCATAGCCGCAGGTGGTGTGGCTGCATACGTCCATCGGCAGGCGATCATCGAAGGGCTAAAGGGCATCCGAAACCTCAATAAGCAATCTGTTAAAGAGGGATACTACCAGAGTATGGACACTCTCAGTCAAGGCCTTGCTTATATCAACCGAGGGAACGTCGGGAGATCCTTCGAGTATCTGTCCGATCATTTCACATTCGTTGGTGCTCTGATGAAACAACAAGAGCTTAGCCGAAGACTCGAGCGAATAGCCAGTCTCAAAGGAGTAGGGTTCCATGACTTTTTCGTGTCCCTGGGTGAGAATGGCATGTGGAGTGGAGGGTACTTCGTCCCCGAGAGGACCTTTTGCGCGATACCCGAAAAAGACCATGCGGCCTACAACCTTTTTTCCAGACAAGTGGTGAAGAAGGTTGAAGACGAGGTGCAGGCGCATGTGAGCATGTTCAAACCGGCGAAGAATGAGAACTACCAGCGCATGGTAGGAGAGGCGAGTACTTTGGTGGTCAGATGGTTCAATGATGACTCTGAACTGTTCGACGACCCGAAATTCACCGCCACGCCGCCAGTCCCGGAACCCGTGGATCAACTTATAGATACCACAGAGGACGGTCAGGAGGTACCAAAAGGCGAAATGGCTTCGGATGAATCAGGCGCAGCAGATGAAGACACTGAGGAAGCGACCCAGGAGGGCCAGGACGATAAGGAGCTGCCTGACGAGTCGCCACTCGATATCACAGCAGCAGCATCCCTTGTGCCTCTGCCAGACGATGACGAGACAGCCCCACAGATTAACGATGTGAAGGAAACTCCGAAGACAACGTATATGCGCCACCTCATGCGAATTGCTCAGGATACAGGGACAAATATCCAGTCTTACGTACCCTCCAAGTTACCCGAGCTGCCCCAGATCCCACAGGTTCCCTCGGGGTCTAGTCTCAAAGCTTATATCCCAAGACAAATGCCTCAGATGCCGAGTATGCCCACTAGCCTATTCGGCAAGAAGCAGAGTACAGCCACTAGAGAGGATAACTCGACTGGATCCCAAGGAGAGCAACAAGCAACAGAGGAAGACCCGGAAGACGAGAAGGCCACTCCCACGCAGGATACGTTGCAACCTTCTACAGAGTCCACTACGGGATTGGGACTCCACCAAGACTCGGAAACAAGGACCGAACCTGTTGTTACGACTGCCAAGTAAGAGGTCAACCTGCTCCGGTCTTTATGTCACCTGCGTACAACGATGGTATTAGGATAGGAGTACACAATTAAGGTTTGACTCGGTTACATAAGCAGGTTTATAACGGTGATGTGGACTTTCGTAATTACTTCCGTGCTCCCGTAACCTAAATAGCACGACTTCACACACGTCGTGAGTTTGGTGGCTTCAATATAATTTGAGGATTTAGAAGCTTTCCGTAAAACTGGTCAAAATGGCATTCTTGCTTTTTACTACTGGAATCAATCTTGCACTTGGAGGCGGAATTCCAAAGTTACTGTTTGTGTCTATACTACTTATACACCTGATAGCACAGGTAGTCTGTATAACCTCAAGGCACTTTTCCGTTGTATTCCCTGCTTTTATGGTCGTGATTCCCACACCCTCCCCCCTTTTCGGCTTGCAACCCACATTTTTTCGGTTGCAAGAATGAACGCGCCACAATCAAACACCAGCTTATAAACTCCCCTTCATAGTTTAACATCGTTATCTACCAGCAATCAATTAGCGGGTCCTCCCGCTCAACTACATGGCGAGTGATCGGGAAAGGGGCCCAGAAGAAATATTGACGGAATCGGATCGGGTAGGTTTTCCAGGTAAGTCGTACAATCGTTGTTCGTGATGCCAATTAATACGCCCACCATGCGTTCTGGAAGATACCAAGTGATCGCCGATCAAGGCAGTAGGCACCTACCCTTGACTTGTACATCTGTGACTCTTCCCGATATGGCAAGAGTATGAAAGAACGGGATTTCGAATCTATGACAAGGTCGAACGAATTCCGAAAGAATTCGAAGACTTTACCATTGACTGGATCTTCTACCTACCTGGTATACACCCAGACACCCTAACACCCGACACCATTATCAAGTCGCATCGTCGTTGGTTGAAGTTAGGAGCCCTCCGGGTTCCCTCCTACAATTGCGACCCCAGCTTGCGATTGGCTGTTTATAGCCAGTCAATTCCCGTTACGACGTCGCTAGCGCCGTAGGTTGTAGTTCACCAGGTTCGGAGACTGCACTGCCATTAAGGTACCCAGTTCCTGTATGTTAGTTCCCACTGCAGTAAGTAGTGGGTATAAGTTAGTGAACCCCTCAGCCCCTCGGCCCCCTGTAGCTCGCAATGCGACAGCGCTTCTGATGTAAAGGCGTGTGCGAACTGGAAGCCAATCCATTGATGTTCCTGGGATTCGACCATGAGAGTTTATATGAATCTTTTGAAAAAGGAAGAAATAAGCACCCAGATAGCCAGATCGGTTTCCATGCATCGTGCGTCTTTTCGCGATGCATTGAGTCATTTTATGTCTATGCCGATATGGTGCATGAGATAGACATAAGATAGATGACGCAAAGGATCGCGTCACCAGCAGTGCCTCGTACTCACCGGCCCAGAGACAATTTGTTGTTCAACAAATCCGAAGGCTGTGCTTCAGTCTGCAGAAAGCAGGCTCAGATGAATGAATGGCTTGTGGGAACATTTAAACTGTTCCGTCCATTTTTAGAGGGCCATGTTGTCCCATTTATTCATTTCATGGTCCTATTATCGGATTGAATCGGACTCTCCGCGACTTGTTCTAGACGGATCGGCTGCAAAGTGGAAATACACAGACCCCTGTAACATTGGACCATCAAAGTCACGAGTAGGGGGTGGCACGATCGCCGTACGTTTCCGAGACGATTCCCACTTTAGTTGGTACCGGATGAGACAGAGAACGAGACTTTGTCCGTCCCTCCTCATCATGATGGAGCAAGATAGTCTTTCCGTATATTCAAGGGCTTCAACTTCTTCTGCTCAGATACTTGTGCATGCCCCCTCATCATGAACCGTCTTTACCTCCAATTGTAAATTATAGTCGACACTTAAAATGTAATAAGCAGCGGTAGTGGAGACGTGCGTATATCCCGGCCCCGCCCCCGGATTTCCAAGGGGGCATCCCCAGATTTTGACGCAGGGCTATCCCTATTGCAGTAAGTATGATGTGACGATGGTGAGCTCCGGATCTGTTGGAGAACGATGATGAGCTCAGTAGCTACTGCCACGACTGCCCAGAGCTACCAGTCACGCGATGGGGGGCACCACCATCATAAGGTGAGGCCGCCTAATACGCCGCATGTATCTACCCCGCCCGCAAGACGAAACTATAATCAAGGGAACTGCACTGCCTGAACTGCATGTGTGCATCAGCTGGTCGCCGATCCAGGTTCTGCCCTCCGATTCTGCCTTCCCATTCGGCCCCCCAGGGGAAAACCCCTCTTTCTCGTCCTCTTTAAGAACTGGTTGTTCCTACTCCCTCTTCTCTTCTGCTCTCTTAAATACTCCTTATCCCACGATCTTGCATCAGGATACAAGCAACCACTCATCAACGCACTACCAACAACCTACTCACCAAGGTGAATATTATCTTTAGAGCCTGTGGAGTCGCTCTCTTGGACTCAGATTGGGTCTTCACACGACATCAGTATCAACTAGCTAACAAGATAGCTCCCTATAGCTCAACAGCCACCCCTTTCAATCCAATCTTCACCTTCCACAAACCCCTCAATTCCACCATGTCAGAACCAATAAGAAACTCCGCCGTCGACGCCATCTCCCCCGCCGCTCGGGTCGACTCTGGCATCGATGTTGGCGACGAGCCATTGCCCTTGCCCAGCCATGTCGAGACCATCTCGCCCGCAGCTAGGGTCGACTCAGGTATCGACACCGGCGACGAGCCTGTGCCGCCTAATCAATCCGAGACCATTGAGCCCGCCGCTAGGGTCGATTCTGGCGTTGACGTCCTCGAGCCCTTGGTCAGGGTCGACTCTGCCGTTCAAGGCCTCTCGTCATCACCACCCAAGGAGAAGGTGGACAAGGCCTCCTCACGACGGAAGAGCTCCATGGTTGCTGGAGTTGCAGGCATCAAAGATCTGGGTAAGTTTTCTTAATTGCATATTTCATCCACGACTTCGAATCATATCTAATTGTCGTTGTATGATAGCGGAGAGCAAGACACCGATAACAGTGGCAAGTGAGACGCAGGGAACCGGATGGTAAGAAACCTCTATGGAGCAGTCCTGCAATGTGACTTGTCCGGTCCACCCAAACTTACATGAGTAAAACAGGAAGATAAACAAATCCTCGTCAACCGTCGAGGACAAAGACATACTCAAGAAGCTCTTGGTCACACCGGCCGTCAGAGCGATTGAGCTACATTTCTTCACCGGAGTTGTCGTCACGGCACGAAACAGAACGGGCGTCACAATCAAGGACGCATTGGATGCTATCCATAGCAAAAACAAGAAGAGGGTAAGTCCCTTTTACGAGCACTGACTAAGTCCCGTCTCAGGTTGACGACAATTTGCTGACAAGATATAACAGAGTGATGAAGACCTTCCCGAACCGTACCTGAAAGGCTTTGAATGGGTCCCTGCTGACCCCGATCTTCCGGAATCAGAAAAGGAGGCCAATTGGGATCGGCTATATATACACCTGTCGGATCATAGCACTGCGAAGTTCACGGCTGGCGGCAAGAAGAAGAACAAGAAGGCGGCCGACTAAGCTCTCCCATGACCTTCATACCCAGGCTAGTGTCCAATTGGCTTGGGAGATTGTATGAATTTGATAGTATTGCCTTGGGGAGTACCAGAAACGATGTCATGTACGAGTAACAATTAAGAACGATCGTAGTTATCGATAGGGGTGGCCTCATGGACAGTCTAATTGACTATGAATGTATGAACCTAATCCATTAGTCTAATGGTTACGTAAGGTTTTTGTCACACATTACCATAAGTAAATACCCAAGTAGCTTCATTCAATAATCATCTAGTGTCTTATGGAACACCACTAGCACTAGAACTATATCTGCTCCATTGTCTTCACGAAGCGCCCACGGGTTTGTGTCCATGAGCCTTTTTATCCAGCCACGAAGCCACGGATTGGGTATCCACGATTGGCCACCAACTTTCAGTCGTATACACTAGCAAACACGAAGTATAACGGTACGAACAGTGTTGAGGAATCTTATATCGAGAGATTTGTTGTTTGTGCAGCACATGGTAGGCTGATTCTGCAGTGACTTACACATGAACCCGGCTGACAAGTTGCATCTGTTCCTATCAGAACCATATCATACGGACGACCCCTTAGTGTGATATTACCATAATTCGTATAGTTGGAGCTATCGAGAGAGTTACCACAGGCGGCATAGACAGCTCCGGGGGTGATATAAATTCGGAAGCAGCTGGAAGATGCATACGGATACCCAGAAATATAATAGTCTTGTATGATCCGTGAAAGCGCTAACTTGCTACATCACCGCTTCAGCGTAACCGTCAAGATAGATATTCCTCATCAAACGCTACGCCTGCCGTCTTCGGGCGTGGACCGGCATGCCATCTTTGAAAAATGTTCCCACACCCTCAACCCGGTATAAGCGGTCATCATCAATCACCCCCTTATCGGTATTGCTGGAGCCCCTGAATCATAGTCAGCTCCACTACTTGGCTAGATGTATTCCAGGGCCTGCAGACTTACCTCTTCTGGTCCCATTCCTCCCAACCATATTCAACATCGAACTCTCTCACTACAAATATAAGCGCAAGTTTTGTCGTCAGCAGAGCCAGTTCCTGTCCGACGCAGTTCATAGGTCCTTGTTCAAACGGCCGCCATGCATTTTTGACAGGATATAGAGGATCACCCTTTGCGACCAACCAACGCTCGGGGAGGAACTCATCCACACGAGGCCAGTAGGTTGGATCGAGGTGGATATTCCAAACCCCTGTTTGCACTTGGAAACTTTCCGTAGGATATGACGCCCCGTCTGAGGTCAAGGTGAAGCCTGCATCGCCTTGTCTAACGGTAAGGGCGATGGGACAGATTCGTAGAGATTCTTTGATCACCGCAAGAGTGAATGGCAGCGTATTTAGCTTCTCTGGCGACTGTCGGATTATATCCGCGGTAGACGCTAGGTTGGGTCCAAATGCTTCGAGATGCTCTGCACGAAGCCTTTCCAGCACTCGTGGATTGCGCCCTAGAAGTTGAAGGGTGAAACATATAGATGCCGTCGTCGAGTCAACCCCAGCCAACATGAACATCTTGACATTCTGCAGAGCGCTGTTGATCATAGCTTCCTTCGCCCTTCTGCTATGTTGTAGCCTATTCCCTGCTCGCCAAGCATTCACGACAACATCCAAAGAAGTCCGACGCCCATACTTTAGGCCCATTTCGTCTCCGCTATAGAATCTAGAACGTATCATTGGTTCTAAGATCCCCTTGATCTTCTGATTGGTACGCCAAACATCCAGGTGATACAATGGATTGGACCGTCTTGGGAGAGTGGTAAGCATTTTGGGTACCAAGTTTCCTGTTTGTCTGAGAATGGCGGTTCGGAGAGCGCTGTGGCCATTGGTTTGCTCTCCAAGGTGAAGGTCACTAACACGGTATCAGCTACGGTCCTCACTGTAGCGTATATTGTCGAACATACACAGTAAACCTAGCCATTACTTCGAAGACCAGAGCAGAAGCCTTTTCCTCGAGGCTGAACACTTCTCCCCAAGTGCCGTTATCAGTCGTGAGGGTGCGAATACAATCTGCGAATACGCTCGCCTCTTCTACGAGTGCGGGTACGCCGGCCATCAGGTTCTTCGGGCTGAAAGCCGGCGCATATTGCGAGCGTAATAGACGATGAAACGCAATGTCAGTGCCGGCCGAGCCCAGGTCGATTCCCTTGGTTAGGGGCGAGACGAGGAATTTCGACTGCCAGGACCTCGGCAGGGACTTCTGCTGGACCGCTTGTGCACATAACGCAGGGTCGTTCACGATGGCTAGCAGCGGAGCCGTTGGCCACAGGTCCAAGTAAATGACTGGTGGACACCGGGATTCCCGCGGGAAGTACTCTTGCCAGTGACGCATCATATAGATCTGGACATAGCTATGGTGCGCATTGGGAGGAAGCTTTGCCCCAATGCTGCCCATCAGCTTGAGATGGCCATATATTAGGGAGTATGGCTCCGCAACAGGCTAATGATAGACATTGTCAGCTTAGACGGTTCGAGCAGCTTTGCGCGTTCGAGAACGCACTATTCCCTGTGACTTGAGTTTCCTGATTCGCTTCCTCGAGCTGTAGCCTTCGTATAGGAAACTGCATAGCTGGGGAACGAGGACGATGGTGATAAAAGCAACGACAGATATGACACAGTAGCTTGCTACTGGTGCTGTGTCGAGTAGACCCATGATCGTAGTAGTAGCTGAAAGCGTGATAGCAATGAACGGAACGGCTAACATGGGAATCCTACATATAATGCCGTGGTTAGTACCTGATATACTAGATTCTTCTGAAATTCCACGAATATCCCCTATCTCATAGTTCACACCTCAATGATTACCAACACACACACGCACACCACAATGACATCTTTCGCGAATGGACACAACGACCACCCCTGAATTGATAGAAGGGTAGGTATTCGGACCACTCTTACCACCGCTTTCTCGACGTATTCGACAGTCCGGGTAGTCCCAAGAATGCAGCCAACTGCGGGGTAGCCCGAAGTTCGGATTCATCAACGAGTCAACGACCGGGCTAGATGTACTTCCAACTGATTATTTATTTCAAGAAGACAATCAGACAGGATGAATGAAGCCCGATGCAGTCTCGATTCGTGATGTGTCACAGCGTAAAGGAATTTTTTTTGTTAGTATTAACTTTCGAATAATCAAAAGTCATCATGCCTAAGTACATGGACCTGGTCGCGGGAGATTCGTATACCTGGTTTGATTTCTCCATCATTCTGTATACAGAATAGTAAGCGCATGCGCCGCACGCATGCGGAGACGGTATCGTTGGAGTCTCTTCGCTTCTCACCTCGGTTTCTTCGAAGCTGGAGAGGTCTATTACCCTTACCACAAGGGAAAGCTCTACTTATCAGTCTGCGGTTTCCCCTAGGTCTACCTCGGCACCGACTAGGTCGTCTATTCCTTCCCAGTCGGTGGTAGCAACCTCGCGGACTTTTGAGCCCCAAGGGTGGCGACGATCCGGCCCACCACATTGGCGACATCATCATGCCCTCGGAGACTGGCCCAAGCCTCCCAGGGGTCATCCGCTAGCAGCTAGGTGTTGTAGCCAACTCGTTGTACTCACAGGTGACCTCTCGCGGCTATGTAACAACGCCACGGAAGACGTCCGGCAGCAGGCAGGTGTTCATCGCAGACCATTTTACCTACCCAGGTGACCGCAACTCCGACATTAGGTATCACAAAGTATAGAGCATCACCACAACGCTAGATCAAAGGATATTTGTGCGTAAGATGGATCTAATCCAAACAATGTCACATTTATATTCATACCGAAATAACCATATTCCCTTATCCGACGCGCATTCGTAATATCCAAATCTGCCTGTTCTAGGCGATGCTTAGTCATCAGGGTCACCCTTGACGTTGTTCCACTCCGAGTCGTAGTCGATGTCGTCGCCGGTATCCCACTCATCGTTCATGGCATCCTTGGTGTCGTAGCAGAAGACCTGGATGTTGAGGGCGCTGTCGGGGACGAGCGCGGGCGGGATCACCATCTGGTAGTCGTCCTCGTCCTGGCCGGAGATGGAGGCCATGCGGAGGGTCTTGGCGGGGTTCCAGTCGGAATTGAGGTCGGTGATGTGGGCGCTCAGCTCGTCCTCGCTCTTGAACCACAGGCTGGGCGGCACCCAGGCCTTGCCCAGGCGCTGGAACGCGTCCTCCTCGGCCGTCAGCACGCAGTACCAGTCCGGCTCCCCGTCGTCGAGGAGGTACGTGTCAGGCCCCATGGCCGTGTACACGCCAGCGCCGATCTGCTGCCCGTTAGCCGACGCGCCATCGTCCGTCAGCTTGTTGCCGTTGTCGTTGTAGTCCTGGCCCTGGGCCGGCGACACCCGCCGGTACCCGATGATCGTCTCGTCGCGCTTGCTCAGCGCTCTTGCGGAGGTGGATGGGGAGCTGGAGGGCAGGGCGCTCGCCTGGGAGGCGAGGACCAGGGCGAAGGCCTTGGAAATGCTGGTGAACAACATCTTCAACAAATTGAGCGTGGAGGGCGGTATCAAGCGTTGTTGAGGACGGGCAATATGTGACTGGTTGTGACGGGAGTCGTCAGTGGACTTGTGACGGTGATGAGGATGAATCAACAGAAGTCGTTGTCTGTAGGTTGTCCGATTCCCTTAAATATTCGAGACGTTGCAACCCTACCGTCGATAATCATCACCTATAGTGTCTTGTCTGTATGCGCTGCAAAACCATTATTGGTGCTATTCCTTTGGACGCTATGATGATCCGACCGTATCATATTCCCCTGATGCTACAGGTGGATAGTTCAGATACTGCGATGGCTATGGAGGACAACAGATCAAATCCTTCCGCCGTTGATCAATGTCGGATAAGGCTACATGAGATAGATCATGCGGAATAATAGTAGCCTGTGCCACAGTCTTCCAGTTACGCCAAGTTGTCGATCGAGAAAATCCAGCCAGAAAAGAATTATATGGATAATCCGATAATCCTTCAAGCTTGGCAACTGCCTTGGTCCCGGCAATCGTGTATAAACATAGTAACTAAGCATTACGACTGGTGCATAGGCGCTGCTTGACGATCAGTAAACGTGGAGCCCCAATATCCCCGTTATGTTGATCTACGACCCGATGGATTTGGAATTGTATCTCTGAATAGCGGTATTAAGTAATGAGGCTGTGTCGACGATCGAATGGCATTGGTAGGCACCTACATTGTCAGGTGGATTGACGATATTACGCAACGTTGGCTACGTTGGTCTAGGGTGATGGATCTTGTTATACCTACTTGATATTGGAACAGAATAAGAAGGTTCCTGAGCGCTTGTTCCTGAGGCGGCCGCTTTGTCCGCCCCTGCATACCTAGTACCGACGTCATAGGGCTGAGCTAGGCTCACTCAGCTCCTCCTTAGTGTGCGCTTCCAGCATCGGAGTGGGGTAGCACATTCCTACATACATCCATAGTACTGCCCAGCTTCCAACTGGATCAATTTATTTTTAGCTCATTCCGCACCATGTTCATTCATGAAGATCAGATTATAATCGGGATTGTTATAGGATGTAGAAAAGAGGTCAGAGTACCAAGGTAAGTGATATAATTTCTACACTTTGACTCTACCCAGGCAGCAGCTTTGAGGTAGATGAACAGGGGGCGCTAAGATGACGTATCTCAAGGTTGCGAGTACGTACGTATAAAGCGGTAGCGGGACGTATAATCATAATCAATCTATGCAGCGTTCCAAACATTTGCTAGAAGTCTTGTCCAACATAACCTCATTCACCCGCCCTCCTTCTATAACTAGTACAGCTCACACTTAGTGGTTGATACATTCCCGCAGTTCCAAACTAACTGTCTTTCTCTGATGCGGCAAAACACATAGCGACGCGACCAAGCAAACAAACTTGAAAATGGCGGATCACCAAAAAGAGACTCTTGCCACCGTCCTTTGCGAGGATCGCTGGCAAATGGACTCGGAGCGTCGCTCCTATATCACGTTCAGACCAGACGGCACAGGTGATGTAAGCACTTATGCTGTCGCTACCACCAGACACTATCAAACTGACGAGAGTTAAGATAGTCCTGCGCCGCGACATTCCCGTGTTCATCTGCGCGGTGATCGAATGGAGGGCCGTAACCCCCAGCTCACTTGACAGTGTCAACCTACTGGATCTCAATAAGCTAGACGCCGACGGGAGCGCATCACTACCACCATCAGTCGTGGCATCAGAGTTCGAAATCGAGATCACGATGACTAAGCGCCGGCCCGCGTCATGGGGCACCAAGGTGGAGAAGATGCACATAAACGAAGAACAACTAACTGAGGACGCCTTCGCGCCCAAGAGGTACCGTGTCGCGCTCGAGAAGGGCGAGTTCAGGTCGCGCGAAGACCTCGCCAGGTTTGGCGGCGACGGGGCCGGCTCCGGATCCGGTGCGCCGAAGCCAATGCCGGGTTGGGCCGATAAGTTCGCCCTCAGGCTCGTGTTCGACAAGTCGCCCTACCCACCCCGGGAGGAATGGAAGGAGCCAGGGGGCATGCCCGACGCAAACAGGCCTTGGGAGTGGAGGGAGTTTTGCGGTCGTAGATACCGCAGAACAGACTCGGGCCTGGTTCGTCCCGGGGAGTAGGTAGAAGAGGCTTACCTGTCTTACCAGCGCCCTGTGAAGATATAGGCAATGGTGTATAGAGCGAAGATACCTCCAATGATACTTGGTTATTATGAGAGCACGTCCAATAGGACCTATCGTGGTAGCTCTTGATTGCGCCTTGTGAGTTATTATGTGGCAACGATTACATGGTGGCTCCAATGACTTGTGCTTCATATCCGGCCGTAATATAGTTATAGGATACCTAAGATGTCCGGAAGAGGGCAAGTGAGCATCATGCTTGTAATATAGATGCGTAGGCTCCTGTATCCATAAGCCTTTAGTTCGTGATCAATTACAACTTCCAAGTCCCGTAGTATGATCGGATAAGAGCCAGTCAGTGGTGGAGATTAGCGAATCCTTCAGGTGTCAGTATGGTAGGGGCCGCGTTGACCTTCGGGTTTGAGATGACAGAAATGGGCGCCGTCATAGCAATCATTTCCCTAAGTTGAAGGTGACTTGCATGGACAAATGATTCCTGTGCTATGGTTATCGTTGGTCGTTCCAGCATCATTTGGTGTAATGATATCGAGAAGTCGGAGACTGGTTTGGTTGAATCTCTGGATGGATACCCGACACATTTAAGTGTGATGCAGCTGATACGATGTGTAGGGTTTCTTTACCATGGTGGTCCAGACTCTATACCGCGGGCTCTTAATACTTACTTACCACAAAGGTAATGAACTCCGCCGTAGCGTAGTATGTGCGCTGCTTCACCTGATACACTAACACATCGTCTTATCATCACCAGTAACCACCAGGCGTAATCCAACAAAACCGTTTCGTTTCATCTTGTTCGTAACCGCTCGATATGTCAGTGTTAGCGCCATCGAAGAGGCAGGTCTCGATTCACTAACTAATAATCGCCAAGCCTGTCGAAGCTGAATTGTTTCATGCCTTACCATAACCCCACTTAGAGCAAAGGAGAATATACCCGTTTGCGTAAGCTAGTTGTGTCAGGCTACCCTGCCTAGACCCGGTAGGGTAGATCAATCGAACTTTGACTTTGCGCTAGCCACAAATACTACATACATACGAGGCGCAAACAGCCAGTATATCCAGGTAGCTTATGTATTGCCGCCATATATTTTTACTTACCAAGTACTTGCTGGTACTTATGCGTTTTAAGAATCATTATTTTTAACGAAAATTATTAATATCCAAATATAAAAAATAGTTTATAAATATTATATATATATATATTTACATATAAATCAATCAGAAAAGCTATTTGCTTATCGTTTTGATACGTGCATCGTCGTCGCCAAAATTGCAGCAAAATGGCAGCAGGTGTGGCTTGGTTGCTATACAAATCAGGCAATTGGTGGGGGGAATGGCGGCTAGCGGCCAAGTCAATGTTCGATTGATCTTACGTCTCGCCTAGACCCTGCCTTAAGCAGTCCTTCATCTTATTGTGCCCTAATCAGTGAATATACCCCTTAAGGGGCCAGGTTTGGTATTACTTTTCGCAGCGCCTTTCCCTTTTCCTTCCATTGCTCCATTTCCCCACTGGATCCTGCCAAAGCACACCGGCCTCTCCCGTCATCTTGGCACGTCGTCGGACAATTGAGGCTGTTGAGGCTCTTGATCAGCCTATGATCATCCTACCCCAGCTCTGATCATGGGGATCACGAGGATCATGAAGTTCCAGTGATCTACCTACAGCTCAGAGATCGTCAACTCAGCTGAGGATGTCTATACTTTACCCTCACAGCAAGCAACTAGTTATAGATGACCAATGTATATTGAGTTGATTGTAGTTATCGTTTTGCTACGCGCCTGTCGGGAATATGTATCGGGAACATGTAGCGTGAAGTACGTATGTGCCCCTGGCCGGCTGGCCCTGTCTGCGTTCCAACCAGGTGGTCACCGTTCCCAATAACCCCTGGCCGAAGAGGCCTAATGCCGCCAGTTCCGCCACCATTGAGCCCATATCCCGTTCGTTTCTTCGTCCAGAATACTAGTTCTAAGCAGGGTATAGCTAGAAGGCCAAATCAAATTTGCGTGTATGCGTTTGTGGAGTTGGCAGGGTCTGGGATGTGATTATAGTCGGCAAGTCAATCCGAGATGGCCGTAGTCTTCCACTGGTAGTCGTGCCTAGTCGACGGCCCCTTGCCGTCGCATGTCTACTTAAACGGCAGAGCCTCCCATCTCAGCCATCATTTTGGTTTCAGTTCTTCAGTATTCTCGCACACCCAAGTTGGTCTTTCACTTCCGTTCTTTATACTTGTTATCACACACGCTCTCTCAGAGCCTTGCCATTCTTTCTCTCCAGGTGGGAACTATATACTACTTTTATCTGATTTGATACTTTGTCCCATTCACTTTCCAAATCGAACTACCATTCCACACATCGTGCAGAAGAAACAACCAAGGTATCATCCAACCAAACAAGCAAAATGTCTAGCAACATGAAGACTTCCTCCCTGGTCGCGGCTCTGGCCTCCGCCGCCACCGTCGCCGCTCACGGTCACGTCAGCAACATCGTCATCAACGGCGTGTCGTACCAGGGCTACGACCCTACCAGCATGCCCTACCAGCAGGATCCTCCCGCGGTCGTCGGGTGGACCGCCGCCGACACCGACAACGGCTTCGTGGCGCCTTCTTCCTTCGGGGACCCTGATATCATCTGCCACAAGTCGGCCACGCCCGGCGGCGCGCACGTGGAGGTCGCGGCCGGCGACAGCATCAGCATTCAGTGGAACACGTGGCCGGAGTCGCACAAGGGGCCCATGATCGACTACCTGGCGGCCTGCAGCGGCGACTGCGAGGACGCCGACAAGACGGCGCTCGAGTTCTTCAAGATCGACGGCGCCGGCTACGACGCCGCCACCTCGACCTGGGCGTCGGACGTCCTGGTCGCCAACAACAACAGCTGGCTCGTGCAGATCCCGTCCAACATCGCCCCCGGCAACTACGTGCTCCGCCACGAGACCATCGCGCTGCACTCGGCCGGCCAGGCCGACGGCGCCCAGGCCTACCCGCAGTGCTTCAACCTGGCCGTCACCGGCTCCGGCACCGACGTCCCCGCCGGCGTCCTGGGCACGGCGTTGTACAAGGAGGACGACGCCGGCATCATCGTCGACATCTACAACGGCCTGACCGAATACACCGTCCCGGGCCCGGCCCTCATCGACGGCGCCGTCTCCTCCGTCGCGCAGGCCACGTCCGCCATCACCGCCTCCGGCACCGCTACCGTCGGTGCTGGTAGCGGTAGCGGCGCCACCTCGGCTGCTCCCACCTCGGCTGGCGAGGCGACCTCGCAGGCTTCCCCCACGTCTGCTCAGCCAACCACTGCCCAGCCAACCACTGCCCAGCCGACCACTGCCCAGCCTACCACTGCCCAGCCTACCACCGCTGCGCCTTCCACTCTATTGACGTCGACCCGTGCGCCAACCACCTCGGCAGTACCCGCTCCCACCGGTGGAGTTAGTGCCGCTGCCCTCTACGGGCAGTGCGGTGGAAAGAACTGGACTGGCGCTACCAGCTGCGCCGAGGGCACCTGCAAGGTACAGAACCCGTACTACAGCCAGTGCATCAACGCTTAAGATGGAAATGACGGATTGTATGTATATAAGTAGGGGTGGTAGGTAAAGGGGGGAGGGGAAACTTTGACATTTTTTGTATATACCTAAGAGCTAGGGATAGCTTTACCTAAACGGTATCATTTTTATCCGAAGATTTATATTATTTGCCTTCACATATGAACTTCTCCTTTGGAACCTTTGTTAGTGGCTGTCGCGGAAGTCATCCGTGGGAAACTATAGCAGCTCCAAGGATAGGGCTCATATTAACAACTAAGAAAGCTAAGGTAGGGGTAGGAAAGGAAGGATGCATATTCATACCGAGACAACTTGTACGGGGGCAAGGAGACATCGTGAGACAAGCTCCTGAACTTTCTCCTGCTAGCTATGGTAGAACTCGTAGGCTATTTGCCGCAATAATGCCCAAGACGTGATAACCGGAAGTCAGCGTTGATGAAATACGCAAACCCATGCGCAAGATCCTTACAACTGAACTTCGATCAACATCCCTTTCCCCTCTTCAGCAACCCTCGAAGTTGCATGCTCAAGCGCCTCCTTGAACTCTTTCACGGTTGTAACTCTCACACCTTTCATCCAGCTCTCGGTTCCGTCTCTCATATCACTCACCCAATTACCTTCAGATCCAGCGGCCGCCTCCGCCAAAGCAGCATAGTTTGGCGTCGGCCGAAACGAGAGGTTCATCTCTTCATCACCCGCCGACGCGTTCAAACCACCCGGGTATACGAGTTCAGCAGAGTTCCGAGGAGCCTTCCAGCCTAAAAAGCTATGGGTTAGTGAAAAGCGCAAAGTCGAAGATTGGTTACTTTGGGAACGGTGTCATATTGACGCCACTTACCCCCGTTGTTCAAGACGATAGTCAGAACCGGGATCTGATATTTACTAGCAACCCATATCGCGCTTGATGGCGCTGCATCCATGAAGCTCCCGTCACCGACTACGTGACACACGAGACTCGGTTTGGGCCCGTCCGGCCCCTCCAGGTCTTGTAGAGCCATCTTCACACCTAGTGCAGCACCGTTGCTCCATCCGATTCCCGTGGAACCGCAGTTGATCCAGCTCCCAGGCCGATCTGGGCGTATTTGGTCGGAAAGGCCATGCGCCGCTGTGATGCTCTCAAGGACGAAGGTAGTCGAACTTGGTAGTGACGCCTTCAGAAGATGGCCGACGTTATGCTCGTCTAGTGCTTCTTGGTCTCCAAGCCGACAACGGGCTGCGATCTTGCCGAGGCGGGCTTTATAGGCCTCCAGTTGAGCAGCCTTGCGGGCTGCATACTTGGAATCCCGGAGAGCATGTAGCAGTGAGCTGTCACTCTTGATATAGGCAACTAGTTGCTTCAGGGAAGTGTAGCTTTCCGCTTTCCAACGTCCGTTGGCCGGGAAGAAAGAGACTGGCATTTGTTGATTAAGGGGGTCGCTATCTACCTGGTATATTTTGGCATTCTTTGGGGGTGGGTTGCGAGCAGGGATCCAGGGAACATCACAATCTAGCACCAAGATAACATCTGCATCTCTGGTGCATTCGTCAAAACCGAGGCGGAAGCCTTCAGAGGCCGGGTGTGAAAAGGGAAAGCACATATCGCTACCGCCCGTGTCGTGGACACGAATACCGGGAACGAGGTTAACCAGCTCAACGAGGACCTCCGGCGTCCGGCGGTCACGGCCAGAATACCCAGTAATAATAAGCGGCCGTTCGGCTTCGACAAGCGCTGTCGAAATGCTTTGGATAGCATCATCTGGAAGCGCGCTAGGTCCGATCGGCACCCATTGCTTTTGATCCAGTGAGTATGGTTGGATTTCTTCGGCCAAGGTCTCTCGTGCGCTAGCAACATATACCGGACCTCGTGGCGTGCTGTTCGCGAACTGTAATGCTCGTCCAATAGTTTGCTTAGCATTGAGCCCAGTCCGTATTTCGCCAGTATACCTGCAATATTGCCGCACGATAGCTTTCTGGTCCGGAGCTTCTTGAAGCCAATGTTGGTATTCCGTTCGCGACCCGAGAAGCTCCCCTGATTCGGTATATGGGCAAAGACCGGCGAAGATGAAAACAGGAACGCGTCCTATACTTGCGTTGTGAATACCGTGGCCAAGAGCCTGTGTACCGACATCGACGTGAACCAATACAGCTTGCGGTCGGCCCGATACTCGTGCAAAGCCATCGGCCATAGAAATGGCAGTAATCTCAGATGGACATGTAATGATCCTGGGCCATGAGTCGGGCCGCTCCCTCTTACCCTTTATGATAGCCTCTATCAGAGATGGGTGATCAGACCCAAGATTGACAAAGCATGTTGTTACTCCAGCCTTCAAGAGTGAGTCAAGTTGACGGTCAATATGAAAGGTACTGGACATACCTCCCAGAGCCCGTCGAAGACGGCAAACGCAGTTGTGTAGCTGCTTGAATGTTAATCCATCCCGACTCGACAGTTCGCGTACATCGATGATCAATTGGCCCAGGTACTTACGATGCTGAAGTAGAATGAGACGTAGTAGTTCTGCGATGTTCGAGGGAAGCAGTAGCGGTGATAGGCATCGATCTTCTGTTGGACCAAACTGCATAGTAACGGGCAGAAACCAACGAACGGGACCTACCTCCCTTTAAAAGGGTATTGCCAATTGCCGAGCCCGGGATGACTCGAGCCAGAGCGTTGACGAATGCCATTTTCGCGCAAGAGCGACGATTATCGTCGCCGCCGTGAAAAGAGAGATGGCGTGTGTATTCTGGACGTATTAATTAGTAAGGATAACAGTTTGGTGAGTGCCTAAAGGAAAAGTCACAATGGAGAAATCATTCACTGGAAGTAAGTACGGTGTCTACCCGCCCAGATATTACCCATCATGTAAGGGGGCATCCAGGCCGGGCATACTTGCGTTATGCAGAGGCTGGGCCTAGGTTAAGGAGACCCGGGCAGCCCGGGGTATGTTTGTTTGCTCACCCCTTTGTGATGGTATCTGGGCTACTTTTAGATATATGACAAGCAGTAGGATTGAGGAAAAGGAACCTTAGGCCCATTATAATGTAATCTTGTCTAGTTACAGGGGGCTTTAGGCCCAGCCAATCATCGTCGCCAACGTCGCCAACAACAGCAAATCTGAGGTGGGTGACACTTCAAGTTGCATCGCGTTAGTTCGTGCTTACCACTCCGCCGGGTTATAGGAGCCTAGCAACTCGGCCCGAGTCCCGAGTCGTTGTTGTGTAGCTTATGTATAACGGCTCGAGGCGCAGTAACTCGTTCGACCCCGGCCCTCAACCTATCGTGGCAAGATGTTGGTTGATTGAGCCTAGGTAGGCAGAAATCGCATTGCCAACCATTACTCCAGCTAACCAGACTTCTCATTTCGATTTTCTCAATTACAAATTTATGATACCGTGACTTCCAGCGTGTCTTGCTTTGTGAAAGACGAAAGTGTTTTGACTTACATCGGATATTTTGATAATGACTATGGCGTACAGCACCTATCAGATGTAGTCTAGAGGCCTCCACCCCCGCAATCCAATATAGTGGCATAATGATCTGCGCCGTTTGCCGCGAGGGGCTAGAAGGCATCTGGGACCCTCTGAAAACCAAGAGGGTGGGCTTAATCCGGGACTTCCCAGATGTGCTCCGTATGGTGTATCCGGATGTTGAAGATAAGTATGAGTTCGAAGAGGAAATCCTAAGTAAGCCTTTTC
Organism: Diatrype stigma; assembly: GCA_022225965.2. Classification (NCBI taxonomy): domain Eukaryota; kingdom Fungi; phylum Ascomycota; class Sordariomycetes; order Xylariales; family Diatrypaceae; genus Diatrype; species Diatrype stigma. The sequence continues at coordinate 68,839 of JAKJXP020000007.1, forward strand.
CATCCGAGCCCATGTAGCACTGTTTACCGGCAATGATGCTTACCTGGGATTGTCAGAAAAGCATGAGCTTGCCGAGCCAGAACACTACGTGTTCGGGCACCATGTGGATTACGACTCCTTGCTCAGATCACAGGAACAAGGATGCGTTGCCTGCATCCAATTTGACCATGATCGCGACGATGAAAGCGAGATCTTCAAAAGCCTGAACTACTTTTCAGTGTTCACTATACTTTTACCTCGTGCCGGCATACCGCGACCGGAGATCACTTTTTTCGCGGGTCAAACATTGTGTTACATCCCTCTTGAGATGCTTCTTCACGATGGTGAGTCGTGCTCTATACGTAGATAAAGGAGTATCCATATATGGAGGAGCTAATCCTTACATTGACGTAGAGAACGACCCCCTTAATGGCTCAATCGGTCCATCTACATCGGACGCATCGACATGGGCCTTGATAGAAACATGGCTAGAAGAGTGTCTGAATTCTCATGAACATTGCGCGGCCCAGCCACTGGGCGGGTTCGTTCCTACTCGCCTTTTAGAGCTGAGTTTCAGGGAGGACCAAGGGATCTTTCGCTTGGTGTCTGGGTCTAAACTCGAGTCCGAAGAACACTACGCTACCCTAAGCCATTGCTGGGGACCAGGGCCCGCAGACAAGAAACTTCGGCTCTTAGGGAAGACCGAGTCCATGTTGAGAGACGGCATGCCGGTCGATATTCTCCCTAAGACATTCCGCCATGCCTTCGAAGTCATTGCGAGGTTCGACATTCGCTATATCTGGATTGACCGCCTTTGTATCATCCAAGATTCAGCTGATGATTGGCGAAGGGAGGCTGCTACCATGCAAACGGTTTACCGCAACGGGTTCTTAAACATTGCTGCCTTGGGTGCTAAAGATGACCAAGAAGGATGTTTCTTCGACCGAGACCCGTTGCAAGTTGCCCCAACAGTTTTCAGTCTGCTGAGTGCTGATGGCCGGGGGCCCAAGGGACTTTACAGGCTCGAGGAGGAAGACGACCACTGGAAGGAGACCTTTGGCGGAGAGCCGCTGCTCTCCCGAGCATGGGTGCTACAGGAACGGGCCCTTGCTGCCCGAAACCTCTACTTTGGCCGGAAACAAGTGTTCTGGGAATGCTTCGAATCCAACCATTGCGAGACATGCCCCAAGACTACACTAGTAAAGTCTTTAGGTTCGAGCAAACACGCATCGCTCACTGCTGGTACGGATCATGAGCCGTATGCCTGGAAATCATTGATTAATGTCCGGCGAGAAGGGGCTCAAAGGGGCTTGATGCAGCAATGGAGCGCGGCTGTGCATGAGTACTGTGAATGCAGCCTCACCTTCCCAAACGATAAGCTAGTTGCTCTGTCAGGACTGGCAAAGCATATGCGCAACAAGTTGAGCGATGAATACCTTGCAGGGCTTTGGAGGGCCACGATGCCAGGGAGCTTGCTGTGGACGGTCAAGAAGCCAGGCCGCCGACCACCCACGTATCGTGCGCCCTCCTGGTCGTGGGCATCCCTCGATGGCGATATCATCACCTCCAAAAGTACTGTTACCCCCCAATACGTTAACCTCGTTAGGGCCCACATTCTTCCTCGCGGGGAGGATGCCACGGGGGAGTTAGTAGGGGGTCATATTCACCTCCACGGCCCACTTTGTATCGCTGCAGGTATCAGGAGGAGCAAGGAACCGAATAGTTACAGCAAGCTGATAGGGTCTCTTCATCATCCAATCACGAAGACCATGATCAATGTTGATTTTACCGGCAATGATGTCTACTTTGATACGGATGATGATCTATACGACCAGGTCGCTGTGCTCATATTCCGTGCGGATCCTCTAGTCTCACTGTCTGCCACAGAGTGCAAAGGACTTGCGTTTGTCGCTGAAGGAGGCCCAAAGGCAATGTACCGCCGCGTGGGCTATGTAAGGATGAAGATGTCGGAAGATGAGGATAATTTGAGTCTGGTTCTAGATGGGTGTCTTTTCACTATAATAGAGATTATATAAATGCCCAGATACCACAGCATATCGACTGTATACGTATAGAACGTACTTACTACGTACAATTCTACACAGCCGTATAGTTACAACAGCAATAGGTAGTTCCAGTGGGGAGTGGGTGGGGAGTATCTGTGTCTTGAGACGATCATTGCCTTTCATAGCGGTCTTGCTCTACACAGTCGCCAGGTTTAAACAGCATAAGTAGAATTTTCCAATGGTATCCGATGACCAAAAGTTAGGCATCCGAATCCTTATGTTCTAAGTATAACTTATAAGTAGTTATATAACCGCCGGCTCCTGGACCCAACACTCATGCAGTCCAACTGTCACTGTCAATGAGTATCATGGGAACGATCCTGTTAAGTAGCTGGGGCTGTGTGGCGCTTTCACCAAGTTGTCGGGTCTTCCGGGGACAAGCCTGGCCTATCAATGCGGTGCACCCCGCTAAGGACCCCTACGATGATGAGGCAACCCGGCCCAACTGCAGACCGCGAAACACGGAATCGACTTGCTCCTAGACGCCCAGAAATAACTCGTTCGAATAACGCCCCGGAAAACATCTTATATAGATGGGATGTTTTCATCCAGGATAATGAAAAAAACCATGGCATTTCCATTAATTCTCAGTATGTGTTTTGTATAACTACAATCTAATGTCTGCGCTCTCTGCTTGCCGACAACACTTGATGCACAGCTATGATCTGCGAAGTGTGCCGCGAGGGGCTAATGAGCATCTGGCAGCCCGACAGCACCCGGAGACTCGGTCACATCAGGGACTTTCCCGACTTGCTTCATAAGCACTTCCCCGACATAGAAGGTAAAAATGTTGATGATGAGTTAAGTATGTATCGTTTAAACATCCGAAAAGCATATAGCCGAAGGTAGAATCTCATCGTATGCCTCTCTAGGGCGCCGCGACCTTTGTGAGCCCAAACAATATGTGTTCGGCCATCATCCAAACTACGACTCGCTGGCGAGGTCGAAAGCGCAGGGCTGCGTCCTGTGCAAGGACTTCGACTTTTTGAATGACAGTGAGGATGTGAACCAGGCCTTCAAGGCCGTTGGCTATTACTCTGTCTTCACCGTTGTCCTGCCAAAGGCCTCTCCGCCAGAAATGGTCGTGTACTCTGGCGAAGGCCCAGAGCAGTTTCCACATGACCTCGTTGAATATGACGGTATGCCTCCACCGTGGCCCCCTCTCCCGATGCCCCTCTCTTATTCTTATCTTCATGTTTTCTCCTTTTCTTACCCTTTCCTATCTAATCTGGTACTTTAGACGATGACCATATAAACCCTGAAATCACGGGCTCAACGTCGGATGCCGTGACCTGGTCGCTCGTCCAGGAGTGGTTGAGTACCTGCATCCATAAACACGAACTGTGCTCAACCCAAGCAGCGAAGGGCTTTGCACCGACGCGGCTCCTAGAGCTCGACAGCTCCGGGCCCGAGCGGACGTTCCGACTTACGGACGGCGGGAGCATCGAAACAGGAGAGCCCTACTTTACGCTTAGCCACTGCTGGGGCAGCGGCCCGGCGGAGGAGAAGCTGCGGCTTCTGACATCAAATGGCGACCTCCTCCGTAACGGCCTGCCCGTAAGCAGTCTGCCCAGGCTGTTCCGCGACGCATTCGAGATCCTAGAGCGTCTTGGTGGCCGGTATCTGTGGATCGACCGGCTCTGCATCGTCCAGGACTCGGGTGAGGACTGGGAGGCTGAAGCGTCCACCATGCAGACAGTCTACCAGAACGGATTCCTGAACATCGCAGCGTTGGGCGCGCACAGTGATCAGGACGGCTGCTTCTTCAACCGAGACCCCCGTATGGTGGCTCCCACAATCATCGATCTACGACCGCCGAGCACGGACCCTGATGAGTGTTCTCTACTAATGCCACCATCATCATTATCGGTATCATGGTCGTGCTCGTGGTCGTGGTTGATCTCGTGGTTGTGTTCATGGTTCTGCTCGTGGTTATGCACGTCGTTGTGTTTGTGGGCGCGATCGTCGTGTCCTCCGCCGCCGCCGCCGCCGCCACCGTCATCGCCATCGCCATCGCCATCGTCATCGTTAGCCCCTTTACTATACCGATTCGCCGCGGAAGACGAGTCCTGGCGGCCGACGTTCGAAAACGAACCGCTCCTGGGGCGCGCCTGGGTCCTGCAGGAGCGAATTCTTGCCACGCGGAACCTGTACTTTGGATCCAAGCAGGTATTCTGGGAGTGCGGCCAAGCGACCCACTGCGAGACGATTCCGCGAAAACTGAACCTAGTGAAGCCTTCGATGCCCCGGATTCCCCGGGCGCCCCGGGCCAAGGATGGCGAGCCGGGGCGGCGCACATGGAAGTCACTCATAGATCCGAGCACAGAAATGCGGTCCTCGGGGTGGTATCGCGTCGTGCAGCACTACAGCGAGTGCAATCTCACGTTCCCGACCGATAAGCTCGTCGCTCTGTCGGGGCTGGCCAAGGACATGAGCAACAGACTAATGGGGGACGACAGTGGGAGCAATGCATACCTTGCCGGCATATGGAGAAATACGATGCCGGGTAGCTTGCTGTGGAGACCGACCAGTCAGAGTAACCGACCCCCTGTGTACCGAGCTCCATCCTGGTCGTGGGCGTCTGTCGATGGCGACATTGAGTTTGTCACTGGAGGTACATCGTGGGTTGTCCGTGTCATCAGAGCACAAACTATACCTCACGGCAAGGACGTCACCGGCGAGTTGATTGGGGGCCATATCATCCTCTCTGCTCCACTTTGCATTGCGAGGGGTATCAAGCACCGTGATACATTCCCGAACGGGAGAAAAGTGCATAAAATCAAATCCATCCACTACCCTGATACTGGGAAGGACTTCAGGTTCGACGACACAATGCTCTATTTCGACACCCAAGATCATTATGAGAATTTTGCTATTATAATATTCAAGAGTAGCTTCAACGAGGCATTTTCATTTCTCGAAGTCTCCGGTTTAGCAGTTGTCCCAGTACCTAAAATTGACTCTTGTTTCCGTCGTGTCGGATGGGTCCGCTTCGATGTTAAAATACCAGACGGAGACGGCAGTCTCCGTATAGATGTGTTGGACAAATTACCTGTTAAAACTATCGAACTCGTCTAGGCACCATCGGCCGAGCAGTGCTCTCAAGGTGTCGATCCATAGCGCTACCACTCCTAGAGGGGTAGCATGGGCAACCCAAATTACACGATCGCATGATCTTAGGCGAATGATTATAGATGGTCGTTAGTACCTAATATGTGTCAGAACCTGGTGATATGATATATTACAAGTTTAGTTTCTTTTGACCATTTACTTGAGATTCTAGATTCATTATGAGCAGCTAGATTCATCATGAACATGCATGATGCATCATGTCACACTGACATAATCGGTGGTTATTCATCCTGTATAACTGTGAATGCTGGAAGTAGTCTGTAGTTACACAAAAGAGATCAAAGAGGTACAGCTTGATTAGTGTATCTGACCAAATGTAAACAAAGAGTCATCTTGCTCCAACTTATTTAGCTACACACCTCTGACCTGAAGTGCAGAATAATAGTTAGCTCAAGTTAACTCGAAATGTTGCCTGTTAAATACACCAAGCTACCCAATAGTTTCGAGTCAACTTCCCAATCCTAATCGTTTCTCCAGTATAGTTTGGCCTTATCTCACCTCACCCAGTCGACATGCTGCCCTATCCTGAAGAATCCACCATCCCTTCCGGCCCCTCAACCCAGCCAAGCTCGTCAGCTGCAACCACTGAGCGCAACCGCCGTTTTACGCATGAGAGCATCAGCAGCACCGAAGATCCTTTCGCGTACCTGAAGTACTTCGACACCATGTTCCTAATTGATGATTCGGACTCCATGGTGCGGTACTGGAACGAAGTCGCGATGCTACTGGAGCAGATCACTGACATCTGCGTCGAGCATGACCGCAACGGCATCGACATTTACTTCATCAATCACCGGCCCCACGGCAGCTTCTTTTCCGACAAACACGGATATAAGAATATAGGCGCGACAGATGGTAACCTCGAGTTCCATGACAGCGTAGCTGGCATCTTCCACCACGTGAGACCCCGGGGCAAGTGCCGCTTGCATCATGCCCTGGAACACATCTGGGGAGAATACTCACAGGAACTGCGCGATACGCGCTACCTATCCAACCGGACGAAGTGGCCGAGACCATTGAACCTCATCGTCATAACGGCGGGCCACGTGTACGGCCGTAGGCCCCATGAAGCGCTGAGACGCTTTGCCGAGGAACTAGACAGGGTTGGCGCGCCGCCGTACCAGGTAGGCGTACAGCTCTTTCAGGTAGGCGATGACGCGAAGATCAAGAATGCCCTAGAGTGCGTCGACGACGGGCTACATAAGGACGCGAAGACCAGAGACATGGTGGACACGGTGACTTGGAGCGGAAAGCCCGGGGAGCTCTCAGCCGAAGCCGTACTGAAGGTGGTTCTGGGATCTGTGCAGAGGTCACTAGATGAAATGGTGGCGTGAAAGGCTATTTAAGCAGATTACTATGCCGCGGAGAGGTACCAACTGAGTGTAATAGTTGTCCGCTTAATGATGTATGGACATAAGGCAGATATGTATCCCATTCACAACGCAATCCCGTTGGTTCTTGTCTCGGGTTAGGTAGGCGATATATCTCGCCATGAAACCTGGTGCAGGAAACATAACACACAACCATTCAAATTGAATGGCCCTGGCCAGGCTTCTCCGTCCACCGCCCCACAACCAGGGAACTTCCCCTATCCTTGGGTTTATAGCGCTGGAGCAGTACTGAGGCCCGTACGACGACTAGGTTCCAGCACCAGTAACTTATAGCATATCCGTACAGTCCGTATCTTCCCGTAGAATAAGAGCAAAGTCGATACAGCCTTGCTGCATTCAGATGGTCATGTGTAAGGAGAAGGAAGCGTTGAATTATTCATCTTCTGATCGAAGGAGTAGAAGAGGTTCATGGATAGGGGGTGCCAAGCCACTAGTAGGTGATCTAATTAGGTAATCCAAGCTCTCCTATTTGGCCTCTGTATCACGACAGTAGGGATAGTTCAGGTCCTCGGAGTTGGTGATGGCAGGCAGTCTTTAACCTACCCCTCACCTTCCATTGGTGAACCCCTAGGAACCATCTTCCTCCCCGCCGCGCCACCACAACCTCCATCACACTATAGCTTTAAGCCAGGATGTAAGAGCCCCATTGGTGGTCGTAAGAGCAGCCGGAACCGGTCGTGAGAACTGCACTTTCGCTGATCCCCGTATCGCAGGACTCGTAAATCGTCGCTTTTGTACTTGGTTTTGGGTGTCTATTCTGGACCGACTTTTAATATACACCGTGATTAGGAAAGCCTGTCGTAGTGTGACATGCCTCCTAACTGTTACATATCTTCATATCAGGTACTGGTCGTTGGTTGTACTCAGGATTATGCCTTCAAGCTAACCACGGGAATCGAGGCTTAACATTTGTTGAAATCTTTGAGTAGAAACTCCCAACTGCAAGCTCTCAAATGTTGAAATCCTAGCCAGCAAGCTCGTAATACCAGGACGACCATGGCATGTGCAAGCGCATAGGTGCCAAGACTCAACACATATATGCATACACCTTGTGACGTTGTTAGTTGAGTTTATAGTCGGTTCAAGATATCCATGTCGAGCAATACGTGTGCTAATAACTAGGTACTCTATTTATTCATTAAAGGTTCAAAGATCTGATGATCTCGAACCATCGTTGGCTTATTAGAAATTCGCGGACTTATATATCTGCAGCAGGGGTAGTGTCCACTGGATCTGCGATAGCCACCCGTCTATAACTACGCCCCCGCGCTACAGTATGCCCCGCCCGCTGTAAGACAATCACTCGATCCCGCGGGGTCAGGGGTATTAAACTTCGTTCATATTATGGGTCATTTAATAGTTAGCGATTACCAGGGGGGCTGCAACATTGTACTTACGAGGACTGTTCATCGTATCCGGCAGATCGGAACCTCTCCGAACAGATCGCCATGTAATTACATAGTACAGCGCTCCTTATCGTACCCCAAGACATCGCCGGGGATCTCGCAATCTTGCTGCGCAGCTCCAATTGGACAATGAGTTCATCGGTTGCCCGCTTGCACCGGCCAAGACAACGGATCTTGGCTCGAATGGGAAGGCACCAACCTTGCCCAGCAGAATGCGTGGACATGCGGGACCAAAACGCCAATGGCAGCGCTCGGCGATGGTTCAATTCAGGCACAGATTGTACAGCTTGTGCAGCTTGCCGAGGAGAGGGGACCAGGTCAGGGTTCATGGAGAGACGCGTTGAAATATAAATAGGCTGGCCTACAAAGTAGTGTTAATCTCTATGTCTCTAGGTTCTAGACTCTCTTCTATCCAGTCTCACCAGAGTTCATATCTCTCTCCCTCTGACCCCGGGACCGGCCGTCTATGCTACTTATTGCGGTCGCGATGAAGCTCTTCATCACACCAGCGGTGTTGCTGCTGGGTGTAGCAGCGGCAATCGAGCCCCCGCGCCAGCCCCATCAACCGACCGGCAATGGCACCAAAATCCTCACGTGGAATGACACGATGGTGACTGGTGGATTCGGCGCCAGTTCCGTATCCGTCAGTTGGCTAGCGGGCGGAGATGACGGCCAATACATCTACCGGGGGGACGACGGCTCGTTGATCCTGGAGAATTTCGTGACGGGCGACAGCGAGACGTTCGTGGCGGCCGACGACATCCCCTCGGACACACACGAGTACTGGATCCGGAGCGACTTGCAAAAGGTGCTGTTCTCGACCAATTACACGAAACAGTACCGCCATTCGTACTTCGCCGATTACTCCGTCCTGGACGTCGAGTCCAAGGTCCTGACGCCGCTGGTCGAGGGCCAGGTCGGGGACATCCAGTATGCCGAGTTTGCGCCCGCGGGCGACGCGATCGCCTTCGTCCGTGGCAACGACCTCTACCTGTCCAAGAACGGCACGATTAGCCGGATTACGGAGGACGGCGGGCCGGACTTGTTCCACGGCGTCCCGGACTGGGTCTACGAGGAGGAGATCTTCGGCAGCCGATCCACGCTCTGGTTTTCCCCGGATGGCGAGGCGTTGGCCTACCTGAGTTTCAATGAGACAGGGGTCGAGACGTTTACCGTGGAGTACTACATGGACAACCAAGAGATTGCGCCCGTCTACCCTCGCAAGCTCGACCTGCGGTATCCCAAAGTAGGCACGACAAACCCCACGGTGTCCTTGACGGTCTTGGACATTGAGGGCGAGGCGCAAACGTCTGTTCCTATCGATGTGTACGACCCTACGGATCTCGTCATCGGCGAGTTGGCCTGGGTCACCTCGGAGCATAGTAGCTTCGTATATCGCGCTTTCAATCGTGTGCAGGATCACTCCACTCACGTGCGCGTTGACGTTGAGGGGGAGAAGGTAACCAGTCAGGTCATCCGAGAGCGGGATGGTTCCGATGGCTGGCTCGACAACAATCTAGCATTACAATATGTTGGTCCGATCAGTCAGTCTAATGGCACGTCGCCGAACGGTACGAGTCGCGACTACTACGTGGATCTGTCCGACGAATCTGGATGGCAACACATATACCTCTACTCAGTTGATGGGTCCTCCGCAATCGCCCTTACATCTGGGGAGTGGGAGGTCGACTCGGTCCTGAAGGTGGACACGAAGAGCCAACTCGTTTACTTCCTCTCCACGGAAGGCGACAGCACGGAACGGCATTTGTATTCGGTATCGTATGCAACAAAGGAGAAAAAGGCCCTGGTCGACGACACAGTCCCAGCGTACTGGTCGGCCTCTTTTTCGTCGGGCGGAGGATATTATATCCTGAGCTATCGCGGCCCAGACGTTCCTTACCAGGAACTGTATGCTGCGAATGACACCAGCACACCCATTCGCGTCATCACTTCGAACGAGGTTTTGTGGAACAAGCTCCAAGAGTACAGCCTCCCCAAACTCACATATTTCACCCTCGAGCACCCCGATGGCTACAGCCTCAACGTGCTGGAGCAGCTTCCGCCCAACTTCGACGCCTCGAAGAAGTACCCGGTGTTGTTCACGCCGTACGGCGGCCCCGGCTCGCAGGAGATCTCCAAGGCGTACGCCTCGCCCAGCTGGAACGCCTACATCTCGTCGGACCCGGAGCTGCAGTACATCACCTACACGGTCGACAACCGGGGCACCGGGTACAAGGGCCGGGAATTCCGCTCGCTCGTAGCCTCGCACCTAGGCGATTACGAAGCGCAGGACCAGGTATGGGCGGCGCAGGAGCTAGCCTCGCACAACGCCTTCATCGACGCTGCGCACGTGGGCATTTTCGGGTGGTCGTACGGGGGGTACCTATCATCCAAGGTAGTGGAGCTGAACTCGGGCGCGTTCACGCTGGGGCTGATCGTGGCGCCCGTGACGGACTGGCGGTTCTACGACTCGATGTACACGGAGCGGTACATGAAGACGACGCAGCTGAACCCGGGGGGCTACAACGGGACGGCGGTCCGGAACGTCGACGGGTTCCGCAACATCGCGGGGGGGTTCGCCGTCCTGCACGGCCTCGGCGACGACAACGTCCACTACCAGAACACGGCGGCGCTGATCGACCTGCTCGTCAGCGCCGGCGTCCCGCCCCAGCAGATGGAGTGGCGCGCCTTCACCGATAGCGACCACAGCATCTCGTACCACGGCGCCAGCACCTACCTGTACAAGTACCTCACGTCGCTGCTGTACCGCGAGAGGACGCGCACCGGCGAGGTGCTCACGCACCAGTGGAGCCGACGACGGTTCTTGGATTGGCTTGATTCGTGATATTGAGCATCGCTCGTTTGCTCGCACGGCCAGTCCTGGAACAGAGCTACTTGGATAGCCAACATCGCCTCGGACAATCTTCAAGAAGTAATGCACAATTGAATAATATACATAATAAAGTACAGTTAAATCAGAATGTAGATTTACGCATGGGATGTGTTTCACTAGATATTTACGTTGTTTCCAGACCATCCAGACACTTAGAGTAACCCCCGGCCGTAGGTAGTTAACTGTTACACAGCACCCCTATTTACTGTCCGATCCCTTTCGTCGTAATATAGCGCGAAACCATGAACCGATCAATTACTCCAACCTTTCTTATAGATCCATCAACTGGTGATAGAGCTATATAGGTACCTAGCACTCATTCAATCCACCGTCCCAATGGATGTTTATCCGGCCACCGCAGTATGTAACCACACCGACGAAGTATGTAACCATCACGGAATTGTGTCAAAAGTGGGTCCAATTAGGGGATCACCCAACTATTTCTTCATTACTCCGGGCTCGCTAGCCTAGCATGCCGTGAAAAAGTAAGTAACTTCAAGGAAAAACACCAGCAAAGCCCCCCGCATCGCCTCCACGAGCCTTCAACTGCCATAGAAAGGAAGCACTCAGATCGCAACCAAATAACCTAGACATCTCGCATTTGCATCAATCATACAGCTTCAGCGATCACCCACAAAAATGGTACTGCAGAAAGTCTCGGCATCTGCACTGCCCGCCTCCTGGCAGAGGCTGAAGGATCGCCTACCACGCGCCGGCGACGTCGCCTACATCTTCTTCATCGTCGACAACGACGCTGCCACCGGAAAGCCGTGGTGTCCCGATGTCCGCGAGGCCCTTCCCGTCGTTGAGAAGTACTTTGCGCAGAGAAGCCACCTGGACGTCTCCGTCGTTAGCGTGGGGTCGAGAGCTGCGTACGTTACTCCAGTCCTCAACTAACCACCGCCCCTTGTTGTGGCCTAACTGTACTGATATTCTTACGTTCCCGCGGCGAACAGATGGAAAGACCCAAAGAACGTCTGGCGTACGAGATGGGGCCTCAAAGCTGTGCCTACTCTGGTCAAGTACACTGCTACTGGTGAGGGCGATGGTGTTACGCAATCGCAGTTGGTGGAAGAGGATACGAAGCACGTGGAGAAACTCCTAGCTTTTACGCAATAAGCTCTGCGCTGAGTACGCATACGAGATGACTATTTGCTTTGCGGACATGTGTCGTAGATCAAACTATCTTGTTCAATGCGCTCAAACACTGTCCGATGGCATCAGGCATACATGCTAGTTAGTGAACGTGTGAGAGGTGGCTCTCGGCTAGTATAGACATGTTCTCGCGCAATAACAACCCCTATTACCATGAGGATGCCACCTTGTTACTCAGTGAACTTGTGCTCCTCCCGGAAGCTCTGTCAACCCTACAGTCTACACGTTAGCTCTGAACCTAAAGGGGCTTACTTGCACCGACTTACAACCGTCGAGGTCTTCCTGCACGGTCGGCTTCTTAATGCACTGGTTCCCGTTCTGTATCTCCTGATACTCCAGCTCGGGGCACCTATCGCCGTTGCAGTTCGTGTCCATGGCGATCTGCAGCGCGTCGCCTTTCCAGCCGAACATGTAGTCTCCGTGGTTACCGTAGCCGGTCGCATCGCCGTAGCTCCAGACGAACGGCTGGGAGCCGTCTTCCGGCCACTCGGACTTGTCGTTGAAAGGCGTCGTGTCCCAGATGACTTCGTAGAACAGCTGAGGAATTCGGACGGGGTGCGTGGATGGACAGGGGCCGCCGTCCTCGAATGTGCCGCTCTCGGGATATGATATGTGGCTGGCGTGGTCGGGGGAGTCGAGGTTGACGCCATCCCAGCAACTAGAAAGGTAGCTTAGTTGGCGGTTGTTCCCATAGATTTATACAGTTATATTAATGAACCTACGTTGGGAATCGAAGGTTGGCCATGATGCCTGCTGGACATGGCTCCTTAGGCATGTCCAATGTCTCGTTAGTTCGCGTCATGGGATCCTGAAGGCAGGTGCTATAATAAATGGCGATAAGTATTTCAGTCAGAAGCAGTAACTGCATAAAGAGATACAATGTGTGGTGGTGTATCGAGTATTACATCTAGTTGCTACTTGCTAGAAAAGGATCTCCAGTTCTTAGATACTTACTATGTAAGCTGCCTATACCTCGAGGCTTCTTCCTTGGTGCGGAGCGTCGGATCTCCAACGATCATTCGGAACCCCTAAAAACACTTTCAGTTGCATGTCGTAGCATATAACCTGTAATTATTCCTCGGCCAGCACGACTTACAGGTTGAAAGGCTGTAACCTTAGTATTGCCATAGCTCGGGATGTAATACACGGTCATGCCACCGTTGGACTCCTCAAAATACACGTTGCCCTTCTGAGCAACCTGGTGGAACGTCCCATTGCGCGCTCGGAAGAAAAGGACAGCCGTCCAGTAGTTCGAGAAGTCTTGAGCAAAAGTGCAAGTCGTGCAAGACGCTTCGCTGGGAATGTCCATATCTTCCGGGTACATGGATGCATTGAAAGCATTCTAATAGCCACTGAATTAGATAGACGCACACGAAAAGGAGTTTGGGGCACCTGAGAAAGAAAGGGGCGGGGCGTGGAACTTGAAAGAGTGGCATGAAAGGCACATACTCCGCCGATGATCTGATGGAGATGAGGTGAGCCGATTACACCTGGATTAACTAGAGGATCCAGGCGCTCAATGACGAGTTGGGAACATGAGAACCGGAGCAAGGCAAAGGCACTCGACGTCAGAGATCCAATGCCCGCCAACACATATAGCCGATTCAATCGCATTCTCAATATAGAGGCTTCAAATGGTCATAGGGTGATTTGTGTCAGCCGATTTTCTATTCCACATCGTAAATAACAGTGGAAAACACTAGAAAGTATGAGCAGCTCTATGGTGGACATCTCTGTGCCAGATATCTGAGGTCTAGTAGCGAAGCTAGCAATGTCAACTGCCGTGGCCAAGAGTGCGGCTTAATATATCATCGTGGTAGCCGGGTCCTAGTCCATGCAGTCTTCAGTATACAGACCAATCAGTGTTGACATCCATGTAAGATTTTATCAAAAAGTCATTTACATATTTTATACACCTGCGAAACCGGTGCAACGAATCGAAGGGTGTACCGTAGACGCATATGAGCCCAATACTTATCAGAGTCGACCAACTTCCATAGGTTGGCATTTGATGATGGTAGCAGTTCAATCACATGAACCAATGACTGAAGGAACTTCATATACGAATATATCAGCGATGACACCCTGGGTGGGATTCTGAGGAAGTTCCACATATTACATGCGCCTCGTGGAGTCCTCAGGCCACAGCGAAGGTAAAGAAGGCACGGTAAGAAACGTACTGAAAGCATAAAGTAAATATAGTCCAAGATCAGATCAGAGTGTAGCTCACATGATGCGGTGCTGTCTCGAGTAGTCGGGTTCATACTTCAATTGTCTACCACATGTTTCGGACAATGATCACCGCCGCAAAGTAAGCGGCCTATATTTATAACACGCAGTGCTCCTCTTCATTCAAGTTCTGATGCCCTCTTCCATCTCCATTTGTTAGTCATATTCTGTGTCTCAAGTCGATGATCAAAGGATCCGAAGACGTCAGCCGGGATAACGTTCCTCAAGACATGCACTGAAGCGTACTTCAACAACTAGTTATATGAACTATAAATAGACGTCGCATATCTCCAGCGAATACACCGCTTTCCGGTGTGGAGAAAGAGTTACGCGTGACATCTTATAACCATCGCGCGGAGAGATAGGAAAAAGGGGCAGGAGTCATATAGACCCAAGCCCCCAGCCACTAAGGTGTAGCCAATGGAAGGCCAGCCGAAGTAGCACGAGTGTTCAGGATTCCCTTCCCGTCCCAACTTACCATTTAGCTCTATGATGAGTCGATACCTGGTGGTGGAAACATAGTCATAGATCCAGAATTGCTCGCCTCAGTGCTGTATAAACTGCCATTTCCTCGTAGTCCCCAGGAAATGGCATGACACACTGATGTAGCACGTAAGACTTTAGTAGATTATCGTCACGTTTCAGAATGTTCAAAATGAATAGATTAGGTTGAATTATTTTAAACTGTATTCACACGAAATGATAAAAGAGCGTTGACTGACCCAGCTTGGTTACGAATGTATTAAGCATAAATAATAGAATGGTCAAACCATTCCTGCCATAGCTTTATCGTTCTACAGAAGTTTGGTCACTTGACCAGCGTAGGTCAGCCTTTACACTGCAGCAGAAATCCACTGACATGAATCATATACCGTGACTTGGAAAGAGCGTGGAGAATATTAGGAACAGGTTTAATTCCATATACCGTAGTCTTTTGGGCCATGCAGGATTCTTGAAAGCATTAAGTCAACCGTCATGGAAAGCCCTGGTTGAGGAAACTGTCGAGGTGTTCTAACTAACGAACTCCCACCGAATCATACACGCAGTTACGATACTGTTAACCGATCACCTGCCGCATATGACCAGCTTTATTGAAGTTTCCAGCCATGAGGCAATAGGAACTGTACTTTGATGAGCACGTCTTAAGCGACGGCCTTCGCGGATGGCGGAAAGGCACGAGGCGTGGAAGTGGGACTACCTACTAGTTCTTAGTGTTACAGGCTTGGTCATCCTGATGTTCTGAAATTCATATGCATTGCCACTCGAAAGATCGAGGCCTACGTACTACGTAGGACTATAGTAGCGGCTTTGCCCGATGCGGAAGCCAGATCACAACATCGCTCTATTCCTAGTTAAGCACGTAAGGATGACATACATATCGGGAGCCTCGATAGCGCAAACTAGTCGTTACATAGTGCCCCTAAAGGTATCACTAGTCAGCATGAGGCTTTCCAAAGATAAGCAAACTGTATGCACCTATCTATACTGAGGCAAGTCAGGGGTCAGTTTGAGACCTGCTATGCATTCTTTGAGTGGTTGGGTCTATCTCTCCAGCTTCCATCTACCTGTCAATGACAAAGGCAACATAAAACCTATGCCCATTATGGAATAAGTCCCGTCGACCAATCGTCAAGTATAGTGACAGGCAAGATACTCAAAAGAAATCGTTTCGGAAATGTTTAAAGGGGTTGCTTTCTTTGCATAATGTATAGTCGCGTGCTTCCAATAAGCTTACCCACAGCTAATGTCGTAGGCAAACCAACATTTGCAATATCATTTCTATGCTGGTGTTCTGTTAGAGGAAAGTATTTGACCTTGCCGACTTATATCAATCTCAAATTTGTGAACACACAGACACCATGCCCAACTTTAGTATGAATTATATATATCTTCAGCACCCTCGTTGCATTCCACCTGGCGCAGTATCCTGGTAATAATAAGGGAATAAATATATCGTACTATTAGTTCAACTTACATACGCCGATCTTTCGTTAGATCCTTTCACCCTTGTGCTGTGCCCTGCTAGTTGCCATCGGTCTTCAATACCGTACGCGTTCGGACTTCGAGACGGTGGTCTTCGATACCAGGACGGCATCTAATTCATCTCGGATATACACCTTGTACTGCTCCACCATATACATGTGTATAGGGCTGTAGTACATAAAGGATCGCCTTTGTATGTACGTGCGGGACACGTTTTCTTCCTGGAGCCACTACGAACTTCACCAGCGGTTATGGCGGCGGAATTGTTAATGCATACTACCCCTGTAGGTAACCTTGCGATCTTAGAATGCTATTACCGGAACGTGACCAGGCTGGCCAGGCCAGGTAAAGCTATCGACAGCGCTATGGCTTGATGCCAACAGTTAGCCTTATCACTGATATTTGGGTTTATGCTAGCAAAAGTGATTATTGAAAGCATTTCCCGACCAGTAAATAACGGGCGCGGCTTTACCTATAGGTACTGCTTGTCAGATAAACGCCGTACGCCTCTGCCGCACTTCGTCGTGGCCATCTGGTTTTGGGCTTCAATAACGCTGGAAGTGAGATCGTAAACTGGCATCGTGGTTATGTGCGACGTATTGAAGCTGCATTTCCGAAATGGGTTAAACCCCATCTTAGAATCCATATGCGTACCGCACGGCCGAAAGCCAAGAACCTCCGCCTAGCCAGGGCCAGGACGACATTCTTGGGACACCGGGGGTGGGGGACGTTCTTGTCTGTCAACTTGGTCAGGACATGGGTCTGCGAAGTACTTCGTGGGGGGGGGGGGGGGGGGGGGGGGGGGGGGGGGGGGGGGGGGG
>JAKJXP020000007.1:85900-136469 GCA_022225965.2 Diatrype stigma
GGTGTCGTCCTCCCATAGTTTAATCACGTTGGTACCATCTGCAAGTCCTATGATGGCTATTATAGTAGAACACCGCCTCGACAGAATATACGATCGGGAAACATGACAATCATGGGCCGGGCGATAGTCCTTATAAAGAGCACGCGTCATCATCATCAAATGGAGTTGTGGTAGGTCATAGAAAAAGATTGGTTATAGTTGCCCAATGCTTCAAAAGGAAACAAAAGAACTTAACATCCTCTTTTCCACCAATGCCGATCATACACACAGCGAGCTAGACGCATGGTTAGGTGTGTCAACTAACCACATGGCTGCCGGTACATATCTCGAGGTGACTGGTGCGCATGGGGTTCAGATCGTACCTACGTATGCATTCGTACTTCGTACATACCTCGTGAGCAATACAACCCTCGGTATAATACGTCCTCAGCCGGACCTTCAGGCTAAAGAAGCATTCGGCGGGGAAGTGTGCCTCATGCAAGTTAATACACTGATGACTGACATAACAGCTAACCCCCGCCAAAGTCATAGCATTCAGGGCGCCTCGGACTACCTCAAAATCATGATAGTGCCCCTGACATCAACACAGTTTTAGTTAATTGCCATCACCTATCTTAGCTGATCGTAAATACAATGACATGACCACATCGCATGCAGTGAGCTGACAGACACCCTTGCTCATTCCCCGCAAAGTAGCTTGAGTGTTCCGGTAAAGTGGGAGATGAAGTTTGATGCACCCAGGGACCCAGGGGCCCCGAACTATACTATAAATCGATGGTTATATGTCGTCTCCACAGCTGCCAACACGAACAAAGTCGATGCTTACGATAAACAGCATTCTAGCGTATCATAATCAAATCTGGGACACAAGGGCCTACGTTATGACAATTGCCCGGAAACTCCGATGTAGAGGCGCCAGGCAGAGGTCACCACCAAGGAACTAACGTACAATAGCCGCATCGTCCATGCGATAAGTATTCGTACAGACAAGCCCTTCCAATGCATGGGCTCTAGGTTTTGGTGCATAGTAGACAAGCAAGCAAGATTCACATCGGACTCGAAGTCACGAGTCTCTGCCTTTATTATACTAGATGCGGCACGGCAGCGCTAAGTTAGGATGACACAAATGCGGCGTGGAAGAAAGAAAAAAAAAACCCCCCATGTCAATCGGTGTTCACTAGTGATATCTTGCGCCGAAACGCGACTAGCCAATGTCTGTGCTGCGAGATGTGATATGATCGCGTGGTAGCCGGTCTCCTGGAGATAGCCACCATGAAGCCGTCGATGATTCTTTCCAATGGAACTCCAACGGAGCGGAGAGTGCTATCCGTATGAAGTAAACAGATCATCCCAATATGCACTGCTACGTCGTACAGCAATCACGTGAGCAGGAAGGCCGAGAGGAGGACAACTCTGTGCACATGCAGCCACCCGCGCTGTAGTTATCTAAGACAGTGACCGAACGCTCGCTCCGGCCAGGCCACCATCGTCATGGGATTGGCATCATTTGTCATGCAGCGGTAGGGCTTCGCGAGCCCAAAGGAGAATTCAATCGGGTTATCCTGACCGATGCGGCAGGGGTCGCCGTCCTGTTAGCCCAAACAATCTCCGTCGGGGGTGGCCCCTCGTGAGGGAAGCTCCTCCGCCGTCTCTTCCCCTTACCCAAATGCTATCTAGTTTCACAAAGACCCAGCGATGGCGATAGCCCTGCCCACATTCATTCCGGGCGGTGTTGGCGTTGGTCTCTCCGGATCCACACAGACTATGTTCCCCGTAGCGACGGCTTCTCGACGGCTTCTCGACGGACTGCTCGCAAGTGCTGACAAGTCTGGCGGTTCGCAATCCCCATCCCGTCATTAGCTGCCCCATCATAAATCGTAATCTCTATTCTGCATTTGGAATTTCGATCTCTGGCCATGTGGAACCCACGGTTGTTCTCAGACCCTCGAGCTGGGTAACTAATTCTTAGCCCTGTTGGACGGGCCTGCCGCTCTGCTAGAAGCTAGTCCATGCTACTGACTCGGCTATAGCTAGCCTCCGTTAAGTTGTTCGTGCGCTTGCGCTGCGGTTTTCTGTCGTACTATGTAGTCTCTATTCGGGTTAATGCCAGAGAGCTGCGCTGCATTGAAGGGAAGGGGAAACGATAAGGCTAATAGTGTTTTGGGAGGAGAAGGGCGAACCAGTTCGTCGGGTCTTGTCTTGAGGGCCCCTGACGAATCGAACTTAACAACTTATATTCTACACTTACAAACACATCACATCAAAGCGCACCGCATTGCATTCGCTACTTACTCCCATTCGCCGCCTATGACGGTCACGGCACCGCTCTATTCATGGACGTCCCTATAATCGCCTGGAGCTCGATTGGACGACGGCCGACGGGGCAACTGTATTGCTGAGCACTGTTGTCACGCTGCTGCCGCCGATTGTACGACGACGACGACGACGAAAGGGAAGACGAAGACGACAACGACAACGCCGACGACGGCGTCGGCTAGTACTGGCACCGGCACTAACATAAGCATGGCATCGGACTTGGTGTACCTGCCAGTCCTGAACTCTGTGCGCGCCGAACTCATAATCAACTGCATTGTCGCCGTGCTCGTGTTAGCGGTGGTGGGCCTAAGAATCCTGGGACGTCGTCTCGGCCCCGGTTTAGGATGGGATGATGCTTTGATCCTGGGTGCAACGGTATGGAACCCCAATCGATCAATCGATCAAACAATGGCATTACGTGGGCGATTGCTAACAGTTTTGCAGCCTCTCGCGCTTATGCTACTAGCTGCGCATGGACTGAGTATGTGACATGATATCCGCCAAGTAGAAGAACGAGAATATTAATTGTGGTGAACAGTGACACGAATAGGAAGTGGTTACGATATGCATGAGCATCCAGAACGTAAGTAACAGTCTGCCTTGCAGTGCAGAGAACGAACCCCAATCTGGTTGGACCCTTCGTCGTTTGCTTCGCCTATGCGCGACATATTTAGCCAAGCGACGAGACAATTGGAGCTTCTGCTAACTTCGATGCTCGCCAGTCCTCCAAAACTTCCAATATATCAGCAAGGTTATCTACGGCGCGCAGATCGCATACGTGCTTTCGCTCTCGGTGATCAAGATGAGCATGCTGAGCTTCTTCCTCCGCGTTTTCGTGACATCATTCCTGCACAGCGCCGCCAAGTTCATGTTGGTCTTCGTGGCGCTCTGGATGGTATCCTACCTATGCGCCTGCATTTTCCTCTGCCACCCGATCTCGGCACAATGGACCGGACAAGGCACGTGTGGCTCGTACGTTCCGATGATCCAATCCTTGATCTCGACAAACATCATCAGCGACCTAGTCATCATGTCGTTACCCATGTATAGTATATGGAGTTTGCAAACGCGGAAAACCGAAAAGATTGGCATCACGTCCTGTTTTGCTCTAGGTCTTGCGTATGATCATCATCCACCCTTTCAGGAGATAGGGGGAAATGCTAACTTGTCTACATAGCGTTGTTGTCGCCGCTACATGTCGGCTCGTCTACATCTCCTCGGTCCTCCGGAACGACAATATCACGGTCACTTTGGGAACCATCACGTTCCTGCTTACGCTCGAGCCGAATCTGGCGATCCTATGCGTCAGCATCCCGATGCTTCGGCCGCTCTATGCCATGTATCGAAAACGATCGGGGGGCTCTCGACTGGAGGAATTGGAAGAAGGGGGAAACAGCAAGTATGCAAATAGTAAAAGTCGATCGGGCGGACGGAGCCACATGGGGACAACAACATCGCGCAACCACGTCGAGACCAACGCAACATGGGAAATGGAGGACTTCTACCGCCCCGATGTGATAACGCACGACACGACCGTGACTGGGCCAGAAGGAGAGTCTACGCCGGGAGACGAGTCCGGGTCGGAGAAGAATCTGACAACTTCGACGAGCGAGCCGCAGAATTCAAAGGGCGCAATAAGGGTCGAGACGGTGTGGACCATGACACGGAGCTGAGGAGCACGAAACGACCACGACACGGAGCGGTACCAATAGAGCGGCGTTCGGGGCGACCTAAAATTTCCTTCGGTAGACGAAATGAAAGCCGGGAAAGCCATTGTCTCTTTTCATATCAGCGACGAAAGTGTATATACAACTAATTACGGCCCATGATACCTTCAACCTACCTATTTTCAATTCAGGCTGCCTCTGCGGCAGGGCCGGGGGGCCTGCCTAGCTTCACTTCAATATTTCGTATCATTCGTGAGAGCGGATATAACCGTTTCTTACCACTACGGACCTTGCCTCTTACATGTCTTGGTTTACAAGAACCCCGGGTGCATATCTTCCAACATCGACTTATTAGACGCCCCTTTCAAGCAGACATACCGATACAATATAGCTTACAGCATTACTAGCATTATTTGGGGTGAGTTTACGACGGAAGCCGTTCCGATCTTGCTAGGCGTTCCTTACTAGTGTTATCCGTTGATTGATTGTCGCTAATCAATAGGCTAGACAGGATCTCGACTTTGACCTTCGCTGGTTAGTTGAGAGTCCCCGGAAACCTTGAAAAGGAGCTGGCAGTTATCTGAGAACTAAGCGAGTCGTGCGCAGCCATTCAAGGAAGAACCAAGTTCCAACTACTGGTTCTTGACCATGACACCGCCGCTGCCCCATAGTCTAGAGCGATAGTTTCTTTAGCTTCAAGTCCTACCCGCCCGGGACATTTGTCTTCCGTGCTTAGGCCCAGTGGACAACGAAGTTACGGATATGACGCACTTGCCGACCTGCTGCCTTTGGAAGGGCCTGGGTTTCATGATCTGTCCCTGAGATATTGTTTACTCACAGGGATTAGGAACGACCGTGGACTGGAGAAGAGGAAATTCCAAGCCGCAGTCAATCTCAATGTTGTCAGGAGCCAGAGCGAGAGAACTTATCAGGAAACAACAACAGCAATACCCACCAATTCTGCCGGCAGGCATGCTGCGTGTTTCGAGGGACACATGGATACAGCAATATCCACGACAGAACACCCGACTCAAGAATCGCCCATGCTCAACCCTGATAGCACCACGGCCCCTTCACTGGCTTCTTGCGATACGCTAGCCCATACACATCCATAGCCGTCTCAATGGGGATGTAGCCAGTTTCCACGTGATACTTTAAGGAGTTGCTGGAAGCCGAGGATAACGATCGGGCGTAAGGACATGGTGGTAATTTGGAAGAAGCTTTAAAGGGGCGTTTTGTTACACTATGATATGACAAATCCGAGGTTTAAATACCCGACTTCCTCCGTCCCTAGGCCCCTCCCCCCGTCCTCGACAATGGAATATCACTACACTGCTCACAGTATCCCTTCCCGTGACTTCGGACCCGGTGCCTACGCCCCGTATTCTACACCGCTGTGCTGGCAGGCCGCTCCCGCCGCTCGCGGTGTTGCCTCACATACCTCCATATAAGGACGACTAATCCCAGAACAAAGATACCAATCACGAGAAATAACAGTACATCGAATATTACCAGCATCTTTCCGTCCTCGTGTATCAAACGGGCATTGTGCCTGGAAACGGCGCCGGTGGTAGAGGCTGCGGTTGAGGCTGCCGATGACCCCTGAAATGCGTGCGGGTGTAACGGAGCCATTGTTGCTGTAAGATCCGTATTTATCGTGCCTAGATGCCTGCCGCGTGTAAGAACGATGTCTGATAGAGAGAGATACAGCCAATATGAGCGCTGAATATGAGATTACCTGATCCAGGGGGGCAGATGAAATGAACGTGAGGGACTGATTCACAACTACCGGGCAAACCCACTTGCGTTTGTATGGACCAATGCGGTGATAGCTTCCAAGCGACCAAGCTTCTTATGGTGTGAATCAATGCTTCGAAGGACGATAACGAAAATTATTCTGTGGCTTCTGGTACTACTAAGGTACGGGGTGATATAAAGCAGTAAGCAGAAAGTCGACTTCGGACTCAGGGGCTGGGCTGGAAGGAGCTTTTAACAATCGATATGTTGGTTCGCTATCGAGTTGATACACCGATGGGAACAAAGAACTCCCAAGCCCAAATGGTCGTGCGGCCAACAGCGTTATATATTCTTCTGCGCCTATGACTCAAGGCCAGTGAATCACCAACATATGGGTAGTAACGTGCCGAACTTGCGCCATTCCACGTATGTAATGTATAAGACCATAGATGGCGATTCACTGGACCAAAGGGACGATAGCACATAAAGCTCAGTGGTATTCTTCGTACGAAAGTAGTGGAAACATCTCACTTTCTACGGCACAGGTTGTAGCATCAGCTGTGTTTGGTGGATGCTGGTAACCTATATGCCTTATCTCATTATTCCAGGCTCGTTGATACCGACCTTTTGATACCCCTTGTAGGAACCGATGCCAGAGTACTAGAAGGAATTTGTTGACCATAGCATCATCCTGTAAGTTTGGGCAAGTCATGTTGTTTCACTGCCTTGGAAACCACTATTGTTATATGTGTGTACTAGGATGGAAAACGCTACAAGTTTGCAATACAAGGGAACCAGCCCTTCTCCTGCAAGGGACAACAACAACCCCTCTACCCAGAACTCCATCATGCCCTCCATCTATCATTGATATCATACCCGTCCTTGACCACGCCATATCCCACGTGTAGTGTTCAACAAAAAGCCAGCATTCCCACGTGACCCGTCTACCGATACAAGGACCGCTGTGATGAGTCCTGCCCCGCGAGGAAGTCACGGTCAGAGTCAGAGTCGCTTGCCTTCGTGATATCCTCGGATCTAGAAGAGCTTCCGCGACGACTGTGGGTACGATGGCATCCGTATGCCATAAGCGAAATGATGGGTATGATGATGATGACGACTATAAGAGCGGCAGTGGCCGTGGCAGACAGCCCCCCAATCGTGAGTTCGTCCCGGCGACTCAAAAGAATATCTTTGGTGGGCATGATGGCGGTATCGCCGATTCGCTTTACTCGATTCCTTAACGGAGTTAGATGTACCCAAATGCTTGCGTCTGCTTGTCGTACCTGAATACTGAGACTGTGTGAGGTTCGGTATAGTATTTTCAATGATCGACGTGTCTCATTGTCAGGGTAGGCGGCTAGAGAGCTAGCCAGGCTAGAGGCTATCGGGGGATCAAGGCTAGCAACAAGCCGTTGTCGTTCGAAAGATCGAGGGTGTATTGGCGATCGTACGTGCTCGATGTAGCTATGCTATAGGATAATACCAAAAAGTACAAGCTTTATCAATAGGCAATGGTGTACTGATTATGGGGGACAGCTATGTCGTCCATGCGAAGCCACGCCGAACTGGCATAGTTTTATGGGAGAGAATATTGTGATGTGGATGGAGGCTGTAACAAAGAATTATGGCCCGGGAGGAGGACAAAGAAGATGCCACCCCGTCGTCGGGAATGTAGCACTTGACCCCACCAACCAAGGACTCGATCAGAGTTAATTGAGAACAAAGAGTACTACCATGATTTATTTCGGTGTGACCAGCTAACAAACCAATGCACGTGCCTCCCTACCGAGCCGGATTGTACCGTACCTTGCAAGAAAAGGAGAGTGTATAATCCCACCAGCTAACCATGATACTTTCATTATCATTAGCTATTCCCTCCAGCATTACATTAGCCACACCATCCATCATATCCCTGTCATTCCTTACTGAGAAGGGTAGTCCTTGATGATTTCCTAGTCCTTCATGGCCGAAGAGTCCTCCCAAACAGTAACGCTGTCGTCCCCAACACCCTCCTCATACTCCCCCAGGACCACCGGCACAGACACAGGCACGGCCACGGCCACGGGCACCGGCACAGGGGCGGGGGCGGAGGCAAAGCGGCGCTGGCGGTCCTCCGCCGTGCCGAAGATCAGGAGCTCCGGCTCGGCGGGGTGGTGCTTCCGCGGGCGGCGGATCTCGTACAGCTCGATGGCGTTCTCGAGCGTAGAAGCGCCGTTGCCGCTGCCGCGGCCGCGCCGCGGCCGCCGGAAGTGGTAGACGAAGAAGGCGAACAGCCCGAGCCAGGCGGCGGCCATGAGGAGGACGAGGATGAAGACTAGCTGGTTGAGGGCCCGGAGCACCTCCTGCGGCATGCCAATGGGGATGGTGCCGACGTTGATGCCGCTACCGCTGCCGCTGCTGCTGCCGTCGTGGCGCTTGTAGTCGAACATGCTGTCGGGCATGCTGTCGCTGTTTCTGTTGCTGTCACTGCTTGTGGAATAACATGTACGTCCCAGTCGAGATTGGCCAGGCGAGCGGGTATCTATCTATCCTTGGTTAGTGGCGAACATAATTGTTGAGTAGATAGGACAGGGGAAATATTCACGTAGGAAAGGAGTGTACGGGGTATCCTGAAGTACTGGCAGGACTCTTGTCCTTGGTGGTTCTCTTTTTGATGTTCGGTAGTGACCGCGGCGATCTTCCGTATTGTGATGACCCCGAGGATGGAAGACCTGCTCGTCGGCCTCCAAGTCTCTGTAATTTGAGTAGGTAGTTGCAACTTGCACCGAGTCCACTTAGATTCAGAAGGCCCAGTTGGTAAGAATCACGATGAATGTATGTAGGTACCTACTTGGGTAGGTACGTGTGTATGTATGTAAAAGTAGGTATGTACCTGGGAAAAGGCACACATGCAAGTACCGACAAGCCTGAAATACTGAAGGTAGGTGGCAACTAAGACGGTTATTTGGCCAAACCCTTCCGGAATGTGCGGTGCGGCAGTGTTGGCTGCACCTTTTGTTGGTCCCGATCCCGAATTGTGGCAAAGCCGGAGCAGTAAATCAGATTTATTGAATACTGGTTGGCAACTGTAGATAAGAACTGTTTGCTGATATGAACAACACATGTGCATGTGTTTGCATGCGTACCTGCATCAAGTTGATACACCCGTACGTACCCAACTGGATGGATGTAACAAACACAACCCCATTGTGTTACCTACGTACAATAAGCACATGATTCTGCGGTCAATACTTGTTGTGCTTCAACATGGCTTAATATTCCTGGTCCGTAGTAAAAATTCCCAGCCTTATTCCAATCACGGACTAATCAACCTTGGGGCATTACAAGAACTCCATCTAAGTAACTATCACACCGGCCGATTCACGGATGCGAGGTCTGATCTCTGATGTACTTTAGTTCGGGGCCGACGGCCTGGAGTATTACATGGCTGAGGATCAAATAGTGACACCCGGTGGCATGGCTTATTGGGAAGGGCCTCTTTGTTGTGGAAAGATCATAATGCCCAGTGCATATAATAAAGCAATGGGTGTGGAAGATCTAACAATCCCTCTCGGACCTGCATCAGGGGGCGCATGCACGTGTGGCGTTTACCAACAACCTGGAATCGTGGTACTACATGCATGATTACTTCCAAACCTGCCAGTATCCGTTCGTATATATGTGCCTCTTTCCTTTACCTCTGCATCTCGAATATTGCGTATACCTCACTATATTTCTTCTGCTCCTTGTTATAATATTTGTCACATAACATGAGATATCGTATAGTAATAAGATGGTCAATGAATCCCCCTTTTTCCCCTGCTTCCTTAGCGGGTCTTGTTTCCCAAATTTGGGTACGCTCTTCCCCAAGACTCTCCCCGATGGCGGAAACCCAGTAGTACAACACTGGGAGCACAATATATGTTCAGCTGTTAATATATACAGTCCAGTCAAGCGGATGACAGGCTGAAGATTACGCCCATTCAGCCACGAGATCCACCTAGATTATATGGCATTTCTCATACACCGGCCTATAGAGTGGATCTTGCCATCTTGCCAGAACCTCTCTTTTCAGTGGTCAGGTCAGCGCGATTATCCACCAGGGCAGCAGATATAACCTCGATGTCGACGCTGGTTGGTAGGTAAGTCCTACAGGAAAATAACAGGCTTCTCCTGGAGGTATAAGCTATAGGTCATCTATATTCTATCGGAAAAATACAGCAGCTATCTACAACCATGAGATTATAACTTCCCACTCTATGTCCCAACCCTCTATAACACCAGCTCAATGATCACGCTGTGCTGGGCTCCGGAAGGGGTTACCTACCGACCTACCCACGTTCAACCCCTATCGCAAGAAAGGGGGGTCGCTCGGAACTCTACCCCGGTTCGGCCTGATACTTACATAAGCATCGTTTACCTAATTGATTCAGCCAAAGTAGGTATTTATCGACAACCCATTAGGCCATTGATCAAAAGGTCTCGTCTCCTAAACCGCCAGCACGGCACCTAACGTACGAACTTGCGACGCTCAGTCTATTTAGATGAGCCGAGTCTTTTCTCGAGTACCCCGTACACGACCATACTATGTAAGTCTCTACGAGGTAGTGTAATGGCTTAAGGATAGGCAGTATCGGCGTCTGTCTGTATCCCTAGGATGAATGAACACGCAATTCTTCTGGAATATTGAGCTGTTCTTGCTTCTGTAACTGGCCTCACCGAATACGTGATCCTAGATTCATTGACCTCTGACGGTATGACCTTCATCAGGTACTTAGTTACTGTACCTACCTACCAGGTTCTTCATGTCAGGGATCCCAGGTCAAAGATTGTAAGCTTGGACCCTTAGCGCAGCCTTCTTGCCGGGAGTCGCGGCTTAAGCTTCAACTTCAATTTCCGTTTGGTTGGTTGGCAGGAGCAACACTGAGAAGTAAACAGCCGTCAGTCATGTACCAGTTAGTCATTTCAATCCTTTTGAAGTCGGCGCTCCATCTTCTATCAAACCTCATGCCATTTCGGTGATTGATACCTCGTACCATACAGCCATAAGCCGTAAGCCATACACGCCCACCTAGACTCGGTCAATATCGGATGCATGCCCTCGACCAAGTAGCTCTTTAGGGCCTCCCTCGACACCATGTCTGACACTGACACCAAGTCCGGCATCCTCCTTATACCGGAGTCGCGGGCCAGCCAGCCAATGCGCAGACGACTCACGCGCCGCGCATCCGTCCGACCCGCCAGCCTCTTCGCTCCACGACACCCCAACGAGACCCCCGAGCACCACTTCCCCTTGCAGACGGTCTTTACGCGGACAGCACAGCCCCGGTTCGTGAACCGCTACGACAGCCGCGAGATCCTGATCGTGGTCGACGGGAGCTGCCTCAACAACGGCCGCAAGGACGCTGTCGCGCAGGGCGGATGCAGCTTCCGATACAAGGGCGGGCCGGACATCGGCAGCAACAGCAGCAGCGATGCGCCGCTCGCTTTCCCCGGCAGCGGGACGGTCGGCTTCCGGCTGGAGAGCCGGGGGCCCGGCGGCCAGGCCTCCGACCCCACGAGCAACCGGGCCAAGCTGCGGGCGGTGATCGCGGCGCTCGAGTTCCGCGCGTGGCACGAGGAGGGCTGGCGCCGCGTCGTGGTCGCGACCGACCTGGAGTACGTCGTGCTGGGCGCGACGCAGTGGCTGCCGCAGTGGGTCCGCCGGCGCTGGAAGAAGACGGCGCGCCGCGCCGGCGCGGTCGCCAACCGCGACCTCTGGGAGGAGCTGAACGGCGTCGTGGAGGCCCTGCGCGCCCGCGGCACCGACGTCTCCTTCTGGCTCATCTCGTCCGGCAGCGCCGCCAAGCTGGAGTCGGCCCTGGTCCGGGAGACGAAGCTTGCGGCGCGCGAGGCGGCCGCGCAGCACGACGAGTCGGTCGCTGCGGAGTTCACCAGGCTGTGCGGTATCATGGTATGATCCATGCCGAAGGTCGCCATATGGCATTGCAACCAATTGAGCTTTTGTCTCGGTTATGCTGTTAGCTGCGAAGTACTAGTGGCACCTCAATGTCGCCGCAGTACATGAGCTACATTTTGGGGACCACCCTAGACTACCCTGAACGCCCTCACCTATACGCCGTGTGTACCTATTCATCTAATACCGACGATATGATATTGATGGCTTTGGGGGGATGCGCAAGTAAATCGCATCGATTAGCATGTCATACGACCTCTGCACCGGATGGTGGCGCTTGTACGAGTACGACTTGAAAATCAATACCGTCGCTGCTGGTACGCCTCCTCGTCCGGAACTCCGTGGCAGCCCTACCAGAAGCTCACGCTTCGCCAGATCGCCGATTGCTGGGACGGAGTAATTGGAACTGGTATGCGGACTGCAGGGTGAAACTGACTTGGATGAGAATTGCTATCACCCAATTGTCTAGATGGCAGAGTAGAGGTTTACAACATCGATACGGCTGTTCAGGTGCTGTATAGTGTGTTATCACATCCGAGGACATCGTTCGGATGTTTAATAATTGCTTACCTGTAATAATTTCGGTGTTCTGTTTCAAAGCCGTGGACCATAATGCATCACACCGTCGATCGTCGCGTGCATTCCACTTTGCCTCGATGCCGTGTCACCAATTTCCCACGATGGGGCTATCTGCTATTGCACTAGTATAAGCCTGTCACTTCTAACATCTCCTATTACATGGCCTACCTAATGGATGTTAGTACCCTACATCGGTATGCCCAGTTGGTGTCTACTCCATACTATGTAGTACTTAAGTGAACTTCACAATGCATCATCTGATGACTGTAGGTCGGTCCGCAGTCGGCCGAAGTTTCTTCAGGCGCCGTTGATAGCATGGCACCCGGCCCCTGGTCCGCTACCAATCCATAATGGAAAACCAATGGCAGGGGAAAAGAAAGGGCTACAGTCAGACAAAACCTTCACATGAGGGTTTACGAAGGCTGTTATATACCACCCCCAGAACTGCACATATTACACATTCGCGAGCTAAATACCTGACGTAGCCCATCCTACATTCCTCACTCAACCACTC
Source organism: Diatrype stigma (assembly GCA_022225965.2). Classification (NCBI taxonomy): domain Eukaryota; kingdom Fungi; phylum Ascomycota; class Sordariomycetes; order Xylariales; family Diatrypaceae; genus Diatrype; species Diatrype stigma. The sequence goes on from JAKJXP020000007.1 coordinate 98,649, forward strand.
CACACCTCCGGGCCCGGAGGGACATATACCCCATCCTGGAGCCGGTATAGGTCCACCAGGATGCCGGGGTCGTCGGTCTTGTACGCGCCCGGGAAGGCCACCAGCGGACCCGGCGTGCCGCTGCCGCCCCCGGTGATCCTGATCTGGGAGCACGCCAGATAGAACTGCGCCCCGTTGGGCTGGCTGGCCATGTGCAGGGCGATCTGGTCCACGCGGAGCAGGTACTCGCCGTCCGGTGTGCTCGCGGGGATCGTCGCGTTCGTCAGCTGGTACTCATCTGATGGAAAGAAGACAGGCGTGCGTGCGCGCGCGCGCGTGAGCCCATGAGTTAGTCCAGTTCTGCACCGCGGTTACATATGTTGTATTGATTGTGTGAAAGGGGTGGGGATGGACAGACGAGGTAGTTGGGTTCTTTATAAGGAAGGTGGAGGATAAGGTTGAGGCCAAGGTTAAGGTTAAGGGGTAACAGGATTCGACGCGCACTCACTCTGCCCAGGCCAAGTCATCTGCTTGTTGGCATCGACGGTCGGCGTCGTGGCATGGATCTTGAACCAGACGCTGCCGGCGCCGTCCCACGTGGCCGCGCTCTGGCCCTCGGGCACCTTGGCCAGGTAGTACTGCGTCGGCCCCGGGTGGTTCACCTGCTGCGTCGAGACGTAGTGGACGACGGCGCCGGCCGGCACCTCGGCCACCTCGGCTGCGTTCTGCGACTGGTAGCACCGGATGTCGGGGCTCGTCGCGCTGAGCACCCCCGACTTGCTCTGCGCGTTCTTCGTCATCCGCGTCGCGCTCCAGTCGGCGGCTTCGGCCTGGCCGTTGACGACGAGGCGGGGGAACGTGTCTGGGAGTGGTTGGTTGTTAAACCGGTCTGAAGTGGTATCATGCGCATAGGTGTAATAGCTCAGTCTTATAGGAACGGGAGGGAAGGAGGGTTCCGAGTAGGTGATCGGGCGACTTACAGTGAGCCTGGACCGCCGAAGCGGCAGCAAACAGCAGCGCGGCGACGAACTGCATGGTGGGTAGACGTGTTGTCAGACACGAATAGGGGGTCCCAACGAGGCGAATGAATCTTGTAAGCATTTGACCGGCGAGGATGCGCCCCTACATATATACCTATCGACCCAGGTCAATAATTCCAACAACACCCACCTAACTCAGGTGCTTTTGATGAGCTGGCTATAATTATGGCCACGCTTTTCTCCTTGGCCCGGACCGTTGTCTTGCGGCCCAAACGTCATTCATTGTGTTCTTTTATTCCAACCTATCGTCTGCCGTCCGGCTAATCTCTCGACCGGGCTTGGGATACTTAATTTAACTGGCATGCGTCAAAGTTCCCGTGATGGTGTATCTCGGCATTGGCGTCCCCGCATGGGGTTCGACTACCGAGACCACGGGGAGGCTCTAGATGCAGGTTCCGGAGGCTTACGTTATGGCAGATGTAGTAGGTAGGTAAGTAGACCAGCCAATGCTGCTGTCATATCAAAGGAATAGACAAGCGATGGCTACTACTCAGGCCGCTCTTCTTTTCCTCCTCTGAATACTTGATAGTGACTCATGATATAACCCTTGCTCCGATCGCGGCAGTTGTAATTCATCATGTTCGGCTATCCACTCCTTGTGCTATCTTTACCTTGGTTGAGTGAGGCCCTTGGAAGCAATTGTGCACTTTTACCCACACTGAATGAACAGCGTTTGATTAACTAATAGTACAGAGTAATTGTCTAGCTGAAGTCTTGTTTTGTCTTCTTCCTCTTTTCGCTATAAGACCAATTGGCTGAATCGATGACGCTAATAAATAAGACCATGCAAATGTTGTTTAGACTGCCTCTAGATATGTGTAAGTTGCAGAAAAGAATGAGAGAAAGAAGGGCCTCCGGGGATTGAAGATTATGCCTATACGCTATGATGCTCTGCATAAGTACGAAGGATTATGGTCCTGGTGTGGCCTGGGCGTGGTGGTGGTGGTGATTCGGCTACACTACATTCTGTACGCCATGTACGCCTGGTTGCCATTCGAAGTCGGCGGAGTATGATAGTCCTCGAGGTGTGAGTTCCAAGGCTGGTTGGACCCGCTGCTCCCGAGGCCGCCTTCCGCCTTCCCGTTCTCGTACATGTCCAGTCGGTCGAGCGCTTCCTGGTTCCCGTTCCGACGCTGCTTCCAGACCCGCCGCAGTATTAGTATGATGGCGAGCAGGACCGCGAGGCCGCCGGCGCCGGCCGCGATGCCGATAATCGCTGATGTGGGAAGACCCCCGCTCGAATCACCTCCGCCCCCGCTACCGTTTCCAGTGCCGCTTCCGCTGCCGCTCCCGTCAGCTTGTGCTAGGGCATTCCCGTCGACGTCGACACTGGGGGTTGCGCTCAACATCGAGGACGCCGTTTGAGATAGCCCCCCAGGAGTAGTTTGGACCATAAGCGTTGTAGGTACAGAAGTCGTGTCAGGGAGACTCGTGGGAGGAGTAGTAGCCGCCGTAGTGGGGCTCTCCTCCGATGTCGTGCTCGTAACAGCATCGGAGGTCTGAGACGTGGGCGTAACGGGCGTGGTTGTTGGCTGAACACTCTCCGATGTAATAAGTGATGATGACGACGTTGATGACTCCGGCTCATCCGTCGGAGTCGACGAGTCGGCGGTGGTGGTGGTGGCGGCGGTTGGTGATGTGGTTGTATCATCTGATGCCGTTGTCGTTTCGGACTCCTCACTTGTAGTTGTCGCCGCCTCCTTGGTCGTTGCCGCCTTGGTCGTCGCTTTCGGCGTCGGCGTCGCTGTGGGCGTTGCGGTGGTTTTGGTGTCTTCCGTGGCAGAAGTTGACGTCGTCGTCTCGTCCTCGTCGCCACTGCTGCCACCAGCATTTTCCCCACTATCATTACCACTCCCACCCTCGTTGCCACTGCCACTGCCACTACCACTGTCACTATCATCGCTACCACCACCACCACCAAGCAATCCACCACTACCAAGCAACCCATCACCACCAAGCAACCCGCCACCACCAAGCAACCCACCACTACCACTATCGTTGGCAGCGTCTTTGGCAGAGTCGTTGGCAGAGTCTTTGGCAGAGTCTTTGGCAGCATCGTTGCCAGTGTCACTACCAGCGTCGTTGCCAGTGTCGCTAGCAGTGTCGTTGCCAGTGTCTTTGCCAGTGTTTTTGCCAGTATCACTATCACTGCCACTGTCACTACCACCACCACCACCACCACCGCCCAAGTTCAAACCCAGGCTATCGCCTAGTCCACCCAAAAGGCCAGCCATGGTGGATGAATGATATGGGCTGAAATTTGCCAAGGCGAAGAAACCAGTCTTCTCGAAGCAGAAAGGAAGGTTAATGATATAAATGAGAATGTATAGCGTAACCTGGCGCTGAGTGTGTGAGAGTGTGTTTGAAGTTACATTGGCATTGGCATGATGGTGTATGTATCAAGATATGTACCAGCCAGTGCAAGCTTCGAATGTAAGACTTTGAATGTAAGAAATAAATGATCCCTCCCGAGGGCTCGACTATGCGAAAAGACTGGGATTGGAAGAAAAGAAGAGCAGCTGGACATATGGGGGGGAAACAGAATATGCTTCAATTGGCCTCTCCAGCGCTGCTGTTGGGTTCGGGTTGACAGGTTGACAGGTTCAGCCAGTCAGTGGGAGTTGAGATCCGAGGGTTCGGGGCACCACATATGTTTCATCAACCCCTGGCTACGATGTCATCGCCGTTCGCCTTTTGCCGGATAAACGCGTGGGTGGGCAGGTGCTGCAGGCTGGGCGCATCAGGCACTCTACCTAGGTACTACTGGCTCAGTGGCTTTACAGCGCAGACAGACAGGCCGACAGGGTGGTAAATCCGCCAAGAATAGCGTAGAATAGCGCCCCGCGGTGGCGGGACCCTGCATACCCTGCATACCCTGCCCACCCTGCAGACCCCTGTAGGACCCTGTGAGATCCCTGTGTGAAACCGTCCAACCCCCCCTGACGATCAAACGCCCACCTCAGAACCAATGATAAGCCAGATAAGGCGCCAGAGCCCGGCGTTGCTTTACTGCAGTGCCACGAACTTTTCCCCAAATTCTCTATTGCGTCAGGCCTTCCTTGTCCTTCATTCGATTCTCCAAATTTGCGACGGCCGCTCAGCCTGGACAAATCCAGGTAGGTACGGTATCAATCTGCCAGTCTGCTTGCCGTGTTTCCGCACGTGTCTCACTCACTCGCGGCACATCACCGGGGTCTGGAGATGTTGGGTTCCACGGGAAATTTCGATGCCCGCCAATCTCGCTCCATTATTTCCGTCTGTCATCCAGCCATCCAGCCATTGAGCATCCAACCCTCCTCCGTCGTACCCCATAATCGTAGTGGCTATAGGTAATTAGAGCTCGGCAAGAAGCGAGGCCACATGGCGCTTATGTATCAGTATAAGTAGGATCCACTTGCCTATCAGCTCTGTGATCGCTCTGTGATCGTCTTGCGATGACAAAATTGTTGTTTGTGTTGGGGCAAATCGCATCTAAAATTGGCAGATACATGTTTCCAATAGCGAGCGGTTGTGCGACGATATGAGATGAGGTTGGTACTCACGAGTTTGCTCTTCTGTCAGACTTGACCTGGTTCATCAACCGAGTCTCGGCAATGGCGACAAAGAGATGCACAACCTTGAACGATTCACTTGATTTTTAACGGGGATGGGAGGAGACACCGTCCTTCCAAAGCAGTGCTTTGCACATGTAAGTTGACTGCATGCTTGTTACCCATTGATAACCTCCGGCGGGGGGATGAAGGTTTCCAACTTCAAGCACGACGATCTCGGCTCGGGTTGTCCACTTTAAGCACAAGCTCGGGGGTGAGAGACGCCAGCGGGTGTTGCCGGCACCCCAGCGGCGTTGGGGTCTCCTCGGCGAGGCCGTGCTCATATGCCTGCTTCACCCGCATCCAGGTCCGCGTCCGCGTCCGGTATCCGCACTGCCGTCATCAACCTATCGGTGGCCGCTTGTGCGCAAAAGAACGGGTCCGCCGATGTCATGCCACACATGGTCCTCGAGGGGTGCAGGTTCCGGCACCGGAAGGGGGAAGACAGAAACAACATCGACGTCGGCACCGGTACCGGCTCCGGCGCTGACGCCTGAGCTGTCGGGGCCACCAGAAATATCGCAGCACAGTGGCATAGCTAGTTCAGGGGGTGCAAATGAAATGACAATATACTCAAGGGGATGGGTGGAGTGGGGAATGGTTGTCGTCGGTCAAGACGCAGGATAAATCTGAAAACGTCGTACCTGGATGATCACGTATTCGCTTTCTCATGTTATGGCACTTATTACTCGTTGTTATAAGGGCTATTTTGCCCAGATCGCATGCAAAGGTAGGAGACGGGTCGCGTTCACCTCCGGTTCCTTCATGTTTGACACCATCTTCGGCTATGGTTTTGTTATGCTCCTTGTTCACTGTCTGTCTCGGGCAATGCCTACCATAAGCATAGGTGGTACCCTTCGGCCCACGATTATCACGATATCTTCCTATGTATGTCCCATCGCCGCGACCCACGGCTATCAGGGCTATAGCCCGACCCTGATCGGGTCCGTCTTCAACTTATTTTAGGCTGTTCCCCTGCGTAAGTCCCTCCTCATTAACGTCGCGCGGCACCTCCGCTTGACGTTCCCCATTGTCACCGCCATCGCTTCCACGATCCGTTCGGAGCACGACACAGGCTCCGATGCCTAGATGGCGAACAAAAAGACGCAAGGCTTTCAGCGTCCCGTCCCTCCGGGTTGTCTCAGACGTAAAACGCCTTCGGCATCCTGTGTGGTACTACCACGCCTTTGCCTACATCTTCATCTGGAGCGGCTACCACAGTTTCCCCCTCGGCACTGAGAGCTGGGGTTGTACCATCGAGAATACGTCCCTTCATAGGCCCGGGTCTCCTCGTCGGTTTCTACATGGGTATCTCTTACTTCGTCGACAGTCTTCAGCGTGGTCCTTGGCACCCCTCGCTGTCGTTTGGGGAGATGCGCGCAAAGTACCGCGGATGGCTACCCTTACTGGATGGTCGTCGGCGTCACTTTTGTCCCGCCGGCCACGCATTATCATTCCGCGGCCATGTGCATGCGATCGGTCGCCCCCCATCTCTCGTTGAAGAGGCACCCGAAGAGCTTCGAGATCTATGATGACTCAATCGCCGTGGATCTGGATGTCGACGAGTGTTTGGGAGGGGGGCGTCATCAACGCCACCTTGGCACTGGGTGGCGTTCGCAGCAGTGAATGCGGCAGATTCGTGCTGAGCTCATGAAGATCGTTGCAATAGGCACTGAGAAGCAGGCGATGAGTCAGGACGACAGGCGGGTGTCGTACAGCCAAGCCGACGTGTATGTTTGATAGTTATTTTCATCTTCATATGAGTAAGTAACCATCATCATATAGTCATTTTGGCATGTTTCGTGTTTTGCCTCCCATTTTATCGGTCATTGCCATCCCTCACCCTTGTTTCCTCACATCACAAGATGATGGCCTCCGCCAATGGAAAGGAATCTCGGTGCTAAAATCTGAAGAAGCCTTCAAGCCTATTTTGAGATTGATCTACATAGGCTTTCTGCCTTATCATCATCATCAGCCTATGCCTCACGGCGGCGACTTTTCACTGCCCTTTCTAATAAAAGATTAGCTCGAGTCTGACATGAGTAACAACGATATATTATTTCAACGTCGACATAGTTAGTATTTAGAGATGGACGAACTCATTAGTGGTTATGCTACCTCAGATGAAGGATAGAGATGAAAGGATTGAGATGGATAATAGTACCTTGGTGCTTGATGGTATACTTCACTCAAGAGGTCTGCATATGGGAGCTAGCTGGACGTAGATGCAAATATGCTAACCATACCGAGATCGCCGGCCTGGACCCGGGTGTGTAATGTGGGTTCTGAATTGCAGGAAGATCAGATGAACTATTGTTAATCCTGGATCCGTCATGAAGGAAGCACAAAGGAGTAGGTAGGTAACATGGCTAGCGGAGTCAAATTTCGTGGCATGGTTGACGATATGCGATAATTATGTCGACTCTATGATAAGGACCCGCTGTATTCAACTATGAGCATCCATTGCCCATATTGGGCTTGATGCCAGGGAGTCATCATAATGAAGGCCACGATCATGAAGGCCCAGGCACAGAAGACAAATATAGGAATCGCTGGGGCTGTTTCGCACACCGAAGACAAGTGGCGACGGCTTCAAGCTCGACGTCGAGATACCTGAGACGTACAGTTCGCCTCAGCATATGCCGGAAATAGCAACTGCATCGCCTACGGCACCTTACCGTAGGAAATTCACAGGTGGCAGGCATAAAGCCAGGATGTTTGAGATTGCCGTCAAGGTCAAGTGCCTTTGGGATTGATGAATCTTATCTGCGAAGTAAGTGGGTGGACTTTGACCTGGGTCGCGTCAGCATGACGCCGACGAACGGAGATATAAAAGCCGACGAAGCGAAGCATGAAAAGCAGACGAGCGAAGCATAAACGCTAACAAAAGTTCGGTCAATGACAAGAGCTGTCAAGGTGTTGTTGTATTGTTCCCTTAGGCGACCATCGCCGACCGACGACGGTAAGGTCGTGGCAAGTAAGAATGACATCTTACTTGCCTGGACTGTCCACGGTGGGAGTGGCCAGTGGGGCTACGGGGATTCGAGTCATATTATATATTAAGAAATCATCTTGAAGAAGTAGAAGTAGACCGGAGGTAGGTAGTATGCGGATAGTGGAAGAGGGTTGCAATTGCATCATGCCCGTAGACGATCAATATAATTACATGCATCTTGGTTGCAGTGTGGTGGAGTGGGGGATGGTTAACTACCACCTACCTGGCTCCCTGACAATCCGACAATCTGACACCCTGGCAACCTGAGAACCTGGACAAGCACGAGCGTACAGTGATGCATGGTATGAAGGGCATCAAGGTCTAGGCTTGTAGAACAACGCTTGTGAGAAGTGCCGACCCGATAGAATGGGTTTTTGATCCTTTCCAGGGTCTGGTATCGTATCAATGACATCTTCCTGTGCATCATCCCCTTGCGGACAGGCAGATTGAGTACCATGCATGAGTATGAGATAATCAGACGAATCGGGGCTCGGACGGGAGTTTCCAGGTTTTGTCCTGCCCGGGCCTGGGAATCCAATCCGTCCAATCCCAACAGCTTGAACGCTTAAACAGCCAGCCCTAAATGCGGATCCACTAATGCCCTAACGCCGCACCGCAGTAAGTCGCTATATTAACTACCTGAACTAGGCAACTGGCATGGGCTGGTGGTGACATAATCTCAGCCCTACGAGACCCCCCTTGCCCCTTTTCAACCAATCCCAAAGCCTTTTTAAGGGGAAGGTCAAGCGAATGCGATGCAGAAAGCGCAGACCCCACGATCCATCAGCTACCAAATTTGGATTCTTGAGATCCCTCTGGTCTCTTTCGGTAATTCCACCGTAGTAGTTTAACCTTTTGGTCCTTTTCGTAAGGTAGTGCCAGCCACGAAGAAGTATGCCACCTGCGGTGTCACCTACGGATTTCTGTTACGGCCATTGGTGCCTGGGTGCGGTCCCGTGACACGCAAGTCGGTTCCGTGGCTTGATATAGCTAACCTGCACTTTTGCAATCGCGCTTGGCCCCGGCCGTCCCGATATAGCCTCGTCCTTCGTGGGAAGCTCCTGGCCACGCTTTGACCCACAGCTGCCTAGAACCCCAAGGTTGAAAGCTTAGCAGCGGGAACAATTTAACGGCGAATGACCTTATTCTATAACGCTTCCCGGTCTCCCAATCCGTCTGTGTAGCTCAGCCTCCATGATGGCTGTTCCTAATGTGGAGTGGAGGCCGATCTTCAGGTTCCCGCGCAGTAGGAGATCTAAGGTGCTGATGGGGGGTGGAGGCGCATGGGGTAACATCTTCGTCCCAAGTCGTATACTTAGGCAATATACGATGAGCACCTCCTCTGGGAATAACCGAAGGATTCATGTGACGGGAGGACGGACAACGCAAGACCTCGATCAACTAGAATAGAAAGGCATCGTGAAAAGATACCAGACATGGAAAGAGTGAGTGTCGAACAGACGACCCAGAGGCGTAGTATATCGGGGTCCTCATAGCATATAAGACTTCATGATGTCAAGCACAATGGATATCATCGAGGGCAGAAACCAACAAGACACGCATTTGACAGCCAATACCGGTACTTACCAAACACGCCTAAGACGACAGCACCAATACTTTATTTGATAAACGTCTGAAAACTACATCTCAAGCTATGCCTTCCGAGAACTCGTCGAGCAAGGGTGGTAGTAAGTTTTCAAGCGATTCGACAATTGTATCGAAAGAACGCTCGGCTAACTAGACCCCAAGAGAAGGATGATTCCAAGAAGGGATCGAGCTCGGGGTCTTCTAAGGTGAGTTCATTACGCCCAAGTGATAGGATATACCAGAATCAACAGCTAATTGTTCGTAGAATGGGCAAGACTCGAAGGGCAAGAAAGGGGACAGCTCGCAAGGCGGCCGTGGCCAAGTTCCCTCGGGTAATGGACCACCAGACTTCTTTTCCTTCGCCTAGTCGGGCCCGGACTATATAGCCAGCATCGTCCGCGACTAGTTCGTGCCGGATAGAAGATCTACTTGATTCTTGCAAGGGAGGTTTCTTGTTTTACAGCATTCGTAGCATGTTGGGATTTTGGCGTTCTGGAGAATCTGGGTTCACTTCTTGATATGTTTTACTACCAATGGTTATTTGTCTTGGAAAAGCCCCTTGGAGAGGGCTGTTTCGTTCCTTTCTTTCTGATGTTCCTAGTATTCTAGCTGAAGCAATTATTTTACCAGTTCTGGAACCTGATGAGTTGACCAGTATTGTGATCAATGGACATGGAAACTAGCCAAAGTCAATTTCAACGAGCGTCCATGGGACATATATTGTTAAGAGAAGATTTCTACTTCCTTCTGTTACGAGTACAACTAGGTCCGAAGTCCAAACTAATTTATGGAAATTGGCCACATAGGGTAATTACCACCTTCCGTAGCGTTTTCTTCCACTAGAAGAATCCACTGACTCTTCGCAGATTTAAAGAGTACACTGCCCTCCATTAGAGGCAGGAAAGTATGTCGCTAAGAATCTAATAGGAGATAAATTACTGATGAGAAGCTACCGTTACGATCATGGCTTACAAGATAAGATCAGATCGTGACTGCAACTAACCGTATGTTGTATCAGCTGCGATGAACCTCAGAGTCTGATGCCCGCAAGGCTTCTTTTTCTCCCTGCTGTCGTTTCCGCCTTCCTACGAATCTAGTCGCTACCTGACCACGGGCCTATAAGTATGAAATATAAACACACCCATCTACCATACGGCCCTATGCTCTCACATTTGCAATCTTAAAAGGGGCTAGAGGAGGTAACACGATCAAGGTTAATATAATGTCATTAATCGATATACTCAAAGTATACACCCGTGAAACGAAGCAGAAACATGAGAATGCGTGCCTTCATAAATCAAAACAGCCGCTACTTTGATTTCCTGCTTATAGATTTGGACATGCTTTGTGTGCCAATACGTGACTACTGGTTCGGTTGTTGACCAACGGTATCAATTTCTGCTAAATTTTACGCCAGCCTGTGCTTATTGAGAAGAGTGAAAAAGGGGGTGGGGATGGGGGTAGGGGGATGAAGAAAGAACCGGTATCCTGATGTGGTAGGCTAGACAACACAGCGATTTCTTAGTACTTGGGAATATACCTTGAGATAGCTTCATGGTTGTTGTCAATTCTTGTTGCTATTGATTCAACTTTGGCGAGTTGTTATATCACCAGCAAATGATGAGGGCATCCATACTGCAGCAACCCTTGCGATCCAATGGCTAAGATGTAGATCAGCGGCATTACGTAGGTCGGCGGCAGAGAAGCTGAAGGAGAGATCACCTGATTGAGATCTGCTTATCCAAAATGATTGGAAATGGATTATGACAACAGCAGAAGCGCCTGTGCTCACATGGATATATAAATATATTGCTGTGAATTGTTGTTGAGATGGAGAAGACGTCTACCGGTTGCCTTATTCCCGAGTGCAAGTGGTTACACCCGTGTACATACATACATCCGTAGGTAGTGTGCAAGCCACCACTTGCACCAATTTGGAAAGCAGCGGCCACGGGTAATACCCCCGACACCCCGCACAGCCCACATGAGAGATCCGTCATAAGGCACGCCGCCGTGTTCCCCCACCCCACTAAGATTGGAGCTCTGATAGGCACCTACGCCATACGCCATACGCCCATAGGCCCGTACGCCACCCTCTTGTCCTCCAGCTGCCCTCGTGCCGTGCTCATGAACGAGTCCAGCAAAGCCACTTTCTCAGCTTCTCTGATCTCGTTTGCGTTCTCGGCGGGTATGACATACTCAGTTCCATTACCTCTACATAGCTACCTAACTGCACTTCACTGAATACTACATACTATATCTACATGACCTAATACCCATCTACATCCAACATCGAAGCTACCTGTCAGCCTCCCTACGCCGCTACGTGTAACATGTGTGCGCATGATTGCATGTGGTAACCTCAGCTACGTAACAATAAGCTTCGCTAACAAGAACCTTGGTCCCGCCGCTCTTGTCGCTACCTAATCTGCAGGTGCTCATCCAGTGCCTTGACTCTCGTTGCCCGCCATTGGACTGAATACTTCTTTTTACCTACCAGTTCCTACTTACCCCATTCTCCTGCGAATCAGGCTGAAGCCTGAAACCCATTTCTCCTTCACGTCCCCTTCGGCCAGCATTCTCTGGCCTTATAATCCACCGCTTTCTCCTCATCCTAATCCTAATCCTAAGCAAGCCTACCTAAGCATACCTAACCAAGCCGAACCGAACCCAGCTTTTACCTCGACCTCGTACAAAGCTACACAAAGCTTCAGATGAACGACTGAGGCTATTCACAGAGACGGAAGATACGCACAACACACCAAACTTGTCGATAGAGAAGCTCGAGTCCACCAAGTCGCCATCATGTTCGACATCATACCTATGTTCCTCTCGTAAGCCCCGCCTTACCCAACCCTACCTACCTACCTACAGACCTACATCACAGATCTACGTACTTGACTGCCTGCCACAGAGTCAGCCCATTCCTCCGAGGAGAAGTGCTATCTATGGTCTCCGTTATCGTTGTTACTGTCAGTCACTGACCCGCCGTGTGCCGAACGCTCTAGCTCCATCGCGTCCTTCCTCTTCCCCCTCTTCGCCTCGTACAAGGCGCTCAAGACGCCGGACCCGGCCCAGCTGGCCCCCTGGCTGATGTACTGGTCCGTGCTTTCATGCGTGGTGCTAGCCGAGTCCTGGGTGGGCTTCCTGCTGGTCTGGGTGCCCTTCTACGCGTACCTCCGCCTCGGCTTCCTGCTCTACCTCGTCCTGCCCCAGACCCAGGGCGCCCGCCACCTGTACGAGGCTTACCTGTACCCCTACCTCGAGGAGAACGAGGTCGCCATCGAGGACTTTATCGCGAGCGCCCATGACCGCCTCAAGGCCGCCGGTATAGCCTACCTCAAGCACGCCATCGAGCTCATCCGCACCCGCGTCTTCGGCCTGCCACCCGCCGCCGCCGCCGAGGCCGAGCAGCAGCGCCCCGACGACAAAGCCGCCTCCGGAGCGCCGCAGGGCTACACCCAGGCGTTGCTCGCTAGGTTCAGCGTGCCGGCGGCCCGGTGGGCCGCCAACAACGCCGGCTCCGCTGGCCACGACTTCTACAACCTTCTGGCGGGCGCCGTGGGAGCGGCGGCCGGTGCCGGCAGCGGCAGCGGCAGCAGCGGCTACAGCTACGGCGGCGGCTACGGTACGAAGTCCACCGACTCCTCTGTCACGGCTAAGGGCGGCATGTCGGCCTCCGCGAGCGGAACCCTCATACCCGATAACATCGGCGGCGCGCAGGAGAAGATGACGTTTATCGCGGCGCAACGGGAGCGGCTCGCGTTCGTGCTGAGCGCGCTGGACCGGGAGGCGCAGCAGCTGGAGAGCAGTCAGCAGCCGGCGCCGCCGGCGCCGGAGAGCAGCACCGGTAGTGGCAGCGGTAGCAACAGCGGCGGCAATGGCAGCGGGTACCCATCCCGGCCGCCCAGCGGGCATAGCGTGTGGAGCGCTCTGAGTAAGAGCCGGAGCGAAGTGGACTTCGAGAAGATCGACGCCGAGTCCGGGGCCGAGGAGGACGAAGCTACGACCTTGCGGAGGAGGGCGCAACAATCGCAGCAGCAGCAGCAGCAGCCTCAGGCGCCCGAGCCCAAGGCGCCCTGGACTTTCCTCGGGTGGGGTACGGTCGGCTCGGGGCCCCCGGCCGATAGCAGCGGGCGGAGCTCTGGGGTCGACTCGTAGAAGGAATCAAGTGAAAAGAGAAAATGAGGCGTGGCATCTTGTGATCAGCCACCGTAAACGCGGTAGCCTGATGCGTGCATTCGGAGTAGGTACCTAGTTAGGGTGGGAAACGGATTTGCGCCGGAGTTCTGGGAACGGTCCAAGGGCGTTTGGACTCGGGGCGCTGGGTAATATAATACTATAGGTAGTCTCTCCTGTCTCGCACGCACAGCATCATTTTCATTTATCATTTAGGCCTGTTAAAGAATCCTGATTAATCGAGGCTTGGGAGTTGAGAAGCTGTCGTAATATAGGTAGCCAGCCACCTTCCGTTGGCGGGCTTGTATACCATTACTGATTCTATGTCCGGAAGGCTTCCTACCTACCCATCAGTTTCCCCGTGCTCTCATGTATAATCGTGCTTATACTCGGTATATGCAGGGCAGCCGGCTGACTGGGTATATGCATTCCGCCTTGTTCCATAGTGGGGGTGTATCGTGACGGTGTATCGTTCCATATCATACACATACAGGGTCCTTTCATTCCTCACACATCGATTCGTTCATCCCATCTAGCCAGCCATTCCTTTCTTCATCTATCCATCCCATCGCAAACCCCGGAGCCCCCTTTTCCCCTCTGACCCGCTCCCACGATCGCCCGCCTTCTTCTCCAATCGCTCATGACTTCTTGAACGGATACCGGACCTCGTCGTCCTTGCGGAGCCAAATCTGCTTCTTCTTCTTGGTGGTGACGTGCTCGACCCACTGCTGGTAGGCGTACTGCTTCATGAACTTGCGGATGAACCGGGGGTCCCACAGCTCCGACGCGATGCCCAGGTCCTTGCAGCACCGCATCAGCGCATTCGACTTGCACCCCTCGGCCGCCGTCGAGATGCCCTCCTCGCTGAAGTACTGCTGCTCGCCGCGCGCCTGGCCCACGAATCTGTACGGAAGCAAAGAAACGTCAGTAAAATATACAATTTTTTTTTTCTCTCTTTCCCGAAGCATTCCCTGAGCAGTAAAAGGACTGCATAGACAAGAAAGAAAAGGGAAGGAGGAAGAAAACTCACCGCCCCTGCACGATTAGCGCGTACTCGCGCGTGACGAGGCGCTCGTGGACGGTCAGCTCGCCGCGGGGCGCCAGGCCCCAGCCGCCGGGGCCGAAGGCGGCGTTCAGGATGCGCCGGTACTTGATCTCGGGCAGGTAGATGATGCCGTCGGGCTTGACCTCGATGTCGTCCGGGTCCAGGCGCGCCTGCAGGATCTGCGCCACCTCGGGCCCGAACGATGACTCGCCCAGGCCGTGGAACGACTGCCGCCAGTCGATCGCCGCGTCCGGGCTGCTGGTGGTGGCCTCCGCGGCGTCGGGGAGCGGCTGGCCGGAGGTCGGGGGCACGGGCGTCCGGGTGGAGGTCGGTGTGGCTGTGCTTGTTGGTGTCTTGGAGGCTGTGGTTGTTGTCTTGGAGGCTGATGCTGGGCTGCGCGGGGCATAGGATGGGGATGAAGACGACGAAGACGATGTCGGGGTTTGGGCGTAGTAGCTCGGCTTCGAGGCTGATACGAAGCTGCGCGCTGACAGGGACGAGACCTGGGTCTGGCCGTGAGGGGTTGCGAGTCGCAGACACCTGCTTGCTGCCCCTCGGAGCGGTGGTAGACTACGCGATGCCATTTTTCTATGTTGACTTTTGTTTATTCTTTTCTTTCTTTTCCTTTTTGTGACGGCCCTTGTAATCTATCCCCCCCTTCTTTTAATTGGCTACTGGTGTGTAGGTAACGAGTGACTCGTTTCTTTTTTATAATGTGGGCGGTGGCCGGCTGCTGGAATTGAAGCCCCCAGAGAATTTTTGGTGATGTCGTTGATAATTCGGGGCGGGCAGGGCAGGTCAGAGATAACAAACGACGGGTCGGGTTGGTTCGGTCGGTGGTTGCAGGTGGTGCCTTGCAAAATTACTCGGATTGCGTACCGCAAGAGGGTCGGATTGACAGCCACGCACCCCACGCCCCCACCTTAGCCGTCTCCAGTCCCGTGGTCTGCAGGCTTCCAGTCCGATGTGGCGCTGGAGGCTGGACACTCCCGTCCCGAGGTCGACTTAGGTAATTAGGTACCTAGGTACTTAGGTCTTACCTGTGATCTAATCAGTAATCAGCGCCCCAACTTCAGCGACTCGAGTAAGTTACAGTGAAAGATAGCGGACAGCATAGCGGTGTTTTGAGTTGCTATTTCGGCGGATGGACTTGCCCTTCGGATACAATGTCGCTCATCGCTTAACAAGCCAGAAGACGGACTTGGTATTGAGCCGTTTTTATATCATTTTTGGTATTACTTGTACATTGACTGGTTGAGCGAATTTCCTCTCTTAGCCCTCTTGTAGTTCAATGCCGTTACGATTGTATCGTGAACTGACTCCATTATGCCATTCATCAACCTTCCCAATGTTCGCATCATCATGTGTCCTTCGTAGATGTCCTCTCATCATTGTTATGCATCTTCCAACACTGCCTGAAGACCTCCATCTGTGCCACGGATATTAGCGCTATTTTCTCTTTCCTCTCCCCCCCTTATTACACAGGTCTCATGGGTGTCCCCTAACATAGCCAGACAATATGAGCATGAGGTGAACCAGGTCAACATACCTCTTTCTTGCACTGTCGCCAATCCTTCTTCTCGAAATAGCAGTCAGTCAACTTGGCGTTCTCATCTAGCAGAAGTGCAGTGCAGTGCAGTGCATCGCGTTGCAGTGGTCAGCCTCGCGTTAAACCGCTTGGAAGTTGTTGGATGGACTTAGCCATCCCGTTCCATACCTGCGCATCCTGTGCTGAAGATCCGCTTGTCCCTGTAGGATCCGACGAAGCCTCTCCCGGTCAGCGTTGCAGTGTTTCACGCCGCCGAACCAAGCGATACGGCTAGGAATAGAAGTCACGCACCACTCGTCAGGTTCGTCGTCGTCTGGAGCTGCGGCTTGCTGGGCCGTGCTGTCTTCCTTCGACATTGTTTCCCGGCTTATCTCAAGTTTGAAGGTTGTCGCTGTCGTGAAAGCCTTATCGGTGGATTGGCTGTTCCTGAGGCTGGTGCTGGTACCGGTGCTGGTGCGGTTGCATTGAAGTCAGCAATCCAGCTATTGGTGGTTCACTATTCACTGCCCGTGATTTTAGTGGGCAGACCCCCCCTAAAACGCCCAAAAGACGGCGTAAATTCGGCTACTATAGTACAGCCTTCGGTCTCATTACTCAGACCTAACTTTGTCAGCGAAATCGACATACGACGAACGACTATTACCCAATTCTACTAATCCGGGAGGATCGGTCCACCGTCCTGTTCTGGTATTATGGCTTCGCGAAAGTTGAATGTTCTGGTCTATACGGGCACGGGGTCGACGGTGGAGTCTGTTAAGCAAGCAATCTACTCCTTACGACGCCTCTTGTCCCCGAACTACGCAGTTATACCTATCACGGACACCGTCTTACTAAAGGAGCCATGGGCGCCTTCTTGCGCTTTGCTTGTCTTTCCTGGCGGGGCCGACCTTGGGTATTGTCGTGCGCTCAATGGTGAGGGAAATCGCCTCATCTCGGAGTATGTGCGCCGGGGAGGCGCGTATCTGGGCTTCTGCGCCGGGGGCTACTACGGCAGCCAGAAGTGCGAATTCGAGGTTGGAAACAAGGCGATGGAGGTCGTGGGACCGAGAGAGCTTGCCTTCTTCCCAGGGATCTGCCGAGGCGGTGCGTTCAAAGGGTTTCAATACCACAGTGAGAAGGGCGCCAGGGCCGTCCGGTTAAATGTCGCAAGAGATGCATTCAAAGGGGCAGGTGTGGTGCCCGATGTGTTCACTTCCTATTACAATGGAGGAGGCGTCTTCGTCAAACGGAAAGAGGGTAGCGATGATGTTGAAACCATTGCGAGTTACGTGGATGATCTAGATGTAGATGGCGGCAACCTGAAGGCGGCAGTCATATATTGCAAGGTTGGCCAGGGCGCAGCGATGTTGACTGGGCCGCATCCCGAGTTTGCTCCGGCAAACCTCAGCCGACAGTACGATGTACCGGGTTACGATGAGCTTATTGCTAAGCTCGAGGCAGACGAGGGCGCGAGAACAAACTTCTTAAAGGCTTGCTTGAGCAAATTAGGGTTGGACGTGAATGAAGATACTTCGGCCGTGCCCTCATTGTCTAGACTTCATCTATCCTCCATGGTTAGCGGCGACGTCGATGATCTGCTTTGCACATGGGACGAAATCATAAGCAAGGAAGACGGCGAGGAATTTATTAGGGACAATAGCGACACCTTTCACCTGGAAAAGCCAAGTACGAAATGGTCCTTCATCCCCTTGAAAGAGTCACTGCCTTCTAGCGATGTCGAAGATCAGACCAAACCCGAAGATCAGGCTCCCGTGGAAGTTGAAGCACCAAGTCAAGGTATAGTGGATTACACCACCATTGTCAAGCGCGTAGTCGCACACGACGAAGCATGGCCGGAAGCAAAAGCGACGCCTTACTTCAACCACCACGTCTTCTACAACAGCCTCCAGGAGTACCGCAGGAGAGACCCGGAGGCGGAAGAGTGGGGTGATTACCTGATGTACGGCGAGGTCGTCACGAGCACGAACACCCTGCTGGAGAAGAACTACAGGCTCCTCTCGAAGCTTCCCACGGGCTTCACCCTCGCGGCCACGACCCAGGTTGCCGGGCGGGGCCGCGGAAGCAACGTCTGGGTGTCCCCGGCCGGGTGCCTAATCATGTCGACCGTGATCAACCACCCGGCCCACCTGGCCCCCAGCCGCCCCGTCGTCTTCATCCAGTACCTCGCCGCCATCGCCATTGTCGAGGCCATCAAGTCGTACGGCGCGGCCGGGGAATACGAGGACGTGCCCGTCAAGCTGAAGTGGCCGAACGACATCTACGCGCGCGACCCGCGGAAACCCGCCGCCGCCACCAAGAATGGCAATGGCAATGGCGACGACCCGCCGGACGCCTACGTGAAGATCGGCGGCATCCTGTCCAACTGCGCCTACGCCGCGGGCGCGTACCAGGTGGTGCTCGGGATCGGGCTGAACACGAACAACGGGCGGCCGACGACGTCGCTCGACGCGCTGCTGCCGCCGCACCTGGCGCCGTTCCGCATCGAGCGGCTGCTGGCGCGCATCCTGACGCGGCTCGAGGCCCTGTACGCGGCCTTCGTGCGGCGCGGGTTCGCGCGCGACCTCGAGCGCGCCTACTACGCCCACTGGCTGCACACGCACCAGGTCGTGCGGCTCGAGGAGCACGGCGGCGCCCGCGCCCGCATCGTCGGCATCACGAGCGACTGGGGCATGCTGAAGGCGGAGGAGCTGGCCGGGCCCGCCGACAGGCCGGCGCCGACCGGCAGGATGTGGGCGCTGCAGAGCGATGAGAATAGCTTCGATTTCTTCAGGGGGCTGATCAAGCGGAAGCTTTGAGAGAGGGCATGGTACGTACGAATAGCTGGTTGATGGGTGGCGAATGGTGCGTGTAGCTATCATATAGTAGGTATTGGTAGCAGCACCTACGTAGGCTTAGAGGCACTTACGTGGGTTAGACCAACTCGTTGACACCGTTATACATATTAGTTATATATGAAGATATACTCAGTTGTGCGTACCATCCGTCAGTCTATTCATGACTACTGCTATCACTACTGCTATGTGATCATGGAAGTAGTTGGATGATTCCCCAGCGTATCTTCCAACAACAGGATCAGCGCTATCTACTACCTACGTAGCTTTTTCTTTTTCTTTCTTTTTTTTTTTTTTTTTTTTTTTTTTTTTTTTTTTTTTTTTCTTTTTTTCTCAAAATTGGGGGGTTGTACTATTAATACATTGGACATCTACATTCATGCGATATAAAATACTCGAAGCCCGATTTTCCTCTTCTTTAATTCAACCACGCTCCAACGTGGATCGTATTTCGAGATTTTGCCGTTCAGCTTGCTCTGGTATAAGCCATCCTCTAGTCGAATCCAGTTTTCTGGTAGCGGGCCAAGACGCGGGTCCTGTTCCTCTGTAACGGTCTCACCAGATTCGACATTCAGAAAGGTCCATATCCGTCCAGGGGGGCGGTGCTTGGGAGTAGAAGGCCTCCAGGGAGGGTGTAATGGCCCGAGAAGAGCCTGGGAGTCCATGAGGCCGTGAACGTATGCAGGTCCGACTAATTGAAAATGTTCTCCATTTTCACCCTCATGAATGGGCCGCAGCACGTAAACAGGCTGACAACCTAAGAACGTGGCAATCAAGTCACCTGAGGATGACGAGTTAGTCCGTCATCACCTGCGAAGACTAAAGGGTGTTGCTCACCAGGTTGCATTCCCAGTGGTCCGAATCCCACGAGTCCTCCACTTGTGCAGAAGAACGTGCCAAATCGCGGATCTCTGAAGAAGTTAATCATCAATTTGCTTTTTGAGAGAGCCATGTTATGGTCCTCCTGGTCCCTACTGGCGAGGAGCCATTGGAACTCATTTTCATACTCCGCTGGCCAATGGCCGTTTGGTCCATGGCTGGTTGTTCCATGCATGTAGCCGCTGACCCATCCAAAGAAAAGAACTGTGAAAAATGCCTCATCGAGAGGATATCGATGACTGTGCCGAGATGCCATGGTGTGCCAAGAGTTGATCAGGCCAAAGCCTTCTTCTATCGTGCTCACCATCCCCCGTATTTCGTCTTTGCTTACGACACGTATCTTGTCGGCTGTGACTCCAGTAACCTCCAATATCCTCGACTTCTTAATCGTGAACTCGGCTCGGGACTTGCCACATGCACAGACATGTTGAGTACACCTCTCGACGATGTTAGAAAATTCCGGTACCCAGGTCGGCTGCTGTTTGACACGTGATGCCAAATCACAGTATCGTAGAAGATCCAAACTATGGTATGCTTCCATGCAAGCTTGCATAAAGTTCATATGAACTTCACAGTCGGAAAGGTGATAATTTGGTCGAATGCGTTGGGTTATGACATCTTCACACATGCCCAACATGGCGTAGACCCTATCCTTATTTTCTTGGCAACGGGAATATGACATCGATGCTGTAAGCATCTCGATGGTATTACTCGAGTGCATACCGGAGTATTGCATGTATATCAAACTCCTCATCGCCTGGGGCATAAGCTCGTGCTGCAGACCCGCCTCCGAAAATTCGGCTTCCCGTAAGACAATAAGGCCACGGCGAACTTCCTGCCATGGAAAACATTTATGGCCGCATACCACAATAGGTGACGTGAGTTGGCCTAAAATGATTTCCTGCCAGATCCACAACCTTTCGAACCAGGGGCGCTGTAGTAACTTTTGTATACTCGCCAAAGCCCTTTTGTCGGAAGGCAATGTCCTTACATAGTCTGGATACTTCATTCCCGGTGAAGGTAAGTTTCCAAATTCAGACTGTTGGATATGTCTGCCTAATCTTTCGAGATATCCCAGGGCATGTGAGCTATCATCAGCCTCATGACCAAGCCAGACGACAACCCGAGGGGCATTTGCGTAAATGCTCCCCATGCGAGCCACCTGACTCGCTTTTTCGTCAGCGTCACTCTGGTTGATACATATTGCATCAATCCACAGATTTCTCATGGCAGAAGACAGACGAAGATGCCGTAACGCTGCAGCCAAGTTCGGCCCAACCCCAAGAAATCTCAGACGGTCCTCAGTACTATTGACCTTATTTTGGAGTGCGTCATCTATTTCCACGGTGACAGCTTCCCTGTGATCTTGACTACCCCAACAATAGGACAATGCCTCGAACTGGGGAAATTGAGATGTCGCGTCTTCTAAGGGGGATGTCGCTATCGTCTCCGACGGGACAAGGATAGGGTGATGCCAGGATGAGATAGTTCCGTTTTGTGTCTCCTGGTAATATATGAGTCGTCCCTCATCACTTGTCATCGTAGCTTTCCATCCGCCTCGTAAGGATTTGTTGATGGCATATAAGTCTGGCTTCTCCCTGGGACGATATCGTGGTACTCGCGTCTCCACACGAGCAACATTTAGCTTAATTCGAATCCCATCCTCCCAAGTTCCAGGTAAGATTGACACAAGCCTTATCTCTCCCACACCGGAATCTATGGGCTCGTATTGATATGGTTTCATCTTGCAGAAGAATGTGATGAGATTTGGAAAGGGAGTCTTGATGGTATTCACAGTGGATAAAACATCACCCCTGTATTGGATGAAAGGAGACAATAGACAAGCAGACAGTACGAGGGGTACGTGTTATGTGCTTTGTACCCGAGGTGATAGAACAGCTACTTGGTAGGGGGAGGGAAGGAACATGATGATTCCCGAGCCTATGGAAGCTATGAGACGAGGGAACGGCTCTTATATAGCCGTAACACCCCCCCCCCCCCCCCTTTGACTGATGTGGTATCCTATGGATCCCTCTAGCCCCCTAGTCACAATCCCCTGACGGTAGGTATGATACGAAATTAAACACAGGATGCAGATATAACATCAGGCTGTAAGGCTCCAGGTGGGGGGCATCGCGTCGCATATACAATTATATCATAATGAAACCTCAGGCTAGATCTGACATCCGACGATAGAGCCGTTGGAAAGGAAATTACAGCCCAGTGCCCACACCCTATAAGCATATGTTGTAAACATCATTATGCGTCGTCATCATTGTTACCATAGATCTCCTTCCAACGTCTGATATACTATATGAAACCTGGCCATCACCTGAACGTAGTGTTCTCCCTTGTTTCCCAAAGTTTGGCTTTCCTTTATTCTAACGTTTATGTAGCTAGTATCTCTTATACTATTAGCGTGGATCCTGCCCCTTTTAATCCAACTGTAAAGAGATCCCTCTTCAACAAATCAGAACCAGGGCTCATGCAACGGAATCCACTATTGTCAGATATTAATAGTGATAAGCAGTAGACGCCCGACTATAGGTACGGGATGGGAATTTCCGAGACGATCAAGCCAGGTGAAGTATTCACCGCCCTAGTTGAACAGTTGGTCGGTATACCAATTCAAGACATGATGCTTTTCGGGATTCAGAGGTACAAGGAAGAATGGGATGTATTCCCACCCCCAGGAAACCTCAGTTTCGTGTCCGTGAACGTGTTCGATCTCCAAGGTGAGCTTATGATTGAATTGCTAACCGCCAAGATTGGACCGTTGTTATTCTTCCGGTGCTGGTAGTATTAGTCGCCAATGGTAACGGCTCTATTGATAGCAACTCGATGTTGCCTGTACTTTTCGTATTTGAAGGCTTTACGCCCGGCCGTGTTGTAACCTAGATGGTCATCTTGGAGATTGTGGGCCTGATCAACTCACCGCTCATGGAGACATGGTTACCACAGTGAATATATATAGCCTTATTGCCACTAGAGCAATAACATTTTCGTTTTTGCAGTGCGACAAGGGGTTACGGCCAACTTGTATATGCCATTAGCTGCAGCCTTACTGGCTTCAGCTCGCAATGAAATGCAGCGGCCCCCCAGTTAGGGCATCAAGATACATTGCTGCCTAATGGAAGACGCAAAGATTAGAATAAAGGAAACACATATTCATACATACTGATAATTGCTATATATAAGTATGACAGAACATTCTTCAGCAGCACTAGAAAGGATGGCTTACTACGTCCCTTGAAACCATAGAAAACTATAGGTTAACTTGTTCTATACGTTCGAAGCATATAGGCTATACCCCCTTATCACATGGTGGTGGAGTGTCAGCATCAGTAACACGACTAGCGACAATCGGATTCTTTTCTCCATGTACGGGAGAAAACACACGCATCTGTCAGATTCCTGTAGAGAATTTCTTTTTCTGTTGTATAGGAGGGTCGATAAGATTGCTGAATGGCGTGAATTATACATTGCCGTAGAAAGTAACTTACTCTTTGCTGTTAACACTCGAGTGATTATGTCGTCGCCATGTAGATGTCTTAAGCCCACATGACTGAGACATCGCTACTCGATTTCAAACCCGGATGCGAATCAAGAATGCCAATCTGCACTAATAGATCCACAGTGTATGTCTCCTAACAGCGTCGTATGTGACCGCGTACATGCCAATTACCGCAGTGTCGTGCTCTTTATAGCCAGGAACTACGAGGATGCACCAGGAGAGAAATGGTTTCGTCGATGTGTTTTTTTGCGATGAACGATTGGCTGATACCATATAAAATCGGTCTGGCACTGTCTCCCACAGGGGCGCAAACGCGTTGGTAGGCAAGAAGGATGTTATTCATTCCTTAACCCGAATTATCTCATTTGATATGCAGCTTGCTGCTATCGCTGGCACTGACGCTGTCAATACGGCATGGCCTCGAGTAGCTCATCGGGCCTTGAACTTCTTCGTTCTCCTTCTCGCTTCCGCCATGGTTACTCACAGAACCTTCGTAGCAGCGCAACAGGTATCATACACCACGTCGCTCGTAACATCATGTTTCAGCATCGGCGTTGGTGGCGCATCGTCGTCCCCGACAGGACCGAGCATAATCACGATGGGCCCTCCCGCCGCAACACCAAACGTATCCGCACAAAATGGAGGACAGTCTACCCCAGGCCAAATCCAACCAGGTAGCAGTGGAAACGACGGCAGCAACGGCAGCAACGGCAGCAACGGCAGCAACGGCAGCAACGGCAGCAACGGAAACAACCCCCTCGACCCCATCACAACGACAATCACAGTAGCCTACACCATGCCTCCCTGCGCCCACTGCGACTGCCCCACCTGCACGCTCACGAGCACCTACACGGCGACATTCGGGCTGCTGTGCGGCGCGACGGGGGGCTTGGCGTCGCAGCCCTACGCCATCGCCGAGACGTACGTCGGCATGTCGACGCTGCCGGGCTTCGCGACGCCGACCGAAGTGCCGTTCGGCTTTACGACGGCGGTGGTTGTCCAACAGATGTGTGGGCCGGGGTCGTCGTGTTATGGTGGGATTGGCAGTGGTGGTAGTGATGTGGTAGTCGCGACTGTCACGTTCCCGAGTGCGGGGAGGCCGTTCATGGATGGATACGAATCTGGATATGTAGCGTCGACGGAGGCCGTGGGGGCGCCGGCGATTATGACGATGGCGACGACTGCCACTGCTGGTGGTGGGGATGGGGCGGCTGCGGTGGAGGAGGAGGATGGGGAAGGAGAAGTAGAAGGAGAAGATGGAGTGGGGGGAGACATGGACATGACAGGGGAAGATGATCATGAACAGAGCGAGGGCAATGCCGAGGAGCTGGGCGGATGGGCGGCGGTCGGGTCAGCGCCCGCTACCACAATGGTAACGACAACGACGACGGTTATATGCATCGACGTAAACAGCACCACGGTTGGCACCGGCACCGCCGACGATACTCCGGACACGCTGTCAACTGTATTGCTATATACCGCGGACAGCAACAGCAACAGAAACAGCCCATCACAGCCGCCGCCTCCGCCCCCGCCGCTCCACCAACAAAGCGATATGCAGAACCCCGCCGTCGAGACGTCTTCCGTCGTAGTAGCAGCGCTAGCACCCGGCGGTGGGCGAGGACGGGCGGCGAGCGCGGGCGCGCTATTCGTTACGGTGCTGCTTTTGGCGCTGCTAGGCTGAAGGAGTAGAGAGGAACTGTATATACACGAGCGTCGCCTGCCCGGCGGTGATAGGACGTATTGGAATATAGGTAAAATCTGGGAACAGTCAATGCAGTCATCGAATCGAAAATTCCCCACGGTTACCCCTGAATCGAAGTGATGTCTGACTCATCATGAGAGCTGCTGTTTACTTGGCTTTTCCGGGTTCTTCTGCTTCTGTATTCGCTGCAATGGGTTGCTAGTCCAGGTCACATCACACAAGTCCATGCAGCATGTGCTGAAATTGTATTATGAGTTTCTTTCCATTACTTAATACAGGACTCGGCACGCCATACTATCATGATTCGGAGAGCCGCATCCAAAACATACGCATATACACATCGAGTAGTTGGGATCCTCCGACTCAAAAGTGTCAATATTGAAAAGTGCTGTAAAGGTCCTGCGTGTCACAAATCTTCCAGCAGCAGCACCTCAACTCTCCTCCGCTATCCTCCGCGCGATGACAAAGTCGACATAGCTGTCCGCTTGATACTCTCGAGAACCAAGTTCGTTTGAACCTAATTAGTGGTCTGTCAAGTCTGGTTGATGAGCTAGGTGTACTGCCGTCCGTTGCGAGGCAGTCCAGCTAGATGGATGGTTCCTTATCAGCTCGACTGCCGCAGGCGCGATAACCGTAGCCATCTATACTGTAATTACATACAATCCATTTTACACGAAACATGGGTGGAGTGTCATCACCATACACCGGAGTGAATGGCCCCTATTGACTAGCGATGACCGCAACGGAGTAGGGATAAGAACGTGAGGCGCCTATGCCGAACTTGAGGGGAACTGGGAGAACTTGAGAGAGCAAGAGATATATCTCAGGTCTGTAAGAATCGGCCTGCGGCGGGGGACTCGTAGACTGGAGATAGCTGTAGGGGATATGTGCGTCTAGGCCATGGTATTTTTATTCCTTGATGTAGACTGATCATCTTGTTCCATTGAGCCCGTGGAGCTTCCCTGAATGTGTTGTCGCAAGTGTACATTCAAGGCCTCTTGAACCAGGGAACAAGACACACCGAATGGTGCTGGGTATATTGCCGAGTTGAAAAGATATTTGTCGGACTTTTAGTGAGATTGATTTCGTTTGGGATACGGAACATGATACGACTGCTGGCGATACAACTCGACATCGGGCACAGTTGAGTGCGCACGCAGTTTTGCACACCTGAATATACCATCTGGCACAATAGGAGCACCATGAACCCCTGATATATGGCCATGGTTCACCAATTCTTGGTGAAGGTTCAATATACGGTCATTGATTGATTAGAAAACACGCCGGGCACTTAAGCCTTCGGTTGTGCGGCTTGGGGAGGACCTGGCTGATTCGCAGCGGCCGCAGCGAGTGTACTCTGCACCACCCCGGGAGAACCCGCATTAGGGGGTGGCGGGGGTGCAACCTGGCTGTTCTGCTGGTCCCTTTGCCTCGCGTTGTTGCCCTCTTCGGTGAGCAACTTGCTTAACAACTGTAGATCATCTCGTGCTCTAGGGTCCCGCTCCAGACATCTCTTGACGGCGTTCCACTCGCCTTCCTTCATACGAGCTGCGTGTGGGAGTAGAAAGGTAACGGTAGCACTAGGGAACAGATGGCCGAGTACCTGGCGCGCTTTGCGCTCACCCTCCGCTTGTGCTGCCCGCAAGGATGCAACGTGAGGGTCCTGCGCAGAAGGAGTGGGTTGTTGTTGCTGTTGAATGGGTGGCGCAGGTGCGGGCGTGGGCGTGACGGTGGGGGTTTGCCGTGGTGGCATTACTGGAGGCGGGTGGCCGGGAATAGTAGGTGGTGGGATGGGAGTCTGAGTATAGCTTGGAGGATGGTATGCTTGGGGAGTTGCAGGGGAGTAAGTTGGTGCAGCCGGAAGGATCCGAGGTGCAGAGGGGGTGCCTTCAACGGGCGTTGCGCTTCCGGGTGTTGGCTGTCGAAGCTCGGATTTCTGAGGTTGATCGGCTGGTACTGGGTTCTGCCTCTCATCGCGAACAACAAAGACCATTAGAAGCATAGGTTCGGGGCGGTTCTGGGGAATGAGGTGGCCGTCTATGTTCTGCATTGGCTCTGGAATCGGCCCATCGCCTTCTGACACAGGAATGAGGTATGTATCCCGGACATTTCCCAGTTTCCTCTCGCCTACTACTCCATACCGCTTCTTGTTTCTGAAGTAGTCAATGACAGCTAGGAATTGGGTTCGGGTATTAGCATCAGCATTATCAGCTGGTTGCAGGCTTGTGATAACCAAATC
Source organism: Diatrype stigma (assembly GCA_022225965.2). Classification (NCBI taxonomy): domain Eukaryota; kingdom Fungi; phylum Ascomycota; class Sordariomycetes; order Xylariales; family Diatrypaceae; genus Diatrype; species Diatrype stigma. The sequence continues at coordinate 125,781 of JAKJXP020000007.1, forward strand.
AATCTGGTTGTTGTACCGGAGACCACAAAGATAGGGGACCGCCTTCTCCTCGGGAATCCGGCCTGCCACCGTAAGGACGGGCGGGATCAGCTCCTTCCAAGGTATTCCTCGAACCTTGCTGAGATCAGCACCCCCTACATATCTGGCCACTGTTGTAATATCGGCAACATTCGTCATTGCTAGGGGTCCGCGCCAAACAACATCTGGGTCAATGTCCTCGGTCGGGGAATACGGCGGGGATTCATTGCCATCCTCTTGGAGTAATCTGTCTACATCTGTATCTTCTCCAGGTCCCGCAGAGGGGGGTACTTGTGCTGATGAGCGTCTTCGATGAGAAGCCGATGGTGACTTCACACTGGAGAAAACCTTGCCGATATCGAAGTTGTTGGGTTTGGGAGAAGGTTGAGGCGCTTGGGTGTCAACCCTTAGAGGTGCCACAGAACCTGGTCTAGTCCCTGGGGTGGTAGACCCTTCGCTCTTTCTTGCGGATGAATTTCTCGGCTCGTTGACATCGCCATCCTTTGTGCCCTGACGACGGAGAGCCGAGGGTGTTTCCTCCGAACCTAGGGTGAAGTTGTCCGTCTCAACGACTTCGTCTCCCTTGTGAGTTCGCCTGACTCTGGTGGCTTCTTCAGCTGGCAGGATAGACTGCTTCTCAGCACGAGCTTTCAATTCCGCGTTCTCACGCTGCAATTCTTTGGTCGCCAACTCGTCGCCAGTCATGATGACAAAAGAAGGGGGTGGCAGTGTCCGATTCAACAAGTTCGCAGCTAATTCGGTGTTACTCTTTAGATTGAAAACCAGTTTCCTCAACTGCGCATTGGCATGACCGTTATTTTGGTGTGCATCGTTAAAGGCGCGCTCTATTTCTATGGCCAGACGTTCCGTGATGGCTTTCTTGGTCGTCCCGCTAGGAGTCTTGTACAAATGCTTCTTCTCAGCTGCATCGATAGCAGAGTCGAGAGACTTCTGGAGGGCGACGGCATGTTGTTTTCGGGATGGCTCTAACTTCGGGATAGAGTCGGGCAGGTCGCCTGGAGGGGTGTACTTGGCATAGACGGCAGCAGGCACCGGGACCGACTGGGTCTCGGTTACTTTTCGATGCTTGATTTGCGGTCCTTGGGAGTGGTCGCGTGACTTTCGCTTCCCCTTAGCTGATGATGGTTCCGACGGAGGTTCTTCTTTCTTAACATCAGGGGTTGGCGACGCTTTGGACTTCGAAGTTGAAGCGGCTGGTGATGCTCGGTCTTTAGTATCACTGACTCGCTTGCCCTTGCTGCTCTTCTTCCCCTTCTTGCGCTTTTTGTCCTCTTCGTACTTTTGCCTACGGCCTTCCCAGGGCTTCTCACCCTTGGCTATGGCTGAAAGCGTTGTCTTGTGGTCTTCGGGAGCGCAGCGCTCACAGAAATAATCCTTAGTTAAATCCTCTGTGAAAACGCTCATGCCCACGCAGACGTTGTGTTGCCATGCTCCGCACTTATCGCAGGCGATCCACGGCTCATTTGCATCGTCGTCATCCTGTGTCGTTGCGCCGCATATACAGCGTATGATCTCCTCCTCTTCCTCTTCGTCGTGTTGAGTTTCCTTCTCAGCGGACTTCTTGCCTCCTTTCTTGCCTTGGCGTCGCTTCGTAGGTTCTGGGCCGTCTAGATCGAAGACTTTCGTGTGCTGGCCTTTAGTAGCACGCACGGATCGTCGAGGTTCTGGTTCTATACAAAATATGTGTTAGAGCAGGTATATCAGTGTTTGGGGTTGACCTCGGGACATTCACTCGAACGTCCGCTACACTCTTTGCGCATTGTTACAGCATGCGGCGATTTGAGTGACAGGCATCCCGATACCCGAGTCAGGGACACGTCTCTAAATCATAGAGCGTCTGCGAATAGTGGTGCGCTTACCAGACATGATGGGATATTCGAAGTCGCTACCACCTCTACTACAGTGTGGAATAGCGGGGGGAGTAACAAGATTCAGAACTTGAGGCGTTATTTGGCCCTGTGTCTACTACTTGGGAGGGTGCAGCAGGAATTTCTCAGATATTCATGACAACTACGAAGCTGGATTGTACTATAGTTTGATCCAGAGAAAGCGAGAAGGGTTGGGAGAGTTGGGAGATGTCAGAATATGATCCAGGAATCCCAGGAAATGTTGCCCGCGCCTGGAACGACCTAATCCCTTGCCTTCAGATACTAGTTAAGCTAGGGGAGAGAAGTTCGGAATAGCAGAGGATGTGAGCGAGCTCCAGAGTTAGTACGTAAGCCGAGTAAGAAAAAGGGCTCAAAAACAAATATGATCCAAAAGTGGACAATGTGATGTTGGCGACAACGTAAATGCGCGTGTCGCGTCTCAAGAATCGGGGAAGCGGGAAGGAGTTTGAGTGGAAGAGTGGAGTGGCGTGACTCCTCCGACTGTGGACCGAGCGGGCAGAATGTGGGCGTCGATTGATGAATTTAGCTACTTGGTGCGCAAGTAGTGTAGCCCCAGTAGCCTTGTAGTTGCGATATTTATCAGACAATGCCGTCGTCGGCAAGGAATATGGCCGTTCGGTCGTAAGTGGATAAGGTAGAATATGGAATATGGAGGTTGAAGTCAACAAGAAGAGTTGAGGAGAGGAGAGGAGGTAGAGTTGGAGATGTGGGAAACCAGATCGGGGGTCGGCAAGTTTGGGGGCATGTGTGTGCGGAATGGCTGAGGGGAAGGTGAGCAGAGCAAAGCTGCCAAATGCAGCTTCCAACTTGCCGGAACCTTAACTACCTAGTCTAGGTACCTAAGTAACTATTTGCTGAATTCAAAGCTTGGTTTTAGTCCCGTCAGTTGGTCCAGCCTGGCAGCATGGTCAGCTCTGGCTAGTCTCGTAGTGCTGACAGGCTATGGCAGCTGTGGAAGTCTGGAAGTCTGGATTGGAAGTTTCCAAGGTTCGCAAAAACGGCCTCACAATTTCGATCCGATTGTTGCGAGCTGGAGGCAAGGACGTTGGGTGAGTAAACGCACGGACACATTTAAGTACAGCGGGTTTCCTAGTTTCTGCATCGACTACTTGGTGCATATACCGGTTTAAATGCATACCCTTTGGCTGTTTGCATTTATCTGTACCAGCTAAGTGCTTAAGAGCATACTGCATGCGCAAAGGTGCTACATGCACTGAACAGGGGGTATGATTTGTACGGTACGTACCATAATGTCATCAACTTTGCTCCCCAGATACCTGAGTTTCTTAGGCGATAGTATGATTTTAGGTGTACCGGGGGAGGTACATGTTGGATGTATCTTTGCCAAGACTATAAATTTCCCTACCACTTGGTGCATATAGCCGTCTAAATGCATAGGATGTCCAGTAATTTTATTATGCAGAAACTAGGAACATCGCTGTAGGTGCGTACCTATAATGGAGCAAGCGTCAATGTGGCTTTAGTTATCAGTAATGGAAAAGACTGTGGCTGGTAACTGCGTGCCTACCGTACCTCCAGCTGTGACCTCATAACGGGAACCTTGACCTACCTAGCTGGAGGTACCTAAAGGCAGTCAGAGCTGGCAGAGAGCTGGTCGCAGCTGACAAAGTCCGCCTTATCAAGCGTCAGGCTTATCAAGCTGTCTCTACCTACTCCCCAGCTTACTTGGAGCCTAGACAGGTAGTGAGCTCCTGGCTCCCAGGGCTGCTAGGCACGCGTACACGTACTGGACCTCTTGCCTAACACTAACCCAAAGTTGAGTGGGTACCTTAAGCTTGACCATCATCAATCACCACTGCCTGCATCTTCAGCCTTCTGCCCCAAACGCAACCAGAGTCTCTTGCTACCGTCCTCACAACAGCCTGCAAGGTCCCAAACGCCCAACTATCGGCAACGAGCGAGGAGAACAATCGCAAACGACAGGCGGATCTCAGTTGCGACGTTTTGACCCAATACCCCGCCTCCAGCACCCTCACCTTCACCACCCACCATGTCTCGTCGCTACGATTCACGAGTAAGCTTATCCGAAGCTTCATGCTGCCTGCAACTAGAAGCTCACATATTGTGTAGACTACCATCTTTTCGCCTGAGGGCCGGTTGTACCAGGTCGAGTATGCACTGGAGGCCATCTCGCACGCTGGAACTGCCATCGGAATCCTGGCCAAGGATGGCATCGTGCTGGCCGCAGAGCGCAAGGTCACGTCCAAGTTATTAGAGCAGGATACATCAGCGGAGAAGCTGTATATCCTCAACGAGTACGTTTTCCGGTCGCATTTTCGAGCGCATAACCCTTCTCTGTGCTCCTAGCATCACTCGGCATGGGATATTAACAAGACTTCAGCAACATGATCTGTGCCGTAGCAGGCATGACCGCTGATGCGAACATCCTGATCAACTACGCCCGACAAGCCGCGCAACGGTACCTCCTTACCTACAACGAAGACATCCCTTGCGAACAGCTGGTGCGGAGACTGTGCGATCTCAAACAAGGCTACACGCAACATGGTGGTCTGCGGCCGTTCGGCGTATCGTTCATCTATGCCGGGTGGGACCCTCAGAGACAGTTCCAGCTGTACCTCAGCAACCCGTCGGGTAACTACGGTGGCTGGAAGGCAACCAGTGCGGGTGCCAACAACGCTAGCGCGTCCAGTCTGCTGAAGCAGGACTACAAGGAGGACTGCACGCTGAAGGAGGCTTGCGGAATGGCAGTCAAGGTTTTGAGTAAGACAATGGACTCGACCAAGCTGAGCAGCGAGAAGAGTAAGTGGTGATGGTAGCTCGGACGAGAGGGGCCATGATTCCAGTGCTAACATTAACCGTAGTTGAATTCGCGACAGTGGGGCAGACGGAGGATGGCAAGATCTACCATCGACTTTGGAGTGCAGACGAGATTACAGCTCTGCTTAAGGAGCACGATCTAGCTAAGGACGAGAATGCCGAGGACAAGTAATAGGATTGAATTCCCTACTACATGAATGGGTTTGGGCAAAGACGGGAACCAGAGCATAGACAGCCACTGTACTAATACAAAACCATTCTGATGATCATTCCGATGGCCATACCGATGACCACGTCTATTTTCCCACCTCGACCTCATGTCACTGTTGATATGTTCGAGATATGCCAATGGCCTTGCCTTCCTATAAGTTGGCAGCAGCCTTGCCTTTCTTGTTTTCTTACTTTCTGTACCTACTTAGTTATTTCTATCTTGTCTTGGGGTGTAATACGGCTGACTGGCAACGCGGTAAGTATTTATATACCTAGGTAAGCTATGCGGTGATTTTCACAGTGACATCTCTAGTCTTTACGTATATATGTAAGTACCTACCTACTTGCTCTGATTGCTACTATAGTAGCTTCGAGGCTATGATAAAGTTCGATAAAGTTCATCATCGCTACACTGCTGAAATCGCTGGGTTGCGGACTGCTGCGGGGCCACCTACAAGTGCCATTCCATTGGCTCACCTGCTAAGCCACCTGCGGTATAGCTCTGAGAGCAGCCGATGCTCATTGGACCATCCAGGCATAATTCAGGGGATCGCCCAACTAATGCGTCCAAGGTCAGACATGGGCTAGAACTTTCACATCGTATCCCGCAACCACATGACAGCGATGCAATAACTGGCTAATAACACCAAAGCAACGATAAATAGTTGCACACCAATTCTCCCCCATCCTCCTATCCTCGGACCTCTGCACTTGAACCTCCCAAGCAGGTTCCTACCGACACCACAGCCTTCCCCTTTCCAAACCCAGAGCCCCGAACCCATATTCACTCCATCATGCTTCAGGTACCGACCCGCGAGAGAACGAACGGTTCCGGCAAGGGCACTAAGGCCGTCATCTTGGTATGTCCCGTCCCTCCCTGTAAAGAACCCCACCACGCTATGTCACTATATCGATCCGTCGCCTACCAGTCTCTGTGTTTTGTGATATATTGTTTAAATATGATGGTATTGCGGTGGTGTATAGCTACTCCGGTAGCTCGGAAGGAGATTATCTGGAGACTGGATGAACCGACCACGTCTACTTACACTGCCAATTGCTTTCACTAGGTCGGCGGCCCTTCTCGAGGAACCAGATTTCGACCTCTGTCGCTTGACGTCCCCAAGGTTAGTAGTCGTCGCAACTCAACTTCCACTGAACCAACTCTCGCCCGCCCTGTCCTGACCTGACCCCGTCGCAAAACAACAGCCACTCTTCGATGTCGCAGGCCACCCCATCATCTGGCACTGCTTGACCGCCATTGCGAAAGTGCCCTCCATCCAGGAGGTATGCATGATCGGCTACTATGACGAGGCTGTCTTCAAGGACTTCATCAAGGAAGCCGCCACCGAATTTCCAAACCTTCCTATCAAGTACCTGCGCGAATACCAAGCCCTAGGCACGGCCGGAGGTCTCTACCACTTCCGCGATGCCATTCTCAAGGGTCGGCCGGAGCGCATCTTTGTTCTGAACTCGGATGTCTGCTGCTCCTTCCCGCTCAACGAGATGGCCAAGCTGTTCGATGACAAGGATGCCGAGGCTATCATCCTGGGCACGCGCATCGCCGAGGATGCCGCCACCAACTTCGGCTGCATTGTGTCCGACGCCCACACTCGCCGCGTGCTGCACTACGTCGAGAAGCCCGAGAGCCACATCTCCAACTTGATTAACTGCGGTGTCTACCTCTTCAGCGTTGAGGCCATCTTCCCTAGCATCAAGACCGCCATCAAGCGCCGGACCGAGCGGCCCCGTCTCGTGTCGTATCCCTCTTCCGAAAACCTTGAGTCTAGCTTCATGGCCGACGCGGATGAGGACGAAGAGCGGAAGGAGGTGATCCGCCTCGAGCAGGATATCCTCGGGGAGCTTGCCGATAACAAACAGTTCTTCGTATACGAGACCAAAGACTTCTGGCGCCAGATCAAGACCGCCGGCTCTGCCGTCCCCGCCAACGCCCTGTACCTCCAGAAGGCCATGCAGAGCACAAACAACGAACTCGCCAAGGCGTCACCCAACATCCTACCTCCCGTGTTCATCCACCCCACGGCGCATGTCGATCCCACGGCCAAGCTGGGCCCCAACGTCTCCGTCGGACCAAGAGCTCACATTGGCCCAGGCGCGCGGGTCAAGGAGTCCATTGTCCTCGAGGATGCCGAGATCAAGCACGATGCGTGCGTGCTGTACTCCATTGTCGGCTGGAACAGCAGAGTTGGCGCTTGGGCCCGTGTCGAGGGCACCCCGACGCCGGTCACGAGTCATACTACGAGTATAGTCAAGAACGGCGTTAAGGTGCAGAGCATCACCATCCTAGGAAAGGAGTGCGGCGTTGGAGACGAAGTTCGTGTCCAGAACTGCGTCTGTCTGCCCTTCAAGGAGCTCAAGAGGGTACGTTACTCTACCCCCCTTTTTTCCGATCAACACTTCAGAGTTGATTGCTAATGGTTTATTATAGGATGTCGCGAATGAGGTCATCATGTAAAACGGGCTCATCTAGAGATGTGGACGTTTGTTTCCACTTAGCATGTTGGCCATGAGTTGCCACTGTCTTAGGTCTAGCTAGTCACAAAGTAATCTAATCGATTCCATCCAAGGAGATATGGAAAACCACAGTCGAGGATCTTATGACTATAAGTTGTGTTGATATGCTTACAATAGCAGTAGAATCACCCCGACGAATGCTAGCTATTGGACAGTAGGTTCTGTTACTTTGGACTTGGCATCACGATGTGCCGCGAGGTATTACCTATCCAGCTACCATGCGTACTTCTACTTACTGTCTCAATGGTTACCTACGTAACCCCATTATATTGACTACATCTCCACTTATAAAGGGGCGAGCCAAGGAAATCGTGATGCCCGACACCATGTGTTGGCCAGGGCGCATGTGCAAAATACCGACTACAAAAAGCAGAACAAGTTATTCATTGTGGACAAATAAGACACCCATGTCAACTAAAACTAGTATATCACGCAGGCCTCCTCGAACAAGTCAGCGAGCCTAGCGCGCCGTATTGGCGTAGGAGGTCGAAGTTGTGTCGCGAGCATGTAGCGATCACATTCGGACCAGACAACCGCCGGGGTTGAGTAGCTAAGGTACCAGTAGCTGTACTACTACCATATACTAGCACAGTCATGGGTTCCTCAGCAGTGTTCTCTGGGTTGAACTCAAGCCGCAGCCCCCCTTCGTATGGCGCAAGACAATTTGTTGCAAGACCAAGACCGAGCTTAGACGTCTGCTCAACCGGTAACCCTTCTGGAATGCGGAGGCTGAACAGTAGGTAGGGGTCTAACGTCTGGTACGTTTGACGATATTCCGACGTCAACGTTGATGTAAGTTTTCAGAGACCAGGGTGGCTTATTTTCAGGCACTTCAGAATGGCTACCTACTTTGTAGTGCAATTTCTGACATAATCAGCCAAGAAGTGACTCGACATTTACCTACCTAGGTAGTAATTCAGACCCAGACGAGACAGATCCTAGGCACTGCGATCCGAATTCGAGACATACTGCCAAGACTTTCTCACTTATTTGCCATGTAACAATACTCCAGGGAGTCTTAAGCTTGCGATGGGCTACCAATGTTCAGATAGATAAAAGGACAACCACGCTCGACCGCGAAGCTACCTGTATTACTTATATGAGAAGTATTGAGAAGAGAAAAGCCGACTACACATGTACCAAAGCCCCTACAGCAATAGACCGTTCCTCTTCAGGAGCTCCCCGAATACAAACTGCTTTACACTATGCAGATGCACTAACACACATCAACTAGACACTTCTCCACTTTTAGCCCCTGAGCTCTCACCCACGTCCTTCTTCAGGCCATACTGCGTCTCCAACTTCTTTCGAAGCGCGACCTCGCGTTCGAGAAGGGCTAACAGAACTGCGACCCCAGAAAAGGCGACGCTGATTTGGAACACCCGCTGTAGCGCGACCCTGTACACAGCCCGGACCTCGTTCTGCGTCTCCAATGTAAACCGACTGACGAACGAAGCTGATGCGTGTTGATATGCGCCGCCACTAGCAAGCTGCTCTTGAACAGCCGGGTCGGATATAGTGCTCACCATCTTGTCTACATAACTATTGAAAACGGCAGCCGGGATGGCAACGCCCCAAGTACTCCCAAACGCGCGGACGAAACTCCACGTGGCTGTGGCGGCAGCTTGATCCTCCTCGGCTACAGGGGCCTGGAAAGCTGGCAAGAGGGTATCGAGAACCATACCGATACCAAGGGCACAGATGCATTGGAAAATTACCCACGCAGCGATATGAGTATCCTCCTTCTGGAGCGAGAACAAGCCTAAGCCAAGGGTGGCGATAGAGAACCCGGCGAAGTGGATTGGCTTGAACTTACCCCAACGACTCAGAGCAATGGCAGCAATAGCAGCGCCCGGAATTCCGACCAAAGATTGTGGCAGGAGTGAAACACCTGTCTGGCGAGGAGAGTAGAGGAGCACTGCCTGGAAATATACCGGGAGGAAATATAAAAACCAGTAAAACAACGCCGCACTCAGGAACGTATTGACAAGGACAATAAGGGAGGTCCGGTGTGTGAATAGCCGTGGTGGTATAACAGGCTCAGCCGAAAAGCCGGAGACTTCAAATGCGGCGAAAAGGAGGAAAGCGAGAAATCCTAAGACAAGGGGAACGATTATCTTCCAAGAAGACCATGGATATATTGTCCCAGCATACGTGAGTGCGTACAAAATGGCCACCGTACCTGTCGTTAGGATACCATTGCCAATGAAGTCTATACGTCGTAGTTTCTGCGTAAACGACATCTCCTTGTTGTAGTTTACATGGAGAAACAGGTACATGGTAATCAAAGATGTACCGCCGATAGGCAAATTGATGTAGAAGACCCATCGCCATGTTGTGGAGGTGATGATGGCACCACCGATGAAGGGGCCCAATGATGTTCCTATGCCGAAGATGGCCAGGATTATTGCCATGTATTTTCCTCTCTGTCGTAAAGGTATCAGATCGGACACGATGATATCTTGGAGTGCACATTAGTGTATAGTTCGGAAATGAGAGGCACAAAAGCCACTGCCCCAAAGGATCAACAGCGGGTATGACAAGACTCACTAACTGTTAAAACAATACCTCCTGACCCAACACCTTGTACAGCACGACCTGCGATTAACATGGCTCCGGTACTGGCTCCTCCGCAAATACCGCTACCCAATGTGAAGATAGCTATGATGGCCACAAATATCCATCTGCGTCCGAAGACATTGCATAGTTGACCGAGAAGAGGTTGAAACGCAGCGCTGGGGAATAAGAACCAACGTTAGGATACCAGAATTTGTATAAAAACATGTCTTTCATGAGGTAAAGGCTATGATCAAGAGCGACATACCTACAAACGAAGAAAGCGTTGGTCAGCCAAACATAGTTGGCCCCAAGTTCGAGGTCCGTTAGGATTGCGGGAGCCGATGTCGTTACGACAGTATGCTCCAATGCTGCTAGCAAGGTAGTGATCCCTAAGCCTATGATGATGGCCCAAAAGCGAAAGCCACGCTCGAAATCAGGAGGGTCCTCTCCAAGTTGAGCAGTGGTGCCGCCGCGATCCTCTAGCGCTGAGGATGTCGAACCCTCCGTCTTAGCTGCACGTTCCATATCCCTTGAGCACTATACAGATACAGAAATAGAAGCGCTGAATTCAATCGAAGGAGAGAGGTAGGTTGAGATATGAACAAGTCACGGTGTTCTGCTTAGGGGAAGGGGGGGGGGGGGGGGGGGGGGGGTTGAAAAA
>JAKJXP020000007.1:136479-389032 GCA_022225965.2 Diatrype stigma
CCCCCCCCCCCCCCCCCCCCCCCCCCCCCCCCCCCCCCCCCCCCCCCCCCCCCCCCCCCCCCCCCCCCCCCCCCCCCCCCCCCCCCCCCCCCCTACCTCGTTGACCCTTTCCTGCTTTTGTCTACAACTCTGTGTTTGGACGGGACCTAGGACTTAGCTAAAGTGATGCTCTGTAGCCGAATGCTACATAATGAACTACCTAGGTATCATGTTATCAACAGTGCCGCTTGTTTCAGGGGGGCATGACGAGTACCTCCTACCTTTACCATGTCCTAGCCTTGCTGCCTCGCTCTCTAATGCGGTGAGCAGCAAGGTGGCTGCAGACCTTCACGATTCAAACCAGTTGGTACGCCATACCATGGCAAATACAGTAAACATAGAACTTGTTGGTACTGTTCCGCATATGGTGAGTATGTGATCCATGCATAGCAGTCCATTTATGACCGACTTGTGGTGGTATGATACTACCAACAACAGACGCAAGGGATGTAACGCACATTTGAGATCTGCATGGGATTAAACAACTGTTGGGTCTCGAAGACAAACCGAACCCTGCATGGGTCGTTTGATGCATACATGCATCCCTGCTATGTGATCGATAGTGGTACTGTACTATTCGGCTAATCAGAAGACAAGATACCTTCATACTCTTCTAAGGTCGGAGTTGTTGTACTGCACCTGGGCCTTGGTATTTAGCCCTTCTTCGGATAGCCTGCCTAGAACCCCTGGTATATCCGATTACACAGCTCCAAGTAGACGGCTTTGGCTCTTACTAAATCTATTCCGAGCGCCGAAATCCCATGACATCACTTGGTTACTACAAGAGGTAGGCTGGATAGTGCAAACGGCAGGCTACCTTGGCAAGCAGCATCTATGGCTCGCCGGATCAGATTGTGTAAAACAGGCAATGTGCTCCCGTGAATCTACTTCACTACATGTCTGGTTGTAACTGAGATAGTACTGGGTACAGCAGTCATGGTGTCCCCATATGACCAATACATGGAATGTAAGAGGCTGGCACAGCCAGCCTCGCCCACGTCTTCGGTCTTAGATAGGATGCATTTGGCAACACCGGTCCCATCCTAGAGCCGCTCGACCCCTTGCTACTAGAAAAAGCGTCAGTAACTTGTCTACGCACCTAAGATTTCCGGGATTTGCACCGTATGGTACACGTATCATCGGCAGCTTCTCACCAAATGTTATGCTGGGGATATGTATTACGAATAATTTATTAAGAGTAACTATAGAAGACGCCCGTAATCGGCTCTTCCCCAATGAACTCATTATGAAACCCCGAGTTATAAATCGGAAGAAGAGCATGCACTATATCAAGTATTCCCACCGTATAAAGCCGTTAAGATAGTGTATGGCAAGATTATGAAGAAAGAAAGAAAGAAAGAAATACATCCTTGTGAGGTTCCTTCTCAAGTAGATGCCAGCGCATAACACGGAACTTCTCTTACAACTAGTTGATATACTAGTCTTATCACAGAGCATTCCTCTCAACCAGCGTGAATCTAACCCAGAGGTCAGGTCTGTACCACATAGCGTGAACCCTGAAGTCTTTATTGAAGTCTTTGTCCAGACCTCGGGTACCTTCAAGATCGAATGTCCATAGGACTTTCGCAAGGAATAGTTTCGTCTGCCGCCAGGCAATGTCCCGACCAGTACACATACGAGGTCCTATTCCAAATGGGTAGAAACTCGTGAGATTATCATCAGCGTAGCGCGAATCATACTCAGGGTGATCGGATGGGAGCCAGCGCTGTGGGCGGAAATCGGTAGGGTCGCAGAAGTAACGAGGATTTCGGGCAGCAGTGAAGGAGCTAATTTGGCACACGACCTATGCTGGTTAGCCCGTGGAGATGAGAGGAAAGGAGGTAGATGATATAATATACTTACTCCTTTTGGAACATAGACACCATCTACGTTGGCACCGGGACTGATTCGCGGGAGGCCAGTGATCGTTGTGACATGTACACGAAGGGTTTCTTGAACGCAAGCATGGAGAAATTTCAGGTCAACAAGGGCATCGGAGTTGATATCGTCATAGTGCTGGAAAGCTCCCCGGATTTCTTTGACAAGCTTTGCATATATCTTCGGCTCCTTCAGTAGGAAGAATATGGCCGAGTTTAGGGTGATTTGAATTGGATCATAGCCAGCAATGAATAACTGGAACGCGACCTGCTCTAGATGGATTTTCTCCTTCTTGGTTGTAGGGGGATTGGCATCCGGGGGCAGCATGAAATCTACATAGTCAGGGTGCTTTGTTTTCCCTCGATTGTCGATACGCCTTTGAACTTCTTCGCTGTTGAGCTTCAAGACTTTCGGAAACGCCCGCAGGACCTTGGGAGATATAAAGAAAATGGAAAAAATGCTCAGAAGGGGGAATTTTTTCGACACGTGAGACACGGTTCCGAAAAAGTTGCTGCCAAGAAACATTTCCAGGAGTTCTGAGCGCTTGCCTACATGGGATATCAATGAATTAGCAAACAGGAGACTCGACTTGAGGCTCATACAGGTTTATCCTACCATCTCTCATGTGATGCATTTCACGATTATATGCTAGGTCAGTTGATAGATCCATGGCAAACCACCTCATCCACTACGAACAAGGTATATCAGTGTACGTAATCTTTTCAGTGGAGATAAATTTGGTGACTTGCCTCGTTGATATCAACCCCATCGCCCTTGCACCCGAGCTCCTTCATTTTGGCTATGAAGAGGTCGATATACTTGTGCACGGTAGGTTCCTTGGACTTGATGGCCTTATTACTGAAGGCTGGGAAGAGCTTCTTAGCTACCTCGCGTCTTTTTGCGGGATCTGATTCCCATATGAAACCCTTATCACCCACTCCGAAGTCCATGAGGTCGGTCTTCAAGAATGTTTCGTGGCCCTTCACGGCTGAGTTGTAAATGTCTGGAAAGTAAATCGATTAGTACTATCGGCTACGAAGCTCCTTTGGGACGCCGCTGCTCACCAAGTGTTGCTTCCGGTGTCATAAAAGCTATCTCGTTCGGAGCGACACGAACGACGTTTCCTGACCCCCCATCAATATTATGACCAAATATGTGGGGAGGTAACGTATATATCTATTACCGTATGTTTTCATCATGCTCTCAACAGCCCACGGCCATCTTCCCCGAATCCTAAGCCACGTTAGCAAACCAGGGAACTTTCCTAGAGCGGCGGGTAGTCTCTCAACTCACCAGTGGTAGGCGAAAGGGATGTTGGAGATGGCCGCAAACCTAGGCCCTGGAAACTTAGCAGCGGGGTGGAAGTGAAGCAGGTAGATGCAGCGCGTAACCACATAGACGATAATCTACAACGTGTTAACAGCGAAGTTTTTGGAACATACAACGCTGGCAAGAGACCGGCGAGGAAGGTGAGAAACTTACGCTTGAAGTAGCCAAGGAAACCCAATGGGTCACTATCGTGCCCTTGAGAGATTCAAGAGAGGAGGCTAGGCTTAGCTCAGTCATGGTGAGTTAACAGCTCAAACGTCGAAGTCAGTTGCGTGATATCAGCAGCACAGTCAGTTTTCTACAATCAGGTATTTTGAAATATGAAGATGACTTGGTCATGTAGAGGATGTAAATGAGTGAGTTGATTGAAAATAAGTAGGGGCCGTTCTACGTTGATGACATCCGGGAGGCACTGAGAGACGTGCCACCTGCTTAGGTGGGGGCCGCCAATCATGAGAAGACGGGTTTCTGCTACTACGTAGTATATGATCATCCAACAACGATGTGTCTCATAGCCAGGCTATGCCTCGTGGCCCTTGTTTGTCTACATACTTTATGTATGTTGGTAATACCACATAGTCTCATTGGATACGCCGATGTTGTATTGCATCTTTTGGGCGGCAGCTCCATGGCCAATCAGATTTCTACACGGACTGGGCCTCATTACCCGACCCGTAGCATCCATTTGAGCTAAAATGCGACCTCAGCGGCAGATCAGACAGGGGAAGTCGGCGCTAGACCGCAAAGTAATAGGCCCAGCAGAGTCTACACTGCCCCTATGCTTTGTCCTCTTCGAACTCAAGTACATACCTGCTTGAATTAGTGACTACTTAGAAGTCCTACTGCTACATTTCTGTTGGTAGTTGTATGCATTGAACTCGCCTTTCGGATGCTGTCGCACAGAAAAAGATCGATTACAACACGACTCGGAGGAAGACATACTATCATACAGAAGGAATCGATCCCTCGTCTAGGGGACGGAAGAACTCTAGTCTACAATGTGCACCAAGACGTTAGGTGCCGATTGTCAGATATAAGGAGTGATTATTAATCATTGATGTGTGCATTGTTGTTGTTGCGAAGCGTGCATGCTTCGGCTGTTGTTTTTACTAAGTGGCTAAAACACGTGATAATTGGGTCTAGCGTGCTATAACACGCTTCCGGGGGGAACCCCTATTGCTGGATACTAGGTGTGTTATAACACACCTAGAATGCTCTCTCATTTGACACCGAACGGTGTATTATGTAACCCCAGCTCTCTTGTCTAGCTCTATATCGGCACAGAAGCTGAATTTTATGTTGCTACGTTGAAGGGAATATGTTTCCGGTTTAATAACCTTATAGGAAATTCGATTTTCCTATCCAAACAGCTTCGGGTTGACACACAGAGAAGATATGCTAGAATAACCTATGGATCTGAAGTGGAACTGACGAATGCCCCAAACTCAACTCATACATCGCATCGACAGGAACTTCAGACTTAGTGAAAGAATAACCTAATCACTTATTGATGGTCCCAGACAAGGTTTTTAAAGAGCATGGCTTGCACAGCATCGATGCCAGGATCAGACCAAGTCAACATTCTGTCGAATGCTTATTGTCTTCAGTTGATATCCTGCATCGTTCAACGAAGCTGTCTTGTCATGGCTAGCACTGGCCTCAGACCAGGCAAGCCCTCTTTGACTAGACCCCGCCTCAATTTCATGCCACGCCCCCCTCGGCTGGTTGCCGTCTCGAAGATTTGTCTGGTTCTGGGGTAAAGATGAGGTCGAAGGTTTAGGTGTAACCGACTTTGATGACCGAGGCCACGAACGAATGTTGGTTGTAACCTGCGACAGAAGATGGCCGAAGAAGTTATCCGTGGGTAGAATAGACTTATACGTCGGCGCAGAGCAACAAACAATGCTGAATGTCATCTGCACGATCGACCAAACGCCGGTTGTGAAGTTGATTACTTCAAAGCATCACGCCATTTCGTTAGTTATCATCAACTGCTTATATGGTAGTGAACCCTTGACTTACCTCCACTACTTGTATACGACTCGCCTATCTTCACGAATCCAATAACACCGGCTCTTTGCATATGTTAGCAGTGGATCATGGAATGGTCATTAAACCATAGGGGCAATAGGGACCCACAAGCCTCCCAAGGCAAAAATGAAGTTCAGTTTCCACTTTGTTGCCCTCCCTATTCGGAGTCCCCGAATCATCCAGAGTGCAAGAACCACCATCGAAAGATCAACAAACGAGTTCACACTCTCGCCACCGGCCACAGTTGCTAAGTAGTTGAGGCATGTCCCCGACTGTGAAAAGTCCCAAGCTTTACTGATTGGGCGACAGCTGAAAAGAAAGATAGGCAAAACCATGACACAGTAGGCTACGTGGATAGCGCCTATGGCATAGATCCAACGAACATAAACCCGGTTGATCCCGAAGATACGGAGATACAGAAATAGGATGCTGAACTTGGAAAAGAACTGGTTGACGGCAAAGAGAGGGGATGTGCCGTAGACACACTACACGCCAGTCAGTGGACATACCCCCCATAGAATCATGATAATGAAAAGAGGCCATGACAATGAATTTGTGATGTTTACCTTTCCTACGAACAACAGTTCTTCGGGCGCTAGCTGGAGCGGGCTCCTACCCTTTAGAGTGGTAAGAACTACAAGCAATCGTTAGCACTAGTGATCAAGCATCCAAACACAGAACCATGTTGGGCCAAACACTTACTCACTAGAGTCATAGAGATGTAAACCAAGTGGATAATAGTGGCAGCGAGAGCACTCCAATCCTCACGGGAGAATTTTCGAAAGGTGCGCCTCGAAGCATAGAAGCGGAAACCTGTTGCCAAAATACATATTGGCGATGTTATGATGCACAATACGAACAGTGCGCCAGTCACGGAATCATTGAAAAACCGCGACATTATCACGGTAGTGGGGTTTGATGGGGAGTCGTGTGTTTTCCAGGCGATCTAGTTGGAAGGAGATGGATAGATCAATGAGATCCAAAAACACAAAACAGAGAGACTGGAAAAGCCCGTTATCATACAATGGCAGGCGCAGCATAAACTAGGTACAAGAAGAAGTATCACATTAGGGGTTAGAAGATAAGAAACCAACTGCATATATAATGAGACGTGGTGCCGCCGGGTGAACTTGGTGAAAGGGGCATAGATTCTTGGCGACACAAGACTTCAGTGACCAGGTAGAGTTACAACATCATTCCACTTGCCGTTTCATAGCAAACGAAATAATGGTCGTGGCGGATGCGAAGGATGTAAACTGCACTGTGACTTTTGAACTTTGGTTCGTTCGAGAATACGGCTCTTTACGCACCCGGTGAAAAAGATCCCCGCCCTTTGGAGTCTGGACCAACCAATACTAGGTAGAGACGAAGATCCCGCGATCATCTCTTACTGTTTGATACTACGTTGATATTTATGTTGGCATGTGGCTGCAGCTTTGTCCCAACAGCAATTCGTGTGTGGCCACAAGATACTACTAACGAGTGCTAACAAGACTCGATATTATTGGTTTGATATCTCTTAGCGACAAATGCTACGGTTACGATGGCGAAGGATTCAAAGCCGCCGTTATGCAATGCCACTGCGTAGTAAGATTCAAGCTCGTTGGCATCCAACTTACATATAACTTTGCGGTGCAACAACACTTTTGCTTAGCTGGCTAAATGCCTCATCCAATCTCAACGGACACAAGAGAAGGTTGGAGGGGCCGAGGGGCGGCCCGGATGAAGCGGGGCAGACCTTAATTGGAAAGTGTTATATCTCGTAGAACCTGACGGTTGGAAGTTGGAACTGGTGGGTTTGTATCATGTATTCGATACATACCATTGTAAATCATCTTAAGTATTTACTACGTAGTAAGTCATTGATGCTTTTCAAGAGACGCCCGCAGTTTTGGATGGTGATCGACTTACCTAGATCGCGCCAAGGTGTTAGCTGCACCTAGGCAGGTCAGATCATTGACAGCGACGATCTGAAGAAGGCGAGGTTTGTTAGTTTTTGTGTGGGATTAGAGTGCCAGGGCAACCTTTCGTATTAATAACAGTCTGAAACCTGACCTTTTAGGATTTTAGGAAGCCCAGAAGCCGTACGGACCTGTATTTATACCCCTTACGAGCCCCTATAGGGGTTACGTAACGCCATATCCTAACAGAGCCCCCTTTTTTTTAGGGTTTTGTTCCCAAAACCAAGGCGCCGGCATAATTCACGATATTTACCAATAGCTTTATCCGTTAATTTTATTTATTAGCTTTATTTATTAATTTCGTCGCAACAATCCAACCGCTTAATCGATACGCCTTTTTTTTTATCCAGCAATTCCATTTATTAATTTTATCCATTAATTCCATCCATTTGCTTTATTTAATAATTCCATCCATTAACTTTATTCATTAATTTTATCGCAACGATTTAGCCGTTTAATCGATACGCTTTTTTTTTTATCCAACAATTCCATTTATTAACTTTACTTATTAATTCCATTTATTTACTTTATTTAACAATTTCATCCATTAATTCCATTCATTAATTTTATCGTAACGATTTAGCCGTTTAATTGGTACGCCTTTTTTTCCATCCAGTAATTCCATTTATTAGCTTTATTTATTAACTTTATTCATTAATTCCACGCAGCGGTCCCGATACGTCCTTTCCATTCCAAAACAGCCCTTTTTTTTTTGGGGTTTTGTTCCAAAACCAAAAAACGCCGGCATTTTATTTTTATCGCAACGATCTAATAGCTTATCCGTAATTCCATTACTTTATTGCAACGATTTAACGATTTATCCGTAATTTTATCCATTAATTTTATCCATTAATTCCATCCATTAATTCCGTCCATTAGAATTTTCGGACGCCATTTATTTATTATAGCGATATAATAATGCGTTCGTAACGATTACGATAATAATTCTAATTCTAGCCATCTTATTTTTTCGGATACCGCGATTACGATTATAAAACTGGCCGTTCTATATTTTCGGACGCTATTTATTTAACGTAACGGCATAACAGTTCGTTCGTATCGATTACGACGACGAATAATCTGGCCATTTTACATTTTCGGATGCCACTTTATTATAACGGCATAATAACGCGCTTGCAACGATTACGATTCGATCCGGCCATCCTATATTCTCGAATGCCGCAATTACGATTATAATCCTGGCCGTTTTATATTTTCGGACGCCATTTATTCATTACAGCGGCATAACAACGCGTTCGTAACGGTTACGATTCGACTTGGCTATTTTATATTTTCGGATGCCACTTTTTAACGCAACGGTATCGCAACTCGCTCGCAATAATTACGATCACGGCTTAGCCGTTTTACGTTTTCAGACGCCATTCATTTTTCGTAACGGCCATCCTACATTTTCGGATGCTACTTTAACGCAACGACATATCAACGCGTTCGTAACGATTACGATTACGGCCTGGCCGTTTTACGTTTTCGAACGCCATTCATTTTTCGTAACGGCCATCCTATATTTTCGGATACTACTTTAATGCAGCGGCATATTAACGCGCTCGTAACGATTACGATTACGGCTTGGCCGTTTTATGTTCTCGGACGCTATCCATTTTTCGCAACGGCCGTCCTACGTTTTCGGACGCCATTTATCCATCGCAGCGGCATAGCAGCCCGCTCGTAACGGTTACGATCATAACCCGTCCGTAACGATTACGATTCGATTCGGCCATTTTACCTTTTCGGATGCCGCAATTAATTAAACGTTACGTAACGGTTTTAATTATTTTACTTTTTCGGATGTTATTTATTTATCGTAACGACATAACAATGCATTCGTAACGGTTCCGTTCCGAACTTTTAAAGCAATCGCGATATAATATAACTTCAATTATTTAAACAAAAGCGATCTTTTTGACGTTTTTAATCGTAATAACGCATATAACGACGGCATAACTTTAATTATTCGACCGAAAAATTTAATTCGTAATAATTCGTATAATTAACGATAATTCCAATTATTTAATAAAAAAATCTAATTCGTAACAACTTATATAACGACGGCGTTACGAACGTTTAATTTGGTAACAACGAAAATTAAACGCTTTTATTTATTAAAAAGAAATTACTAAAATGGTTACGTTAATAATCGGTCGAAACGAAATAATACGTATAGCAATAGCGACGACGAAAATACGCAACAAAATAACGGCGACGACGATAATCGTAATTAATTGCCCTAACGCCCTAACGGTTTAACCTTTAATGAAAAGGTTTTAATTTATTAATTTTTGTATGGAATTAGAGTGCCAGGGCAACCTTTCGTATTAACAACAATCTGAAACCTGATCTTTTAGGATTTTAGGAAGCCCAGAAGCCGTACGGACCTGTATTTATACCCCTTACGAGCCCCTGTAGGGGTCACGTGACGCCATACCCTGATAAGGTTGCACATAAGCTTTAGTACGTACCGGGCCGCATTCGAACCTTCGTTTTTCCTTAATCCTGAGATGAGCGGCGCAAAGATAGTGGTGCCGAGATATTTGCCTCGTTAGGAGCAACGGAGATATAGGCATTTGTAGTTCGACCTCCGAAGCTCTTGCGGTTGCAACACCGACATGAGCGCGTCTAGATGAAGTTCACGTCTCGTAAGTTCTCTCTTCACAGGCATACAGGTAACAGTCCTTGTCATTCAAGTACCGTGTAAACCAATTAAGTTCGTTTGACTAGAAAACATGTAGCCTTGTCATTCTGGAGGTAGGTGGCTTGGAGCCAACTCGGCGGACGATATATTGGGGGAACCCTTGATATCACTCTTGATATCGATGGGAGTGCACCGGACTTCTTGATATAAGTGAACGAGACTCTAGCAGGTCCAGAAGAGTTACTCCCAGCCTCAACATCTCAGAGTTAGCGGCTCCTTTCTGGCTTACATAGACTATTTACTTTACCTTGATGATACACGAGAACGTCTTGCCTCAAGATGTCAACTACGAATGAACCTATTGCCATTATTGGGAGTGGTTGTCGTTTCCCAGGCCATGTGAACTCGCCTTCTCAACTATGGGAATTGATCCGAGACCCCCCTGATCTAAGGGCCCCTGTTCCTCCTACCCGGTTCAACGTTGAGGGCTTTTATCACAGTGATGGACAATATCATGGACATAGCAATGCCGTACACGCCTATCTGCTCTCTGGAGATGACATACATCGCCGGTTCGACGCCCAGTTTTTCGGCTTTCACCCAGCCGAGGCAAACGTCCTCGATCCTCAGGTACGGCTAACACTGGAGACCGTATATGAAGCGTTAGAGTCTTCCGGTCAGACTATGGCACAACTCCAAGGGTCCGATACGGCCGTATATGCAGGGCAGATGACGGCTGATTACGAACGTATCATGATGCGGGATGAGGACTGCATCGGCACGTACCATGCTACAGGCACTCAACGCTCACTCACATCCAGCAGAGTATCATACTTCTTTGATTGGCACGGACCCTCCATGACGTTTGATACGGCGTGTAGTTCGAGCCTAGTAGCCCTAAATCAGGCGGTACAGCAGCTTCGGTCTGGCCAGTCTCGTGTAGCAGTCGTTACAGGCGCAAACCTCATTCTGGACCCGCAGTATTATGTGACCTTCAGCAAACTGGGCATGCTTTCACCTGATGGTCAGTGTCGTATGTGGGATGCTTCTGCAAATGGATACGCACGCGGAGAAGGTGTTGCCGCTTTGGTGCTCAAAACCCTCGGCAATGCCGAGGCTGATGGCGATGCGATTCAGAGCATTATCCGCGAGACAGGGGTTAACCAGGACGGCAAGACCCCTGGTATTACCATGTAAGTGCCGGCATATGCGTACAATACTTCATGGTTTAACAGTTTTACTAGGCCAAGTTCTGCTGCACAAGCGGAACTGATTCGTGATTGCTACGCACGAGCTGGTCTCGATCTAGCCAACGAATCTGACCGCCCCCAATACTTTGAAGCTCATGGTACGGGTACAAAAGCAGGTATGTAGGATTATTTGAAGGTCCTGCCTTCGAGCTGTTTTGCTAACTCTTCCTTAGGTGACCCTGTGGAAGCGGCGGCGATCAGTTCCGCCTTCTTCCCGGCACGAGACGGGAGAACGCGAACATTGGATTTACCACTTCATGTTGGCAGTATCAAGACTGTAATTGGCCACAGTGAAAGTGCCTCCGGCCTGGCAGCGGTTCTGAAAACGTCACTTATGCTGAAGAATGCAACCATTGTTCCCAACCTGCTGTTCACACATTTAAACCCCCTTATTGAACCATTCTACGACAATTTACGAGTCCCAACCTCGGTAATCTCATGGCCCAAGACTACGGGTTTGCGCAGAGCCAGCGTAAACAAGTAAGCATATATATTTCCTTAATCATCGACCCAGCGTACTCATTTCATCGTGGCTACTTGCTAAACCATTTCAATGTGTAGCTTTGGCTTCGGCGGTGTCAATACCCACGTTATCTTGGAAGGCTACCCCGGGATAGATTCAGATGGAATCCCTACTAGCAACGTGCCAGTATACGTACCCTTCGTCTTCTCTGCAAAGACAGAGGCATCTCTAGTCTCTTACCTATCCAAGTTTCGAGACTTTCTGCAATCCGCAGACACTAGCATAGATCCCCGGGACTTGGCCTACACTTTGAGCTCACGGCGGTCGCGTTTTCAATTTGGCATCACAATTGCAGCCCCTATTCTGACGGAGCTCAGTTCAAGAATCCATCAAAAGCTTCAGGAACCCCAAATAGCAAGAAACGATGTCGGCACGAAACCCGCACACAGGGGCATGGAGGGTAAAAGACCATCAATTATCGGAGTTTTCACCGGACAAGGAGCACAATGGGCTCGCCAAGGTTGGGAGTTAGTTTCTAGCTCTGCAGCTGCCAGGCGTATCATTGAGAATCTTGATTCACGCCTTTCAAAACTTCCTAGCTCCGAACGGCCATCATGGACCCTTTTAGAAGAACTTCAGAAGGAAGCCCCCACCTCACGTATCAACGAAGCTGCCTTCTCACAGCCATTATGCACGGCGATCCAGATACTACAGGTGGACATGTTGCAAGCTGCGAACGTTGAGTTCACCACAGTCGTCGGCCATTCTTCGGGTGAGATTGCAGCTGCTTACGCTTCTGGGCGAATTTCCGCTGGTGATGCTATCTGTATTGCGTACTACAGGGGTCTGTTCTCCCCCCTAGCACAAGGCCAGGGCAGCCAGCCTGGCGCAATGATAGCTGTTGATACGACCCTTAAGGATGCCGAAGAATTATGCGGATCATCTGACTTGAAAGGACGAATTTGCGTTGCGGCAAATAACTCGCCCTCTAATATAACCATATCTGGAGATAAAGATGCCGTCCAGAAGGTGGAAGCTATCTTTCTAGACGACAATAAGCGCTGTAGGATATTGAGAGTGGACAAAGCTTATCATTCACACCACATGATGCACTGCACTGAACCATACCTCGAAGCCCTTGAAAATATAGGTATAAAGGTCTCATCCACAGGACGATCCACCTGGTTCTCTAGTGTTTATGGCAAAGAAATATCCGAAGTGGGAGGGTCACTGGATGGACCATACTGGAACCAAAACTTGACACAGAGGGTGCAATTCATGGAGGCTATCCAGGCAGCATACACATCTAATGGTCCTTTCGATATGGCCATCGAAATTGGGCCACACCCAGCACTCAAGGCCCCTGTGCTTCAAACTATCTCAGAGATATTCAACTCGGGGCTTGCATATACCGGAATGCTTCATCGAGATGGCAATGCCATTGAATGTGCAGCAGCCTGCTTGGGCGATATATGGACCCGCCTCGGTGAAGATTTCGTCGATCTGGACTCGTATGACAAAATGCTGTCTGGGAAAACCGAGTCATGCAGATTGGTCCAAGGGCTACCGACATATTCCTGGAACCACGACAACGAGTATTGGCACGAAACACGGCTCGCTAAAGCGCAGCGAAGTAGGATGGATCCCGTTCATCCGCTGCTTGGTCACATTACTGCAGACAGCACCGCACAGGAGATCCGCTGGAGGCACATACTTAACCCTAAAGAGATTCCATGGCTGAGAGGCCACCAGCTTCAAGGTCAGATTGTGTTTCCAGCAGCTGCGTATGTCACCTTAGCGCTAGAAGCCGCCTTGTTGGTATGCAAGGACGACCCAATCACACTCATTGATGTCGAAGACGTAAAACTCAGCAAGGCTCTGATATTTGATAATGATCATTTGGGCGTCGAAGCACTCTTCTCTCTCTTTGATATTTCGAGGAGCGACGGCGTTTTGACCGCGAACTTCAGGTACCATGCGGCAGCAGAGGGTAAACACCCTCACTCGCTTGACGTACTAGTCGACGGACGCGTAAGCGTAACACTTGGCGAACCGTCGTATAAGGCTCTCCCAGCTAGAGGTCCAAGAACTTCTAGTCTGTCGAGGGTTTGTAAAGAGGACTTCTATGCGGCGCTAGAGAAACTCGAGTACCAGTACTCTTCCCCGTTTGCCGCATTGGATGAGCTAGAAAGAAAATTAGGCACTGCGACGGGATTCATAGCAGCTCCTGAGCCGGCAGAAGGATTACTGCTACATCCCGCCATACTGGATGCCGCATTCCAATCTATCTTCCTAACACAAGCTTTTCCACTTGATGGAGGAATCTGGACGTTACACGTCCCGAAAGCAATCCAAAGTATCAGGGTCAACCCCAGCCTTTGCGCGTCTGAAACTCTCGAAACGACGTTGCTACCATTTGACTCTGTTCAACCTATCAACTTAGGGTCTTTTTCTGGTGATGTCGATATTTACCCTAGCGGTGTGGAACATGCCATGGTCCAGGTGAACGGAATCTCCGTAAGCATAACCTGTCTCGCATCCCCCGAGTTTACAATTCCTGGTTTCCTTTATGTACATAATGATGAAAGGGGTTTAATGTCAGGCTCCGATGCCAAGTCTACCTGCCAGACTAACCCGATATTTTAGTGTTCCCCCCTATCCGTCGCAGCTGCGAAAGACGACAGAGAGATATTTTCTACGACAGTTTGGGGCGTAGCTGTTCCAGATGCCAAAAACGCGGTATACGGATGCAGTGTTACCAAAGAGCAACAAGATATAGCTGAGCTCCTTGAACGAGTCGCGATATTCTTCCTCACCAACTTGGACGAAAGTATCCCCCCTGGCCATCCAGCCAGGTCGGAGAGGCCATACTCCCTGCTATTACAGTATGCATCTCATGTCATATCCCTCACCAAATCTACTGGTCTACCATTCTGGAAACCAGAGTGGGTTCATGACACATGTGACCAAATCATTGCAGCATGCACGCCTTATGCGCACCTCATTGACGTCCAATTGCTGCAATGCATTGGGCATAACCTTGTCGACATAGTCGGAGGTTCCAAACACGCCATTGAGGTTGCTATGGAAGACAATATGTTAGGCAGGTATTACGAAAGCTCTCTGGGTATGTCGGTTTATACCAAATTCCTAGCCAGAATCGTCAAGCAAGTCACTCATCGGCACCCTCATGTTGATATCCTGGAGATCGGTGCAGGGACTGGCGGCGCAACAAGGGAGATCCTCAGCGAATTGGGGACAGCGTACAACTCATATACCTTCACAGACATCTCATCTGGGTTCTTCCCCGCAGCCCGCGAGGTGTTTGTCGAGCAGCTTGACAGGGTCGCCTTCGAAGTATTGGACATTGACAGAGACCCTGACACTCAAGGCTTCACGAGAAACTCTTACGACATTATAGTGGCATCTATGGTCCTCCATTCGACTCGTTCTTTAGAAAATACACTACAACATGTCCGACGTCTCCTCAAGCCAGGGGGATACCTAATCGTGCTTGAGGGTCAATTGAACAATATATGCCGTTTGACTGCTTTATTCGGATCCTTCCCTGGTTGGTGGGTTGGTTCGGATGATGGGCGTGTCTTGTCGCCCTTCGTCGACGTCACAGACTGGGATCGACTCCTACGAGGCACAGGGTTCTCAGGTTGTGATACCGTCACGCCCAATATAGACCCAAATGTCATGCCATTCCATGTCTTTGTGTCGCAAGCCATGGATGATAGAGTCAGATATCTTCGCGACCCGCTAGCGTTTGTGGGCGAAGCGGACACCAGCAAGGTAGAGGCAGATATTGTACTGGTAACAGGCATCAGCTCCCAAGCAATCCGTCTAGCAGAAGAAGCTAGATCATGTCTTCTCCAATACTGCGATAGCTTGACGGTAGTACGCTCTTGGGAGGACCTGTACCTTCTTCACCTCTCTCCAGCAACGACATTGCTGAGTCTGACGGATGTCGATGAACCCTTTTTCCTTGACCTTACTGAGGCAAGGTGGATGGGGTTCAGGGAGGCCATACTAGAAGCGAAAAGTTTAGTATGGGTAACACATAATCGGCATAGTGACAACCCATTATCCAACATGACACTCGGGTTGCTGCGTTCTGCGCTTTGCGAACTTCCAGCGCTCAGTTTCCAGCTTATCGGTTTCGCTGACGTCGAAGCTATATCGGCCCGGACCATCGTTAAAGCCGTATTGCGACTCGAGACACAGAAACTCTGGCAACGAGAAGGTTCCCAGCAGGATATCCTTACGACTATCGAACCCGAGCTGAGGTTCGACTGTGAGGGTCGAGAAGCAATCCCACGCCTAATACCAAGCCGTGAGATGAATCAACGGTACAACTCCACGCGTCGGCCAATCATGTCTCAAGCCAATTCGAACAAGCAAGCAATGAAGATAGCACAATCGAGCTCAGGGTACACCGTTGTCAGACAGGCACAACTGACAGAACATGATAATTCCGAATACCTGCATGTCTCACACTCAGTCCTTTCAGGGCTTAGGGTCGATGAGGTAGGTTGCATGTTCCTAGCGATAGGAAGGAACACCAAGTCAGCTGCTACCTTGATCGCCCTATCTACCGAGCAAGCATCAGTTGTTCGGCCTTGGGAAAATCTTTCTATACCAATAAGTATTCCGAAGGGTTCTGAGGTCGACTTTCTATGTCGTGTCACACAAGAGATCATCTCTTCTATCATTCTTGAGGGTGTATCTGAGGGAGATCGAGTCCTGGTTCTCGAGCCGAGCCACGAACTTGTCAGAACCCTGTCAACCAAAGCAAGGCTGGTTAACGTCGAAGTTATATTTGTAACGATTGGCGCGGTACCTGTTTCCTCCGGCTGTGTAGTAATGCACCCAGCTGCTCCTAGACGCGATATCCATCGTCTTGTCTCTGAGCCCATCACTACCTTTGTCGACTTTGCAGAACGGACAGGTGCGGGCCGGTGCATCAGTGATCAGATCCGTGCCCAAATTACAGTACACTGTCGATATGAAAGCATGGATATGCTGTATAATCATATGATTCGAGGACCTAAGGGTCTACATCTTACCAATGTCCGACGCAGGCTTGAGAACGCCGTGAAAACCAGTACATGTCATCTGGCAAAGAGCGAGATAATTAACACGGACATTCAAGCCACTTCAGTCAATGATATAATCAAGGCTGAGGGCATGCTGCCACCGCAGCTTGTTGTGGACTGGAACACCGACCAAGAGGTTCCTGTACAAGTTCAGCCGATAACGTCTAATATCTCGTTTTCTTCGGCTAAAACATATTGGCTAGCTGGGCTAACCCACGGTCTTGGGCTCTCGCTCTGCGAATGGATGATTCGTCATGGAGCCAGGTTTATTGTTCTGTCAAGCCGTCAACCCAGTATCGACGATTCTTGGTTGGATATGGTGTCAGCCTCAGGAGTGGTCGTCAAAGTTTTCAACTGGTAAGCCTGTGATAAACTCTGCCGGATCGACATGAAAAGCTGACGTATGTTTGAAGCGATATTACGAAGATGGAAGAGCTATTAAAGACGTATAATGAGATATGCGCAACACTACCCCCCGTTGGCGGTGTTGCACAGGGTGCAAGTGAGTTAAACCATGCTCTGATGGTATACACCTAAACCTGCCTGAACCAAATACTGACAAGTATCCTTCTTTAGTGGTTCTGCAAGATACCCCTATACGTGATCTGACCGTGGACAGAGTTCTGGCAGTTACTCAACCGAAGGTGGAAGGAAGCATTAACCTTCACAATCTACTGCAGGACGATTCACTTGATTTTTTCGTGCTTTTCTCCTCCATTTGCGCCATAACCGGTAACCCGGGTCAGGCCAATTATTCTGCCGCTAACATGTTCATGACTGGCCTCGCGGAGCAACGCCGCAAGCGTGGACTCGCAGCATCAGTCATTGATATAGGGCCGGTACTTGGGGTTGGCTATATCACACAGCGAGGTATTGACTTGAGGGGTCAAGTGCAATCAGGATCACATACTTTCATCTCCGAACAAGACTTTCACCAGTTATTTGCAGAGGCAGTAATTGCAGGCAGACCTAGCGCATCCCCATTTGTCCAAATCACGACGGGTTTGGAGTGGATCAGCTCAGACGATGACATGAAACCCATGTGGACATCGAACCCGTATCTAAGTCATCTTATACGAAACGACCAGGCGGCAAAGACATCTACAGCTCATACTACTTCAAAGATCTCAGCCAAGTCGCAACTTGCCGAGGCTCAAACCAAAGAGGAAGTGGTTATCATCATCAGGAATGCCCTAATTCCCAAGCTATGCGCTTTGTACCAACTTGAACCCGAGAGACTCGCTAAAGAAGATCTCATGAATATGTACTGGAGCGGCATGGGCACCGACTCACTCATGGCTGTCGAGATTCGTAGCTGGTTCATGAAGACGCTACAAGTCAATATTCCTGTGCTAAAAATCCTGGGTGGAAGCACTGTGGGCGAAGTACTTTCAATCGCGGCAGACATAATCCCGCCGTTTCTGATTCCCAACATACCTTTTAACGATTCTAATCCTTCCTCTGTCCTGGAACCCCTGGGAAGTGGATCGTCATTGACGGAGACAGAGTCCAACACCGACCAAGGTTCCGGGGATCAGTGCAACAGGCTCGAGTCGTCCATCTCCTCAGTGTCAGGGGCGAGTAGCAGCATGCAGGATGTTCCGCTATTACCACAAGCTCTCTACAAGAAGACCGGATTGTCGTTCAGTCAAAGTATGTTCTGGTTCATGTCGAACTTTCTAGAAGACAAGGCGAGTCTAAACCATACAGTCTCCTTCCGATTGACTGGGAGATTCCGGGTTGAAAAGCTCGAGACTGCGATCAAACTCACGGCACAACAGCACGAATCTCTCCGAACTTGCATATTTGAGCAAGGTCACGAGCCAATCCAAGGGGTTATGGAGACACCTGCTATACGCGGCGAATTCCGTTCAATCCAGCATGAAAACCAGGTCCTCCAAGCCGTCCAGGAGGTGCATGGCCATCTTTACAACCTATCGCAGGGGAAGACTATGAGGATTCTTCTGCTAACTCTCTCACCTACGATTCACTTCTTGGTTGTTGGTACTCACAGCCTGGTCATGGACGGAACTTCACTCCAGGTCTTCTTGAAGGATTTGCAGCAACACTACCTATACGGCCATAACATAGGCACTCCAACCCTACAGTTCCTGGATTATTCAAACCAGCAGCATGTCGAGATATCCTCACAGGGGTTTGATGATCAATTGACATACTGGAAAGCTAGGCTGACCCCCTTACCCCCTCCGTTACCGATCCTTCGTCTTAGCAGAGTAACGTCCCAGTCTGCTGTAAGGGCCTACGAAAACATGCGCATGGATACGAGGATTGGATCGGAAACAAAGACACGGATTCAATCACTCTGCCGCCGTTATGGCGTGACACCGTTTCATTTTTATCTTGCTGCATTCAGAGCCCTCCTTGTGCGATACACCGATGCGGAAGACATCTCGATTGGCATTGGCGATGCCAACCGTGCTAGTGATCATATGATGAACAGCATCGGTGTGTTCGTTAACCTTCTCCCTCTCCGTTTCCAAACCAAAGGAACACAGAGCTTTGGGGACGTACTCGAGGAGACCAGGTCAGCCACATACTCAGCTTTACAAAACTCCCAAGTTCCATTCCAGGTTCTGTTGGATAAGTAAGTTACGAGATAAACAGGCCCATCTCCATGATTCTTCTATCCAGTCTTTTATCACATCCAAGTTCCCTTCAGTACTCATACCAGAAGCTAACTCCGTATAACTAGGCTTGACCCTCCAAGATCAGCAACCCATACGCCGATCTTCCAATGTTTCGTCGACTACCGTTCGGGTCTCCGTAAAACGTCCACGTGGGCGGATTGCCAACTTGAGCTAGTATCATTCCACGCCTCGACGCTTGCCTACGACATTGCTCTTGATATCATCGATGATCCAGATGATGATTGTCTAGCTATGCTCATTTTGAGGAAAGATCTCTATAACAAGCATGATGCAGAGTGTCTTGTGTACAGCTACCAGAAGCTTGTGGAGCATTTCTCTTGGTATCCCGAGATTACTCTTAGTGAACCTGTGATATTTGATTCCCGAGACACTCAGCGTGCCCTTGACTTTAGTAAAGGTCAGTGCAGATCAAATAGCTAGGTCCCTATCCATTTCATCTGGGGTCATATACGCGAATACTGACAATGAGGATTCAATCTTAGGCCATTCTCTACTTTCTCAATGGCCAGAAACGGTTAGTCACAGGATCGAGGATGTTGCTCGGACATATTACAATGATTGTGCTGTTCGGTGCATCGATGGAACGACTTCCACATACGGGGACCTGACCTGCTATGAGAGTGTAATTGCCAGTGCTCTTATCAACGCCGGATGTACGCCTGGGACCCGAATCGCTGTACTGCAAGAGCCCACGCCTCACTGGATTTCAAGTCTCATGGCAATCATGCGTGTTGGTGCCGTCTATGTTCCGTTAGACTTGGGAAACCCGGAGTCCCGATTGATTGCGATGACCCAAGACTGCCGCCCTACTATCGTGCTCATAGACGAGGACACAAGACAGCAAGTTCATGGGCTCGGTAGTTCCGAATGGACAATCATCGACGTATCGTCTTTGGAGATGAGAAAACCCAATACCACACCGATAATTGCTACAGGACAAGGTGCAGCTGCTGTTTTGTACACGAGCGGGTCATCGGGTATACCCAAAGGCATAATCCTACAGCATGAGGGACTTCGTAATTGGCTCGAGTTCGCTCCTCAAATTCATGACTTGAAGCGAGAGGTCATATTACAGCAAAGCTCATCAAGTTTCGATATGTCGCTCATCCAGATACTTACCTCGCTTTGCTTTGGGGGACTTCTATGTCTGATTCCTAGACGGCTTCGAGGCGATGCTGAAGCTATCACCAAGGTCATATGTACCGAAGGCATCACGTACACATTTTGTTGTACGTCTGAGCTTCGGGCTTGGTTGAAATACGGCAACCCAGAGTTACTCGCCCTTTCATCTTGGAGGAGAGCAATAACGGGAGGCGAACCGGGTGTAGCTACACTTCTTAGATCTCTTGCATCCTTACACAAGGGCGATCTTCGGCTATTCCACGCTTATGGGCCAACCGAAACAACGTTCACGGCTACGGTAATGGAGCTCCCCTATAAGAACTGCGACAGTGAGGCGTTTCGGGACAACGTTCCAGTCGGTCGACCCCTACCGAATTACTCAGTGTATGTTCTCGACGATAACATGAACCCAGTACCTCCAGAGGTTCAAGGAGAGATTTACGTCGGAGGCCCAGGTGTCGCCGCCGGCTATTTGAACAACGACGAGTTGACGATGGAGCGATTTGTGACAAATAAATACGCCACAACGGTAGATATGACTAACGGATGGACCATGTTGCATCGTACCGGGGATCTTGGCCGTTGGCGCGACGATGGTATGATCTTCATCGAAGGCCGCGTTGCAGGTGATACTCAAATCAAACTGCGAGGCCTACGTATCGATTTGCGTGAGGTGGAAAGCGCTCTAGTCAAGGCCTCCAAGTTTACTCTCGAGGGGGCAGTCGTATCTGTCCGCCGATTATCGCCGGAAAGCCCTGAGTTCCTCGTCGCCCATGTTGTCTTCAATCCCGCATACCCAGCTACGCGCTATACCGAGGTGTTGGAGCTGTTGCCATCCCAACTCGACCTGCCTCGTTACATGATCCCAGCAGCCATCCTCCCGCTAGATCGTTTGCCCTTGACGAATTCGTTGAAGATTGACCGAAGGGCCATAAGCCTGCTAGGTCTGCCTGAGATTGCTACTAGCCCGCACAGTGCAATATTGACCAAGACAGAAGCCAGCTTGGCAAATGTATGGAATGCCGTCATTCATTCACAGGGTTCCAAACTGCAAAATGTCGGGCCCGCCACAGACTTCTTCCATATCGGAGGAACATCTCTTTCGCTGTTGAGTTTGAGGGCGCGTATTCAAGACCTCTTTGGCGTCGAGCTCCGGTTAATAGACATGTTCGATAATAGCACATTGACGAGCATGGCGCAGAAAATTGAAGCTGGCAACCATACACGACCTGCCGTCAAGGTTGACTGGGAGACATGTACGCGTCTTTCGCCAACTCTCATCAATCAAGCGACTACGTGTTGTGGTATAACACGGGGTCGGCCCAGGGTGATAGTCCTAACAGGAGCCACGGGATACCTTGGGCAAGCCCTCCTGAATGCACTCATCCGAGAACCAGAAGTCAAGAAGGTGCACTGCATCGCCATTCGCAATGCGTCCAAGCGAAGCGGCATGTTTGGTCACCCAAAAGTCATTACGCATGAGGGGGATTTAGCGCTCCCTCGGCTTGGGTTATCTGAGCGTGTCGCATGCGAGATCTTTAGTGCTGCTGACTTGGTCATTCACAATGGTGCCGACGTTTCGTATATAAAGCCATTCAGCAGCCTGCGCGCTCCAAACTTGGAATCTACCCGGGAGCTTGTCGGGATGTGTCTCCCGCGCTTGATCCCGTTCCATTATATCTCGAGCGGCGGAGCATGTGGCTTTGCCGCGGCCGCTGGTCAAGAGAAAATTTGTCCCGAGTCAGTCGCGCGGTCCCCGCCCCCATCCACGAATCCTCCGGGCTATGCCGCAAGCAAATGGGCCAGTGAGGTGTTTCTTGAGAAGCTGAGTGCACACCACATCAATTGGCCCGTATGGATCCATCGCCCGTCAAACATCACGCGCACTGATATAGCTGAATTCGATCTCGTGTCCAACTTCCGCTATTATTCTCGATTGCTCCGTGCAGTGCCGGTAGTACGCACAAATATTGATGGGTGGCTCGATATGGTTCCGTTGGACATTGTTGTAAAGGGGCTCATGGATGCTTTCCACTACACGGGAGAAGTGGACGAGGACAAGACGGAGGAACGGTCAGGTTTACGGTTCTTGCATCATCTCGGCGGCGTTAGCCTCTCATTCGAAGATCTCCGCACTTGGGCTGGAGGTGGTCATGGACCAGAAGAGGCCTGCGGGAATGGAAGTCTAGAGACTGTGGCAGAGATCAGTTTGGAGGAGTGGGCTAGTCGTGCTGGGTCGCAGGGCATGCACGAGACGGTAGTAGTTTTCCTGCAAACCTTTGCAGCGCGAGGGAGCATGAAGTTCCCCAACCTTGTATCTAAATGTTCAAAAGGTAGTCTGGACTCTGACAGATAGACGGTTGTCATGATGTAGGCAATTGGTTATAAGGAGGAACGGGGGACTCTTCAAGACAGTCAAATTTGACATTAAACAACAACCCATCAACCTCAAATCCGTTTCTGGAATCATCGTAGGGACAGCCATATGTGCCCTTATATAAAATATTCAAATCTCTAGAATCCCAATGTTAACGAGGCAACTACGCAGGTCGCGGCCATGAATGTGTTAGGTACCGGTATATGTGAGTTAGTGAAAGATTGTGGCAAAAACAAAAAATGGAAAGGGAGACACTGTAGTAAGAATTGGCGCTTTCAAGTAGTAAGTTCAGGGCGTTGCATAGCACTAGTTTGCATTTCGGTTAGGGTTGAAGGTACTGAAGAATAGCGCGTATATAGCACTAGAGGGCTAACTGCGGCTTCATGACATGCACAGCCTCCCAACAATATCTTCTTTCCACCGGTCGCTACCCACAGCGGTCTTAGCATAAAAGATATCATCCGGGTCGTACTTTCGCTTGATCTCCAGAAGCCGCGCGTAGTGGTCCCCGTAGAATACCGACTGAAAATTAGGTTCTTGGGGATCGGCCTCGTTCAGGTATGCACCGCCACCGCCGCCGCCGCCGCCACTGCCTGGCGTAAGCGCCGCCAGCGCGGGGATCAAGTCGCGCGTCAGCTGGTCCTGGTTCGCCTTGGTGATGTTCCAGTCGGTGTAGTTGATGGGTGTACCAACGGTGCTCGTCCAGATGGCCTCGCGGAAGTACGGGTTGGCCGCTACGTCGTCCGGCGACGCGACGCCGTTGCCCTTTACGTTGAACACGTTGCCGCCGAGGCCGGCCTGGGAGCTGATGAAGCGCACGGCATCCACGAGGGCCGTCAGGTTGTTCTCCACCAGGCTGCGGGCCACCAGCCGGCCCCCGATGTTGTAGTCCGCCACGCTGGCGCTGGCCGACACAGAGCTGGAGAAGTACTGCAGAAAAGTCGAGTTCTCCAATGACGCGTACGTGTAGTCGAGTCCCAGCACATCCAGCGCGTCGATCGCGGGCTGGAGGATGCCGTCGAGTTCGGCGGCGTGCAAGCCGGGCGCGGCCGCAGGTGCCATAACAAAGCCCGCTGGTTGCGCCGTCCATATAGCGATGGCGCCGGCATCGGCCAGGGCCGGCAGCGTCTGGAAGATCGAGCCGATGGCGGAGTACACAGCGTCCTCGTTCGTCCCGTTGTTGGGCACGGTGAGGTAGGCCGAGGCGACGAACGTGTCGGGGAACGCCTTGACCGTCACGGAGAGTACGACGCCATACGTGCTCCCGCCGCCCCCGCGCAGCGCCCAGAACAAGTCCGGGTGCTCGCGCGCGTTCGCCGTAAGGATCTCGCCCGTGCCCGTGACCACCTCCCACTCGAGCACCTGGTCCGTCGCCAAACCGTACTTCGATGCCAGCGGGCCGTGGCCCCCACCTTGGATGTAGCCGCCGGTGAAGCCGACGGTCGGGCAGTTGCCTCCGACGATCATCAGGCCGTGCGAGTCGGCGAACGTGTAGGCCTCGATCGTCTGGATCCCGGCCCCCAGCCGGATCGCGGGCCCGGCATAGGAGTAGCCGTCCGCACTACTGCCTTGGTCCTGGTACTTCTCGATCAGCTCGGTGGCTTTCATCCAGCGGGTCCATATCTCCAGGGCATGAGCCCCGGTGGACTTCCCGAGGTAGTCGTGGCCGGTGTTGCGGATCACGAGACGGATGTTGTGGTCTGTGGCGAAGCGGATCGCTGCCTGGACGTGCTGTGCCGAGGTGGCGTTGACGGAGTAAACGACGTGATACCCGATCTCGCACGGCACCTCTGGATCCAGGAAGGGGTTGCAGCTGTTGTTGGTAAAGGCATACGCCATAGGGGATGAAGGAGATGAGAGATATGGCTGCGGCGTGTACCAAGTACCGCGCAGCGTGTCACATTCTGCCTCACTGAACAGGGCATTTGGTTGCCCGTATAAGGTGGTATGGCAGGGAGCGGCAAGGGGTATGGTGGAGATCAGATTTCCGCTAACGGTTCGATTCAAGGCGTCCCAGTCGCCCTGACTTGGCCATGAAGGGTCTCCGGGGATAGTGCGACATTGAGTACCCGTCGCAGTGTTATTCAATCCGGGAAGTGCGATGGCTAACGATACGCCTGTAAAAAGATGAAGAAGTTTGGTATGATGTATTGACATTGCTTTACTTGATTGGCTACGAAGGTGGTGGTAGTGGTCGTATGCGGATAGGGATTAATTAGGTGACCACTGTTAGCGGTAAGAATGAGCCAGCCCCTGAGATGGTAAGTAAGTATATGAACTGAACCTCTGGGGTGGATGCCAAGAGTCTCGGATAGCCGTTCAGTACTAGATACCTACGTTATTCTATATCCGGTTGATCAGGATCAAGTAGGGTGATGCTACGGAACTTGGCCGAGACTGGGTAGGGGGTTACGGCACAGTGCATACTCATGGACTGAGTTAAGTATAGATTGTTCTGTGTATACGTCTCCGTCTCACTGCATACTACCCATTGAACACGGCGAGTGGATGACGCTACAACTTATGTTCTCACCATCGGGCGACAACTGCAGCTATTAATTTACGTAACCGATATTAACCCAGTTCGAGATTGTCCAAGTAGGTCTACATGTTATCGACTGGATATTGGTTCCTTGCTTCAGGGCTAACTGACCGTATACAACAACTCCAGTTGATGTTCCAAGTAATCAATTTATACTAAGCAAGCTCATGTATCTCAAGAAAGCAACACATTAAACTAATAACCCATCACGAGACCAATACATCTAGCAGTGTTGGAATAATGATCACTCCGTTCCGAACGATTGACCGCTTCACCCTTCATACTACGTGATCAAGTCCAGTGTTGGCCACCACCAGCCGATCCTAAACTCATACTGTCAGTGTTGTACGTATACTGAGCTGCAGAATGTGGACGCTAGAAGTAGAAAGTGAGACACTTACGATGATGAAGTCCGGGAGTATGGACGTCACTATCCGGAGCATAGTCGACATGTTACCGCAATAGGCCCTGCCGCTAGCACCGCCCAGAATGTCCTTGACCAGCGTACGCGCAAAGTCCTCGCGCTTGCCCGACTGGCCCTTCATGTCTCGCCCCGTCGCCCAGTCGCCAATCTCCTTTGCAGCCGGTCTGTAGAGCGAGTCGGGCGGGAGGTGGTGCTGGGGCGCGTTGTCGAACATCCTAGTCTCTACGGCGCCCACCATGACGGTGACGACGTTGACGCCGAACGGCTTCAGCTCCACGCGGAGTCCCTCGCTAATGCTGGCCACGGCAGACTTGCTACTGTTATAGATCGCTACTCCCCATGAAGAATCACCATATTAGCAAACAAACAAACAAGCATACACGCAAGTCAAGCAGCTGTGACTGGCAACCAACTTGGTCATTTCAAAAAGGGGCCTGCTCTACAGGGAGGGGCGCTGGGTTTGTGCTACGTACCTTTATAAGGCATCCATAGTAGCGCGCCACAAGACGACATGTTGACAATGGTGCCCTTCGCAGCGACTACTAAGGGCGCGAAGGCCTGGGTGACGGCTAGCAGCCCCCAGACGTTGACC
The DNA here is from genome assembly GCA_022225965.2 of Diatrype stigma. Taxonomy (NCBI): domain Eukaryota; kingdom Fungi; phylum Ascomycota; class Sordariomycetes; order Xylariales; family Diatrypaceae; genus Diatrype; species Diatrype stigma. The sequence continues at coordinate 162,909 of JAKJXP020000007.1, forward strand.
TCGAACATGTCCTTGGCCTGCTGGATGTCGAAGTCCAGCACGGGCATGACGCACTGCATGCCGGCGTTGTTGACGAGGTAGTCGAGCTTGCCGCCGCCGCCGGTCGCACTCCCGGAGACGGCCGCGACGGCCGCCGCGATGGACTCTTTGGACGTCACATCCAGCGGGAGCACCGTGACGTTGGGGAGCTGCTTCAGGGAATCGCTAATCTTGGTCTCCGACCGCGCTGTCGCGAACACGTGCAAGCCCTGGGCTTGGAACTCCAAGGCGAGCGCCTCGCCTATGCCCCCCTCGCTGCATCCGGTGATCAAAACAGTCTTGGGCACCGCCATCTTCCTGACCTGGCTCTGTTACCTAGATCGGGCTGTGCCGCCCGGGGTTTCGCTTGACACTTGAGATCTACGGAGAAGGAGAGAGGCCAAAGGTGCTAACAAGAAAAGAGTAACATCACAATTGACTTTGTTCTGTGCTATTGGATGGTGTTTATGCCTAGTTATTGTGCTAATGCCGAATCAGATGAAAGCCGCTGCTTGCATGTTGACCTAGGGCAACGTTTTTCGGGAATATGGGGGGCTAAGGGGGTGCCTATGCGGTTGGGTTGCCGTTGATACGGACTCTGCAGGGATGAGGAGTCTGGAAGTATAACCAGTAGCTACCTATGTAAACTATTTAAAGATCTGAATTAGTCTATGTTCTAACCACTTCCGCCAAGGCCGTTCATACCCTTCGTTTTATAGGGGTGTAGATAGAGGACTGTTCGAGATGTACAGGAATCATGAAGGATACGTATAGTCAATCGGCTTCAAGTATAACAATGAAGAAGGTATCATTGGGACGAATGAGTCTTTACCTTAGATGGCAATGAGATATGCACCTACTTTAATTTTGATGACGGCTCACATAGCACACGGGATATGTACCTTGTATAGAGAATAGAATGCGGTGGCGTATCTGGGTAGAGCATGTAATGTGATTGGGTTGTTGGATAGGGGCTTAGCAACAAGTCTGCGGACTTGTAGGGTCTAGAAGTGTGCTTCGATCCTTTTCCCCCGTTCGCTATCAGCTTACAGGCATCTAACCACGTCTGTAAACAATATAACGCTCGTTTATTTTGCTTACCCTGCCAGTATTACGGTGGGGATTCGATGGTACTGCTGCTTGAAGATGTCACCCAACATGCATACTCAGGCTGCATACACTAAAGCAATGTTATGCGATGTACACTCGATATTGGAACTTGGCCCATTGCTTTAGTGTATGCAGCCTGAGTATGCATGTTGGTGGGCGGCTGGCGAAACTTATAGGACCAGGGGTGCAAGCTAGTCCTAGCCTGGTAACTTACAACCAACAGTATGCTTAAAGGATAACCGAGACCTCTGGGCGCCAGATGGGATTACCGGTTTATAGATAGGGTTGGGGTAGGATTGGGGTAGGATTAGACCTACGGTAACTATCGTGATGAAACGCTTTTGTGCCCATGTAAGCTTACTGCATGATATGTCTCGACCCAAAGAGCCCAAGATACGGAGTTACTTGTTAGTATAGATGCCGTACTGTTCAACCTACTGAGTCTAGGTACTACAAGCAAGCAGAGCTCCGGAAGATCGGAACGGGATGGAGAAGTTACTAGTTATTTCCGTACCTTGACATTTTATTCTGACCTATCAGAGCATATAAAGGACTAAGATCTGAATCACGTAAGGTGGTAACTAGATGTTTCCACACCACCGTGCAGCTATGCAGCTAGTATCTATCTAGTCCTTGACAGCCGAGATCTTGAATCCACCGGGGCACAGGCGTTGGAAGACGCCATCGGGATCGTACTTAGCTGCGGCGTCCCGCATCCTCCGCACGTTCTCCGGCCCATAACTCCGAAGCACGTCCTGGTCGGGACTCGCATAGTTGAGGTAGATCCATCGACAGGCGCCCTCCCCGCCATCCATCGTCTCAGCGAACGCCTGCAAGTCCTCGACCACGGCGCGCACGCGCGGCCGCGCCCAGCCGGCCAGCTCGTTCGTGCGCACGCTGGCGTTGGCCTGGAACAGGATCACGTCGTGCGGGTAGTCCTCCAGCCCCAGCACGTTGCCGCCGGCTGCGACCGACTGCTGCGCTACCGCCCGCGGGATCGGCTGGAACGAGATGTGCGTTGAGTAGTCACCGTCTGGTACCTGCGCTTGCACTTCGTTCGCTAGCCGCGTGTGCAGCTCGCACGCTTTGGCGATGATCGAGGCGTCGTTCTTGAAGGCGAGCGCGTACCAGATGTTGCTAGATAAATACACATCACGTCAGTATCGCAAGATGGAAAGATGGGGTGTGGTGTAATACAGATATGTGTGTGTGCGCGCGCGCGCGCGCGTGTGTGACATGAACCAAGAACAACAGGGGGCTCTTACTAGTAACCCGTAGGCAGGGAGGTATAAGGTAGAACCTCGTCTATACTCGTCGGTTTCAGGTTGTTCATCACCTCTGGCATCTTCAAGAATGACTGGAACGCAGCGGGGCTCTCAACCCCAGCGACATTGGTGAGTATAGTCACAGCAGCGTCGCCTCCTAAGCGGGGTGCGCGGCAGATTGTGTAGTTGAGTGCGCTGTCAGGATCGTTGACTACATTGGCAGTGAAGTCTTCGATCGCCTTGGCGGACTCGGCTACGACGTCTATGGGCCGCACTGCGTACCCGCCCCAGAAGGGGCTGCTCGGAATCGTCCGCAGCGTGAAGCGCGTCACGATACCGAAGTTGTTGCTCCCGCCCTTGAGCACGCGGAAGAGGTCGGCGTGCTCACCGGTCGCATCAGCCGTGACAATGCTCCCGTCGGCCAGTACCACTTCGAATGCAAGCACGTTGTCGCAGGCCCAGCCGTAACGGGCGGTATAGAACGTATTGCCGCCGCCGAGCAGGAAGCCTCCGACACCGACCTCGGCCTCGCGGCCCCCGATCACAACGCGACCGTGCTTCTCCAGCTCCGGGTAGACGTTCTTCCACTTCGCGGCGGGTTCGACGTGCGCCGTCTGCGTCGCGGCGTCGTACCTGGTGGTGTTCAGCAGGCCCAGGTCGATAGTCACCCCGCTTCCGTCGATGTTGTTGCTCCCCGCGAAGTTGGTGTGCCCTCCGGCACGGACCGCGAAGAGTTGCCCCGCGCCCGCGAGTGCTTTGACCGCTGTCGCGACCTCGAGGGCCGAGCTGGGCTGGACGATGGCTGCTGGCCGTAGCTTGGCGCTGTTACACCAGTAGGAGTCAACCCGCTCCGTGTATTTCTCGTCGTCGGGAAGCAGGATGCGGGATTGCAATCCGGCTGCGACGAGGCTTTCCACCTGTGGGCAAGGTTTAGACATGGTGGTTCCTGACGGCGACGATGTCTTGTATTGGGCGTGGCAGCGGCAGTGACCCGATATGATGAAGGATACCAAAGACCAGGACGTTGTTTTACGGAGTTGGCTTTTTCAAATCGCAGGAGTAACGTATTAGACAAGGCACGTCCTTGTGGAGAGAAGCCGTATTCCCAGTTGAATAGTTACATAGCAGGATAACAGAACAAAATTGGCTTAAATCTTGCTGTGTCGCAAGAACCCGAGTATTTTGGGTGATATCGAGTGTTACTTCGCTGAAGACGGGCTGTGTACATTCTGTCGTTACTTACTTGGCAGTTACGTACATAATTTCTGTTACTTTCATTTTCATCTTCATGTCGATGTCCTGATATGTGACATCGATTCCTAGCTGAGCCCATGCTGACACTGGTTTTCTCGTCGCTGGGTTTAAGGATTTCCAAACCCCCTTACAGCCCAGGTTGTTGTTGGTGGGGAGGTCGGACAGGGGTAATGGTGGCGGCCCTGGCGGGGTTGTAAGCTGTCCCTTACCACTATTTACACCCCCACCCCCTCAACATATACCCCTATACCCCTTTCCCCTGCCAACCCAGTGAGCATCTAGGCCATGACCCTACCGTAGCGGCATGCGGTGCTCACCTGTATTATCTTGCATATCGCAGCTACATATCGCAGCTAAGAGGATAGCCTTATGGTTAAGAGCCAATGATTAGCCAGGTTCCGCATCTCTCCTACCTATTATGGATAGTTACGTAGTAGTCGCCTCTGAATTCGAGTGGCCGGCTTCTCAGGACAGTTTATACCAGTATATCGAATCATCGGAAGAGCTATAAGCATAACCCAGGACGGTTCTAAACGATGGATACTAGTCTACCGAACCAGGCAGCGATTGCCGTTCTATGGCGACACTGCGACAGTTTGAGGTTCACTATTTCTTGTAGTCGTTTCCTGCTAGTCTAAGTCATATTCGACCAATTCTCTCTGATATCTGATATACCAACTTCTCGGGCTATTAGATGTTATATTCGTACCATGGAGCCTCTAGCAACTAACTGGCAGGCACCACTTGGCTTTCTTAGTCTGGGCGCGCTCTTTGGTTTTGTAGTTCACCATAGTATCTTTATCCGCGGAGAGTGGCACGTCCAAGCCCCTTACATCCTGCTTGGCCATGTATGGACGTTCTCCTGCCTCCTCCTGGCGAGGAAGTTCGCGGATGGCACCGACGCCTATGCGCTATTCGAGGCGCTCTGCTTGATCAGCTACGGCTATGTTCCGGGGTTGATGGTAAGCATCGCCATTTACCGACTCTTCTTCCACCGTCTCACAAGGGCTGGTTTCCCCGGACCACCGCTCGCCCGTGTCAGCAAGCTCTGGCATGTGTGGGCGTGTAGGACATCGAAGAACCACCGAGTTCTGTACAATCTTCATAAGAAATATGGCGACTTCGTGAGAACCGGTCCCAGTGAAGTTGCAGTCTTCCACCCCGATGTTTTCATGGCTACCGACGGACCCCGTTCTGAATGTATAAAATCTGAGGTAAGTCCCTCTCTCGAACCCGTTGCGGCTACACAGGGTGACCAACTCTGTGGTTCAAGTGGTATGACCTTTTGGTCCCCGACCTAGCCCTGAACACGGCGAGAGATAAGACTCTCCATGCTGGACGCCGTCGGCAGTGGAATCGGGGGTTTACTTCTAAGCGTGAGTGACTTCATCCATAGTCAGCTGAAGGAGTCTAGAACTGGTTATGGTTCTATGAATAGTGAGCTAAATACTTGGACGTTCTGTAGCTCTTTACTTTCACGAGGAGAGGGTCCTCAAACACATCGAAGTACTCGACGAGTGTATTGAGGCTGAAGCAAAGGCGCACCATGTGTCCCACATGAAAGATCTTCTCTACTGGTTCGCCTTCGATGCCATGGGAGATTTCGTGTTAAGCAAGCCGTTCGGCATGCTAAAGGGCCAGAGCTGGCATCATATTGTCACCCGTTTGCGAAGAGCCTCATCTCTCCTCGGCCCCTTGGGTCCAGCTCCCTGGCTTGTCCAAATTGGGCTGAAGCTAGGTCCCTCGATCTCTGTAATCAGGGACTGGCGTAAAACTGCTGCGTGGTGCAGGAAAGAAGTAAGAAGCCGCATTGCAGACAAGTCCAGACGGCTGGAGAAGGACCTCGTCCATTATGTCATGATGGAAGGCGATGAAGACGAGACTGTCGTCAAGAACGCCATCACCTGGCTAAACGGGGATAGCCTGCAGGCTATCGTTGCCGGAAGGTAGGGAAACAGCCCTCATTATATTCATACTGTTTGCCATTATGTGCTAACTAACATCTAACCTCTTCCATAGCGCGCCAATAGCCAACACGTTATTAGGGCTCCTGACCGAGCTGGGAAGGGCACCCGTGCATGTTCAGAAGATCTATGAAGAGCTCAAGAGTATTGACGACATCTCCGACGTGAAGGCACTAGCTACGCTGCCACACCTCAATGCCTGCATCACAGAAACCTTGCGCATATACCCTGCGCTAGTTACGGGCGGCCAACGCAAGTCTAACGAGAACGGTGTTACTATCGCAGGGACTTTCATCCCCCCGCACACCACTATCGTGTCGCCCCAGTGGGTCATCGCGAGGAGTACGTCTTCCTACCCCCTATTCCAGCCCTAGACCACCTCATGTCGTTTATTGCTTATGCATCTTCCTGGAGAATTTACTTGGCTGATGCAATACCTATAGGGGAAGACTGCTTTGTGCGTGCTGAGGAGTTCATCCCGGAACGTTGGACATCCGCACCGGAACTCGTGCTGAACCACGCAGCGACAACACCGTTTGGCACGGGCAAGTTCAGCTGTCTCGGACGCCATCTAGCTCTCGACACCATACGTCTAGTGGTTGCCCGCCTTTCGCAGAAGTACACGCTCCGGTATGCACCCGGTGAAGAGGGCAATGGCATGGGCAAAAATCTGCTTGATCACTTTGTTACCAACCCGGGAGGACTGGACCTGTGCTTTGAACTCCGAAAAGCTGCAGACTTGAAATGTTGATGTTATGAGCAGTTAGCAGTAGTTCTAGTTCAATGGAAGATTCTATGGCCAATGAAGATATCATTTTTATTAAGCCGATTAAGTGTACCTAGATACTAGTCGCGTATAACAACACTTTAACAGTCGCTTATATCTACAAAATCCAAAAGCCAGCATGTCATATTGAGACGACCTTGTATTTAGCTGGTAGACATCAACTGTGCTAGATTACAACAGCGTCTATTGATTTCTTCTCCCCCCCTTTCTGAATCCTACTATACGTTACTGACCTCGGTTCTGGGGCGTGGGCTTACTAAGTACTATGCGTACTAGTAGACCCTGACGATGGCTTACGGCTACATATTATCCCACGCATCATTGCCACACGATAGTTAGATGGTCGATTATATCATCATGAATCCGAGATTTATCATCCAACTAACATCAATGTTATAGTCACCATCTCACGTCATTGCACAAGATCCATGCACGGAACTACTGTCAACCCCACCTAAGCACCAACCTACAAATACCTGCACCCCTACCCCCTTTTTCCGCATGGTTTCTCGCGATCCATCCATTTACATCTGATCGAGTAGGGTAACATCGTGGCTTATATACAGCGGCCTAGAACTGACTCCATATAGAGACACATTGTCCAACGTACAGCGTATGGCTGAAGCCTATAGGAGATGCCTAATTAGTCTATGGTATACTAGCCAGATAGGGGCAACTAGCCGCTGCAGCTCAGGCCACGCACGGCACAGTTGAGCCGTCCTAGGTAGCACAGCAGCAAAGCCCTACCGATAATAGTGTATCTGCTTAACATCGATTGGACCCTGTTATTTGAAGGATCATTTGTTAATTGTACCCCCTTCCTGGTTTTGCCATGGGTATGCAGCGGAGGGAATGGGGTAAGATATGGTCAAGTGCCAACCCCGCGATGACCGGACCTGCCCTGTACTCCCCATCATACATGCGTATGTGCCGAGCTAGTATATCTATCAACGTATGCCTGTAATATCAAATTATATCACGTTGTCTATATATTACTCCAGAGCAGCTGCTCCAGAGGTTGGCGGATCGTACGGAAGGATCGGTACATAGTACACGCCAGATGCAAGCTTACCAATATATATAAATAGACATCTTCAGCTTCAAGCGTCGGATATGATAACATGCACCAACAGCACGAACAGAAAGCTAATCTTTACGGGAGCAACAGGAGCCCATCAATAGATGCTTACGCGATAGCATCAGATTCGTCACCATAGGTACTTGGGACGTCTATAAGTGTGGCGTTGATCCTTCAATGCGACGCTGCAATGCAACCCTTTCAGCCCTAGCTACAAGATCGAGCGAATCAGAAGTCAAGTTGCACTACCACTATTTGGCCATCCTTTCTTCTCATCTTTAGCCGATCACACACATCGGCCGTAAGCTTGACGATGTATCCTAGTAAATAATACCTGGATGTGTATATGCGCTAACTAAGTAATCAAAGTCGATGGTGGCGTTCCAAATGCGGCTCTCCCGAAATCCACAAACGGCAGTAGATAGAGGCAGCTATGCCAGAAACACCAAGTTCGCCATGTCCGGCGATCATCCGCTACGCCGCCTCGCTGCATCAAGACCCTCCAGACCACCAAGCCGCCGAGTGCTACCATCAGCGCTCCAGCCCACACCGGCGGGGCCCAAAACCAGGCGCACACGCAGGACCAGACGCACACGAAGAAGGCGATGGACCCGCGCGAGAAGCGCTCGCCGAGGAACAGGACGATGGTCTTGCGCCCGCGGAGGCGATCCCCCGCCTGGTCCTTCAGATCCTGCACCTGCATCGTGGTCAGGACGACGCCGCTGATGATGGCGGTCCACAGGTTGCCCTTGGGGCCGACCTCGGCCCCATGACTGCCGAGCGCGATCCGGAGCGAGCCGTGATTGAACACGCCGTAGCCGAGGGCGATCAGGAGCTCCCGGAGGAAGGCCTCGTCGCCGCCCCCGAGGTCGTTGTACGCCCAGATGCCCGCTAGCATGCCTAGCCCGTAGGCCCACAGCCCCAGGAGGTGGTGGTACCACAGGCTGAGCGGGATGATGGCAAGCATGGCCCGCCGCGTCTGCTCGGGTGTGATCTTGCCGCTGGAGATGGGCCGCCACGGCTTATTGACCGCGTCCTCGGCGACGGACAGGGCGGAGCGCTGGTTCGCCATGTTGAAGACCAGCAGGTTGCACCAGTTGAAAGCGAGCACCAGCGGGAGACGTAAGACGATCTCTCTCCAAGTCGGGGGACGAGGAACCACTCCAGATTCGTTGTCGGCAGCGGCGAACGTCCCGGCTAGAGCCCCGAGAATCCCGAAGGCCGTGTTGGGGAAAGCAAAGGTAACTAGGTCGCTCTCCGTAAAGCCCCAGAGGACCGAGATGATATTTCCAATGCTCATCCTTGTAGGCGGCCGGCCCAAACGGGTCGGCGGAGCAGATTCGCTGGCCGACATTATGTTGTCGAAGTGATAGGTATGTATGAATCTGGTACTGCTTTAAGGTACCGGATTACTAGTCTGAGTCGGCTTCATAACCCGCGGTATGACACGAGCTATTTCTTTTTATAATTGAACAATAATTCTCGCCAGCGCCTGTAGGCCAGGTCTGAGATACGACTAGCTTACAAGTTTGTATGGCAGTACAACGGCATATTTACCCTAGAAAAGGGGTCAAGCCCCACTGACCCACACAAGCAGTAGATGCATGATAAGTGGTTGCATGTGAAGTTGAACCTGGGGCAATGTTGAGTAGGACTACGCCGACTAACTAGAAGGTCTTTCTTGGGATTCATAAATACGGGTTATCGTTCTTGTTTGCAACTACTTACGTAGGGCTATACGACTAGTTTAACGGCTTAAGCATGCCACATGGGGCACTCATGCAGACATGGAATATAGACGGCGTAACATTGCTCTGCTCTATCTGAAGGATGGATGCAGTTATAAGAGAGCCCAGAACAAGAAGTATAGCCGAACATTGTGTAAGTAGGTAGCATATATCACACTCACATAGTCTTAGCTGACGGCTCCTCCTTGTAGTTTCTCGTGCTGACTCCACCGGTCCATCGGAAGCCCATTGGGGTCTGAGGTGAGACATCGTTGGGCTAGCAGGCCGGCGCCACACACACCAAATCGGAGCTGCATACTTCGTAGAATCCGACGAATGGCCGCAGGACAGCAAGCAGTACCAACATTTCTTGGCTAAAGGATGACTGCAGCTTATACTAGATTGTTAGCTTGGGCATTCATATAACCTGAGAGTTATCATAACAAATTAGCACGCTTACGGTGAACACATATTTGGTTACATCCAGGTGGGTTAGCCTTTGATATATCGATGGTTTTCTATATTATCCCCATCGGCCGACTAAACGACCATGCTCTGGATCCTAGATAGTAAAGTGTGATCGAAGGAAAGCCATGTGGCTCGGCGCATACACACATTTAGTTAGACTACACTTGCGTTTAGAACAATCCGTTACCAAGATACCATGTATGTACTCTGGATCCTAGATGAGGTTACCTCAGAATATAAACAATAGTAAGCAGTCCTACCCTCCTACACGATGAACCTACTGCTTCGCCAAATAGGTAGACGGAATCCTGTGCTGAGCAAATAAGGAAGTTCAGGGCCTGGCGATAGTAGGCGCGTAGAGTACGACGACTGGCGAAAGTAAGTAAAGAGTGACCAACGGCCACTTCAATGCCACGATGGGTCATCGATAAGTGTCCAATAGCTACTACTCAATTGCTTCACTCAGTCTTACCTACTACCCCTCCACAAATGTGTCGTCCACTTCCTATCCGTTCATGAAACCAAGGCGCGCGTATTATGCGGTACTAACACAACCTGACTTTCCTTCCCCTCTTCCTTGATGCCAGTCGGAGCCTGAAGAATGGCAGACTTCAGCTCCAGCGGCCTCACCTTTTTCATCTTTACCATCATCTTCACTATATTATGCGGTGTCTTCGTGCTCTTGCGCTTCCTCGCCGCCAGGATATCGCGGCGGTCCTTTTATCTGGATGATGGCTTCATCCTCTTTGCCTACGTGAGTAACAAGCCTGTACCCCGCGACTTCTGCTGTTGAACCCATAAAATACTTTTACGTCGAAAGACACGTCTAACTCCTTATGTGTCTCATCTTTCCGGGAATAGATCAACATGGTGGCCCTTGCAGGTGTGGGCATCTGGGCTAGCTGTAACGGCATTGGCAAGTCCGCTGGAGAGTTGACGGATTGGGAACTAGGAGTAAATGCAAAGGTTAGACGATGGAGAGGCCCTCAACAGCGTGGTTCTGGAAAACAGTTATGCTAACAGGGTTGGCTGGTCTCGACAGCTGATACTAGCATCCGACGTGTGCTGGCTCCTGGGGAGCGTCTTCGTCAAGCTGTCCATCCTCTGGCTGTATCACAGACTCTTCGCGACGACGGAATTCCGGCGCTGGTCGTGGACCATGCTAGTCTTCGTCAGCTGTTACGGTATCGCCTTTCTCATCGTCTACCTCACCAACTGCATACCCATGGATCAGCTGTGGAATCCGCAGCCCGGCGGCCATTGCAGGGACATGCAGTACAGCGATTATGCCACTGTCGGCATCAACATGCTGATTGACATCGCTATCTTGATCCTCCCTATGCCGACGCTATGGGGTCTCCAGCTGCCCGTCAGGAAGAAGGTCATTGTGACCGTCATGTTCAGTTTCGGATTCGCGTGAGTAGTCCTCAGTCCAGTTCATCTTGATCGTTCCGCCTCTTCATCTATCCCCGGAAGCTAGCGGGTGGACACATAGTTAGGAAGCCTCCAAAACTCATGCATATACAGGACCATTGCCGTGATGTTATACCGGATTATCCTGACCGTAAACGTGCGAGGCGATCCCGACTTTACGAAGCACCTGGGCTTGATCGGCCTAGTGAGCGGGTTTGAAGTCTGGTTCGGTATCATCATTGCCTGCCTACCGACATTAGCACCGCTGGTAAGGCCTACCGTGAGCAAGTTCGTCACCGGTTCCTCGAATTCTCGGCCCTCCGCCTACAGCGCAACCACGGTACCGCTACGGATGCTGGGCAGCAAGAATCGCATCCCCGGGAAGTATGACCAGATAGGCAGCAGCAACAGTCAGACGTACCTCAACATGGAACACCTGGGCTCAGAACCAGGTATCACTACGGAAGTCACGTATGACCCGCGGCACCCGCCACCCCGTTCCGCTGAAGGTTCGAATAGGATCTATGTTCGGAGCGAAATTGAGTCCGGGGTCTGACGAGAAGGGAGTTGCTTTATTTGCGTCGTATCTCATGTTTCCGAGGAGGTGTCCCCGGCTAGTGATTACTTATTGATGAATATACCGAATAGGGGTAGAGGCCACGCCCTCACTTTCACTTTTCACAAAGTCACCAGGGACCACTTTCTATCAACCAATTGTCCCACTACGGAGCTAGTTTTCAGAGGCGGAGCATACATACTCGCAGGTATGGGGATGGATTGAGTCTATAGGTACTCGTGAGTAAACCAGTATTACAAGTGAATGCTTGCAATCAGGACTACACGTATATATATACACGGGACAGCAGCAAGGCGTATCCTTTACGTACCCTTATGTTTGAAGTTGTCAGAAGTCTTCTGCATGTCGACTCCTCTCGAAAGGGGTGATCTTCATATCTACGCGCACCGACGCCTCTCACCGGGACCAAATGCTCATAGCGTCCCCACATTGTGTTCCTATCGTGAATCAGCGTAACTATAGAGCATTTGGGGAAAGTCTAGATTCGTTGCCTAGCTACCTCGTTTGTCCCCTGCCAGATAGCCGTGGGAAGTGTGTGCCATAGAAGAACCCGAGAATAAGCCGACAGGGCGGGATCGATTGATGGATAAACATTACGGGAAAACATGCGATGATACTAAATTTAGTATCAAGTTTGGCCTCGGCACGGAATTGACGTTCTGGCGCCAGTTTCATATGTTCTAGAAGACTAGACTCCGGTTCCGATTCTCGTCGGTGGCTGTTGTAGCTGCGGGGCTCGTTCAGTTGGAACGCCAAATAGGCTGGTTCAGCTCGAATACGACTACTTAGTTATTGCGTCTGGTGGTGTTTCCTCCTCCTATATAAGATCACACTAGTTGAACGGCGTCGTTAAACCCCGTGATGACTGCACACGTATACTGGCGGACTGGGCCCATAAAGGGAGGCCAGCAGGCGGGGTCAAAGTTGCATGCGGCGCATGCCATGCGCCAGGGCTATAGCTAATGTCGATTGCTAATGTGCTGACGAGGCATAGCAGGTGACTAGGGGTAGCTCTAGTCTACCACGTAGTTAGTTACGAGACCCATGATCCTGAGGATGTAGAGTTACCTACCCCTTGCATCACCTTTCAGCTCCATGTACGTCGGTTGCCATGTGCATTATCAAGTCTGTTTGTCATTAGCAGCTCCAGGGGCGCGTATCCAGGGGGGCGTTTTTCCGTTTATTGATCGATGTCACGTCGCTTGAATGGTTTGCCAATCGGGCAACAACAACAATTGGGTTATTCGGGTAATCTTTGTCCTATCGGTCGATCGTATAAATCGAACGGGAAGCTGCGGCAGAATGTTACCACGGGTTTGTTCTAGTCACCGTTGTACTGCATCTGGCCCATCGGCGTCATGATCACCCTCCTACTTCCTGTTATTGCTGCTGCCGCCGCTTCTCTCGTGGTAGGACTTGATCTCGGAAGCATCTCCTCCAACCCGGTTGTGGAACTGGTAGCACGTGGTTCGGACGCTGCTGCAAATGGCTCGCGACACTGCCGATGCTTCCCGGGTGACACATGCTGGCCGACGCAGGCCGAATGGGCGGCTTTCAACAAGACCGTAGGCGGACGGCTCATCGCCACCGTGCCCATAGCCTCGGCGTGTCACCACGACAGCTTCGCCCCGTACGATGCCGCGGCCTGCGCCGACCTGCAAGCTGTCTGGGACTATCCCCAGACGCACTACGAGACGTCTTCATCCCCCATGGCTCCCTTTTTCGCCAACGCCAGCTGCGACCCCTACACCGCGCCCTCCGACCAATGCGTGATCGGCGCGTACGTCCAGTACGCCGTCAACGCGACGGGTGCGGAGGACTACCGGGCGACTCTGGCCTTCGCCGCGCAGAACAATATTCGGCTCGTGATCCGGAATACCGGCCACGACTACTTCGGCAAGTCGACGGGCGCCGGGGGCTTGGCGCTCTGGACGCACCATCTCAAGGATACCGAGTTCATCGCCGACTACGCGTCGCCGGCGTACAGCGGCAAGGCGTTCAAGCTCGGCGCGGGTGTGCAGTTCTTCGAAGCCTATGCCGCCGCTAATGCTGCTGGGGTGACGGTTGTCGGCGGCAGTTGCGACACGGTAAGCCTAGCCGGCGGCTTTACGCAGGGCGGCGGACACGGCCCCTTGATCTCCAAGTTCGGCCTCGGCGCGGACCAGGTCCTCGAGTGGGAAGTCGTCACCGCCGCGGGCGACCACTTGGTGGCAAGTCCGACTGCGAACGAAGATCTGTACTGGGCGCTGTCTGGCGGTGGCGGGGGCACTTACGCGGCCGTCCTGTCGGTTACGGTCAGGGCGCATGAGGATCTCAAGGTGGCGGGTGCCAACCTCAACTTTACCAGCACGGGGGTTTCGGACGATGCGTTCTACGGTGCCGTGGGGACCTTCCTCATGTCCCTGCCGGCCCTGGCTGATGCGGGAAGTTGGAGCAATTGGCAGCTTGCCCAGGGCTTCTTCAACTTGCAGCCGGTCTTTGCGCCCGGCTTGGACAAGGCGGGCCTTCAATCTCTGCTCGATCCCGTGCTCGATGCCCTGAGTGCAAGTGGTGTTACATACGGTGAGAACGACAGCCATCCATGCGCCGACCGCATGAGGGTGCCCACCTCACTCGACCGCACTAGATGGATGACGGAACTGACAAGCAGTGGCAGGCTACGAGATATACGAATATGATACTTTCTATGAGGGCTTTGCCAACTTAAACCCGGTGTACAACATCAGCGAGTACAACTTTGGTGGCAGACTGATCCCCCGCTCTCTAGTCGAGACCAGCAGCTCGACATCTACGCTGATAGATGCGCTGAAGTTCATCATCGCCAACGGCGGCGGCATCGGCGGGAACCACTTCAACGTCTCCCGATTTCCCACGGGCGGGATAAGTAACTCAGTGAACCCCATCTGGCGCACGTCGATCTTCGATGCGGCGCTGGGCTTGTGAGCTACTACTTTTTCTATACCTCCTTGTGCTATTGATCCCCACCCCTCCCATTTGAGAGTACTACCCTTTGCATTTCATCGTTACTTTGGCAACTTACAGTGGTTTATCTCCCTGTCTGTCCGACTTACTCACAATGATAACCACAGGCCCTTCGATTACGAGAACTTCACAGCGAACTTCGAAGTCCAGAAGAAGATGACCGAGACGCTCATGCCGGCGCTAGAGGCCATAACGCCGGGTGGCGGTTCCTATCTCAACGAGGCTGATTTCAGACAGCCGGACTGGCAGACTGCTTTCTACGGGGAGAACTACGCCGCTTTGCAGGGAATCAAGGACAAGTACGACCCTCACGGGCTATTCTACGGTCTCACAGCTGTCGGGAGCGATAGGTGGACGATCCAGCCCGACGGGCGCCTCTGTCAAACATCTTGCACTAGCTAGCATATAGACATATACGAATTACGAAGACCGTGTATAATGAAGCATTATGGCTTTCTAGAATATCAGTAGATGTAGCCGTAAAGGCCCGTTGTGTTCAAGGCGGCCTTGGCTTTACGACTTGTATACGCACTAACCCTGCTGGGCTCATATTGACTGGTGTCTAGAGTGGATTATAGTATACAGGTGAGTGTGATTTTATTCATCGCTGGCACGCTGCGGAGAGGTTCCAGATCGACATCGAGATCTAGATCACCGATACGCAAAGATGGTGCTCTCCGACGCCGCCGTGTACTTCGTCGTTCTATCGACTCCCTGCTGCCGGGCGGCCAGAGCTGCCTGAGCTTGCCTCGTCGCTCTCGGGTTCGCCGGTAGACCGATGGGCGCGACGGACGGCTGCGACGACGTTCTCCAGGGGTGCGGGTCTCTCCATGTCGGCGGTTCTTCCTGCCAGGGGGGGACGGGCATCCATTGCCCGCTGGGCGCGACGCTTGGCGGGCGAACTTCCTGCTGCTGCTGTTGCTGCTGGGGCATTTGGTATTGTGGCAGCAGTTGCTGCTGCATAGGGCTGGTGGGGTCCATGGGGACTTGCGGAGCTGCATCCTGCGATTGGGGCCTCAGATACACGGGCTGCACGGGCTCCACTACCGGGTACGCGGGGGGCTCCATCATCACCGACGGAGGCGAGCGCGAGCCTTGCGATCCGGGTCGCAGATGCATTGGGGGCTCGATGACCGACGGCGCCGCGCCCTGCATCGCCATGGGCTCGCCCGACCTCGCTTCGTCGTCGTCCTGCTGCTGTCTCGCCCTTCGCCTCCGACGTACGAAGAAGAATGCCAGGCCTGCTATGGCTAGGAAGCCGATGATGGACCACACTATGATGGCAGCCAGGGCGCCGGGGCTGAGGTTCGGCCCGGGGTCGACGGTCGCCAAGCCGGATGGGTCGCCTCCTTGGATCGCGGCTTGGCTGCCCGGGTTGGGCTCGCCGCCGGCGAGGTTTTTGCTGTCGCCGTTTTCGAGGGAGCTGGCGCCGGAAGATCCGGTAGCGGAGCTGACACCGGCTTGCGAGCCCGAGTCGCCCGAGGATACCGAAGATTTGTCGTCTTCCTCCTTTTCGCCCTCCTCTGCCTCGCTTCCCTCCTCCTCGCCCTCCCCTTCCGCTGCTGGTGTTGTTGTTGGTGTCGCCGCCTGTCTAACCTTGTTCGCCCTCACGCCATGCCGCCGCAGGAAGTTGTTCAGGGCTTCCGGCGGTAGCGCGACCTCCTCGTCGGCGGCGGTGCCCTGGATCCAGGCGGCCGTGCTAACGAAACTTGCGATGCGCACCGCGCTGATGCCACGTGGGAATCTCGGATCCATCTCGACTCGAACTGAGGGATCTTTATATTATAGATATATATAAAGGGGAAAAGAACGAAAGAGTTCTGTCCAACCGGGGACAACGAAACGAATGCACAAATTAAAGATAGGACGTTGTGTAAAATTAACGGGCCGGCTGCCCAGTGACAGAACTCCGGGTTCAGTGACGGGAAAATAATTGACAGGACGGCGGCGGCGAAAAGAAGAGAAAGAAGGGAAAGGTAGGACAAGGACAAGAAGGGCCAAGAAGGAGGGCCGGGTTTTGTGTAAGTCCCTAAGGTAAGTATAGATGTCGGAGAAATATTAAGAGACTCATTATTAACTAGGGGGGGCAAGAGGCTCGTTCGGCGAAGAAGGCTAAACAGGGGATTCAGTCGCGTGCCCTACATAGTAACAGCGTTTGGATCTCTGAAATGCCGAGACAGACATCGACATGGCGTGCAGCGCTTCTAGTGTCGCAGGTAACCAGGGTAAGAAGGTAGGACTGTCGATCATTTCGCCGTCTTTTAGGTTTAAGTTCTTTCATCGGACGAATTGTGCGAAGTGACAAGTCCCAGAGCCAGATTCCCAGGTTTGACTCGATATTGACAGCTCTGGCAATCTCGGGGGCCCTCTTGAGATGAAACGGCTGCTGAATGCCAAGGGTCTCACAATGTCCTTGGCAGCCCGAACCCCCTATGGGCCCTACCCCACCCTCCCCACCCCTTAACCAGATCCGCAACTAGATCTGACATTTAGGGATATGCTATAGTCCTAGGTTATGGAGGTTGCCCACTGTTAACCGAAATACGTTATACCCGAAAGACGCCGGAATCTACATAGTGAACCATGCTGTCGCCTTTCCGGCCCATCGGCAAACCGGCACTAATCCAAACAAACATGTTTGACGTTCAGCTACCTAGTTACTACGTAGTAAGTCTGGAGTACACCCGGAACTGCATCCTACCTACCTAGGTATGTATTAGAAATAAGTCGTTGGTCCCCAAAAAGAATTGAAATTAAGACGATGGTACAGCATGTCCGACGATTCCATTGGCCAATCTTGCGCCTTGTTAGGAAAACTTGTTTGTGGTCGTGGTTGGTCGCAATGAGCGATGATGTGATCTGATGCAGACTACGAAGTAACTACCTACTCGGCACAATACACTAGATTTCTTTTTATAGGGCGTTTCGCTTCATGTCTTCCACTAGTTCAGGGTTTACCTTGTCAATTGTTACCTTGGCGCTACCATGAAAACAGGGCATCGGCATCGGCATCGGCATCAGAAACAAAACCAGAAGCAGGACCGGATCGCTACCCTCTCACTGCCGCCTCCTTTTTTTCAACGGTTCGCCAATGTTTCGGATACTTCCTCGCGACCCTCCAAGCCTCCGCCGCGAGCTCCACCGCATTCATGTGGCCGTCTCTCCACCCGCCGGCCATATCTTCCCGGTGCGCGCTGTCCCCGCCCAAGATCCAAGAGACGAACTCCTCCGCCCTAGCGCCGCTCGGGGCTTCTAACAGGCCCAGCGCAACATCCAGCATGTCCGGCCTGTCGTCTACGCAGTAGAACACAACTGCCGCACACCGGCTGCAGAAGTACCGCTGTACGTCGGGCGAGCTCGCGTACAAAGCAAGCGTTCCGAAGCGGGGGTCGCCTCCTGTCACGGCCTCCCGGAGTTCCGAAGTCGTCGCTGGGAAGGGGGAGTTGCTGTTGCTGTTACTGCTGTCGTGTTGTGCGCCGGCGGACGTCGTTGCCCGGGGAAAGGCGATCTGCCGCAGCAGAGCGAACGTCCAGTGGAAGATGTCCGTGCCCGACTGGATGCGGCACGAATTGCAGACGTCGAACGACGCGATGCCCTTGTGCGTGACCGGGTCCACGAACCAGGGCAGCTCCGCCCAGGCCTTGCCCTCGAACTCTCTGTCCGGGGCGCGGAGCACGAGGTCGACGCCCCGGCACCGGCAGCGGAGGGGCACCTCGCCCCGCTCGGACGTGACGCTAGCGTCGGGCAGCGACGCGATCGGACCGGGCCAGTCGGCGCCGTCGGGGATCTCTTCGCTCTTCTCGCTGTGCCCTAGCCATCGTCTGGGTCGTGCGCCGCTCTGGTTTGGGGCGCGCAGCCAGGCCGAGGCCCCGCCGTCGCGCGTGTCGCCTACGAATATGTGGTGGCTGCACTGCACCAGGTTCGGGACGTCGAGGTTCGCTAGTACGCCGGTGAAGACTTCGTATAGGACAGCACTTCCATCGCTTGGATTGTCGGGCTGGACCTGCCAGAACATCTTGCTGCTGCATGTGCGGCAGAAGAGAACGCTCAGCCTCTTGCTGAAGACGTAGGTTTCCAGTGATGATGGTGATGATGATGATGATGCCTGTGCGATCTTGCTGCTTTCACCAGGCCATACTACACAGCTGGTGTACAATGCGCCGGTCATGTGGCGACACGAAGTGCAATGGCAGCAGCTGGCTTTCAGGGGCAGAGAAGACCTGACCACCTCAGCGTTGAATGTGTGTGCTTTGCAAAGGCATTGCGCCGTGAGGGTGATGTTACCCCCTGCTTCTGTAGACATGTTGTTCTCCCAACTGCAAATCGGTGTGCCTGCTTGTAGGTGGCAGTGTCTCATGTGAACTTACGTCTTCTCCGTAGACCATACTTATATATCACTGATCATACAGCTGTGTTCCATGAGAATTGTGTCGATTGAAACACAATATGTACTCGACATCATCATACATCATCATACATACATACATACATGTAGTTCACGATAAGCGGCGCGCCCCTAACTAGAAACCCCCCAAAACGCCCTCCCCCGGACCTGAAGGGCGCGCCAAGACTTCCGGTTCTTCGGGGCTCATTGGCGTAAGTGCAGCTTAGTGGGGTCGCGCCGGGTTACCCTGTCCGGTCATTCTAGGCACCATTCCAGGCATCACAGCCAATTGCAGCTTCAGGGCCCTGAGCCATCGGGGGCCTCGGGGTCGTAGGGCTCGCTCGACATGATCTTCTACTTTGATCTTCCCAGGTTCTGTCAAGACAGAGAAAAGACGGCTGCATTTGGTAGGTCAGAACTCAGAGGCATGTTCCGGAGGTTAGGCCAATACGTGTCCATAGCGTCATTAGACCATTCACTGGCATTCAGCTTCTGCCTGGTCGCAGCCAACATGTTTTGCGAGACTGCGAGTTTGCGCCTCACTCATCATCACCTACCTACCAATAGCAGAAGATGCTTGCCAGGATCTGACCATTCCAGGAAAAGCCGATCGACATTTCTTTCTACGGTTTTCCGCCCAAGCACTCCCTTTGCGTCCTTTCTCATGTTAACCTTGTCCTGTCCTTAGATGTCTTACAAGTCACAACTAGGACGGGAATGTCTCCACCGGAGCCTGCAGCTGGAGCCATCGCCGCATGCTAAGGAATCTGGCTTCGAGCGGCAGTCGCTAGTCCGGAGGCTAGCTGCTACCACCAAGTCGGGACGTTGTGGTGGGCATAAGCTTGCCAAAGTTCGAGGAAGAACGCAACCTTCAGCAGCAGCAGCAGGAGGAGTAGACGACGATGATCTAAACTTGTCATGGTCATTCCCGGCCCCTCTCGTCCTGCCCGGCGATGATCTGGCCTGGGACCCGAAGTCCCCTCCGCAGAGCTTCCGCGCTTGGCTGCACGGGGAAACGCGGAACAAACCGACGGAGGATCGCCAGACCCTGTACGTCGCTGCCGCGCCTCGGGTCACAGCTGGCGTGGCCTTCATGGCGGATTGGCTTTTGCAGCCTAGTATCATAGATGTAAATATGACTGGAGGAGGGGAATCGGCTGATGCCGATACCGAAGGGGGTCCGAAGAAGGCCAAGAAAATGAAGATGTCACGGTCGCAGTCGCACACAACAACAAAACCAAGCCCAAAATTGCCCCCGCCGCCCAGTTGCGCGGACGTCATCAGCTACCTAAGCGCTTTCTATCACGGCATGCCCGTCAAACCTTTACCACAATGCCTGCGTTTCGTCCCTTGGCAGGAGGAGAAGACGACACGGCCATCGTCGAAGAAGAAGAGGAAGAGGCAGAAGTCGAGTAATAGTAGCGACAGTGACACAGGCACGGAATACATCGGCCTGGCTACCCAAGACGATACCGCCACGCGCATCCGCGTCCGGCCGTCGCCCGATGGGCTCTTCCGGGGCCAGCTCAACCTAGACGATATCCTCGATGCGGCGATCGAGATGCTGCCGCCGGATGCCTACGCGCTGGTCCTGCTCGTCGACCACGACATGTACGAGGACGACGACGACGACTTCTGCTGCGGGCGGGCGTACGGCGGTAGTCGGGTCGCGGTCGTGTCGTCCTCGAGGTACCACCCGGCCCTCGACGACGGAGTCGGCACCGACCACGCGCACATGTGGCCGGCGTCGCACTGCCGGTCCTACGTCGATCGGGTCTGCGCAGCTGTGGCCAGGCCAGCAAAAGCACAGGCTCCTGCTGCCGACCCCTCCTCCACTGCGACAGCGGCAGTCTCTCCTATACGGGCCGCGATCGATGCTGCGAGAGAGGTGTCCGTTAGCATGCGCAATTCACAAGAGCAGATCGGCGCGCTCTGGTTCTCGCGCCTGGCGCGGACGGTCGCCCACGAGCTGGGCCACTGCTTCGGCATGGCCCACTGCGCCTACTACGCGTGCAGCATGCAGGGCACGGCGGGCATGGCCGAGGACGTGCGGCAGCCGCCGTATTTCTGTCCGGTCTGTCTGGGCAAGCTGTCGCATGCCGTGGCTGGCGAATTGTTGGAGGCTCGATACGGACATGGCGATGGTGTTGGTAATGATGATGACGGGAGGAAGAGAAAGTATGTTCGGGAGAGATACGAAAGGATCGCTGAGTTCTGCGATGGGTGGAAGGGGAAGAACGGTCTGTTTGCGGGGTATGAGGCTTGGGTGAGGGCACGATTGGATCTGCTTTAATGACTAGCGATGACGGTTAGGCAGGTGGCTTTGCTTCTCCTATGGCATATGGCAGGGAAAGGGAAATATAGGCGTGTACGCGTGTTGATGTGTAATCGCGGGGCGCGTAACATATATCAATTTTTCCTAATTAGGTAGAACCAATAGCGATTTATACGTGCTTGTGGTTTGATAGACGGTAACTACTGCAAGAACGAATTGGGAGGTTACCATCAGCAGCGACGAAGGGTTATTGTTTGTTCAAGAAAGGAGTCATCATCAGGAATCTTGTCTCATGTGGTTTCAACCTCATGGCTGAATTATCGTAGACTGATCTCGAGGTATCTAGATAGCTTCCTCCTAAACAGAAGGAGCTTTCAGTGACTCGTATTAACGTACGTTGATTTCCCATCACGATAGCTGGCAATCGACAGTTCGTGCACTCCACCAGATTGGTTCGTTTCCCTCGCCAGGCGCTGACCCTTCGCCTTCCCCAACCAGGCCACCAGTATCTCCTCAAGGTGATCAGACATCGCCAGCGAACATTAACAACGGAACTTGGAAGGGTGTTATGTTGTTGAAGTTCCAGCAGAGCCACTCGTAATCCGCGTCTAAGCTTGTGTGTAACCTGGAGATTCCCGAGGTGATATCCCAAACCATGTCATGGTTGGAGTCTGTTGCTATATTAGCATGGATCATCGATAGCAAGCGATGATGTAAGTATTTTGTTACCTTCTAGTTGGCTAAGATGGCAAAACACCTTGTCTGTTTCTTCTTCGCTTGGCCTTTCCTGCATGGTAGCGTCGCCTCACTCCAAGCGCAGCAATGCAAAGCATCAGGAAAATCAGAACACTGCCAACGACGGTCATTTTGATGTCGAACTCCATGTTGACAGATCGTAGGTATTCCTGGGTGTTCTGGATTGACTTCGGTGTTGGTGGTATTGAGGACTTTTGGGCTGTTCTGCAGGGAATTAGAATGGATTTGAGACAATCTGTAAACTCATCGTTGCTTACAACTCAAGTTTGTGCCTGTAGGGCTTTGTCGTGTGTTCGATCCAATCTGAAAGGAGTGGTTGCTTTGCTTGCTGCCTTGGGGGTTTTGTTGGAAAACTGAGATGTAAACGCTGAGGTCGTCTTATTTTACCTGTGTCACGATGGGCTCAAGTAAGTGTCAAGCAAACATTGCAACTGGTATTGTAATCAGCACAGCTTTATCAGGCTTAAAAGCGGGCCAACAACGTACTTGGCTTGGAAGTGTTGCCTTGACGATACCTATGTCTTAAAGATGTCAACGACTAAGCAGGGTGTATTTGCATACATGATTGATCGAATTTTGCACAAGGTAAGGGTCACACGATCACGACAGGACTAGGCCGCCAGGCACAACATATGAGTTTGGTCAACCTAGGTAATAACCACTCTCCGTGAAGAAATATCTGGTTATATGCACAAATGGCTCAGGGGTTTTGCACTCTACACGCGTCTACCCTAACTTCGACCCTCAGACCAACAGATCGTAAACACTCAAAACGGAATCCCTCTTGTCATTCCCCTCCCATATCTGAAGGATAAAGTAGGATAAACCACGATTCGAGGCAGCTGCCACATGGAGAACACTTGCAAGGTAGGAAGCAGTGGCAAATGCTAGACCACCACCAGGGAGAAACTAAGCAATAATGACACTTCACCTACGTGAACAATTCAAGTACATCCAACAAGAAGGAACCCCAGATCCAAACCATTTCCCTTTACCTTTATCCTACCCAAGTCCCATTGTACCATAGTCATTTCCAAGTTGCCTTACCTTCCAACTAATACCTAGTCTTTCGAAAAGCAGACCTTCATCATCCTGTTGATTCCCCTCAGCATAAAAAATGAGGGGGTCTCGACACGGAGGCATTCCTTCTCTTCTGCTGCCTCTGCACACGCCGCGGCGATGACATCTCATCCCATGCAAATTTGGCTTGAGAGTTGAGGAGCACATGTCCCTTCATGACTCCGTCTCCAATGTAGAAGGCGGGCCACACAGCGCGCCGGACGTCTAGGAAAATGGAGCTCGGTGGTTCGTCCTCCGCCTGCACGCCATTGGTGGTTGGAGGCGATTCCTCTTGGTCCCTGTCGCCGTTCCTGTCCGGGTCCCGACCGTTCTTCTTTCCTGTTCCATTCGTTTTCGGGCCTCCATTTACCTCTGGCACTTTGTCTTTGCTAGGTACCGTCAAGCGTATGGGTACCCAGTCCTTGTCATTGAAGACCGCGGCTGTATCCTCCATGGGGTTGAAGGAGGGCAATACAGGATGCACCTTGACTTCCGTCTGGCGGATGAACTCCCAACATTCGACTGCGGCCTTGCAGACCTCCTGGAGATCAGCCTTGAAAGCATTCTGTTTTTCCTCGCGGACGAGGCAGCCAAGGGTTTTGTGAACTGCCTCGAGAATCTCTATGATACGCTTTCGTCTGATTTTCTTCTGCTGTTCGGGGTCGACACTGAGCAACACGCTCCGCAGGTAAACCTCCCGGGCACTGTCGGTGTTGGACAAGGAAGATAGCAAGTTGGTAATCTCCCCGGCGTCGGGATCCACGTACATAGGTACGAATATGTGCCCGGCAAATCTTGATCCTAACGCACCCACGCAGGCTGCCATCCGCATCTGTCTGGCCTCTTTCGAGTTCGATGCCGGCAGGGGCAACCACTTGAGCTTGTCATGTAAGTCCGCCCAGAGGTCGGCATTGTCTAGTGTAGCCTTAGGCAGACCATCGCTGAAAAAGTTCGTCGCAAGTTTGTGGACAGCCTCGAACACGTTGTTCAGCTTTATGCCACTAGGATAGGGGGGACAATTAGCAACGTGTAGTTATAGTGGGTTGGTGGAAGTGGACACCTACATGACGTCTTCAGGTGCGCTTTGCATGACACATGACCATTGCTTGAGTGCGTCTAGATCCTTGCTCAATACCGAAACCTCATTGCTCTTCTGCTCGAGTGCTGTACTGGTTTGCTCGTAAGTGGCGGATAGACTGTTGTGACTCTCATTCTGTTGTTGAACCGTATCCTGGAGCGCCTTTATCTGGGCATTGGCTGCCTCCAACTGCTCTTGCAGGCTTGTATTCGTTTTGGCAATCTCTGTCAACCGTTCATCCCGTTCAGCCACTTTGGACTTCTCGGCGTCGAGCTCACTGGTGAGTTGAGTATTTGTCTCCACCAGCGTATTGATCCGGGTGGTGTGTTCGTTGGCTTTGCTTCTCTCGACATCGAGTTCCATCTGTAGGATACTGATGTTTCGGGAAAAGACCTTCTGTTCGGCATATGATTCAAATCTATGCTGTTCAAGCTCCTGTTTCATTGATGTGTTCTCCTCTAGACATCTCTGGACTGCGTCGAAAGAGGAGTCTGAGGTGAAGCTAGTGATGAGCCCGAATAGGGACTTCAGGTTGTGCAAGGAATCAAATTGGGCAGTCATCTTGATCGGCTAGTATCCATGAACACGTAAGAATAATTCTTTGCAGTAGGATGGATTATAGATTTGTTTGGGGGACGCAGAGTGGACTCTGAGTAGCATGTCAAATGCATTTCATTTCATGTATTTATAGGCTGGCTCCATCTAGCTTCATGGATTGTCATGAGGCTCAAGTTCATATGCCCTGAGATGCCAGCCTGATGATCAAATATTAGACGGCCTGCTGCATCGTACATATGTGACAATGCAAGAAACACTCCCGTTGCTCCTCACTTAGCTTGCCACATCAGAACGATGTCAAAGCAACCCTCTGACATGTGGAATGGCCATTGCTCTCGTCTCCGACCAACGTCGCATTCGGTCAGTGAGCCTGCGCAGATGATATCAATAAAACTAGTGACCAAATCAGAGATCCTAGTGGTAGCCCGATCATCCAGGGTTTGGTTGCGGCCCGATGTGAAGCGATTCCAATGCCCTGCCTCATTGATGGTGGCATCAGTGTGTTATCCGCGGTAGGATCGGTTTCCACCGGTTAATCCTTAAGGCACAACACCATCCTGGAATCCTCACATTGCATCAGGTATGATGATTGGGTGCCAAGCTCCGCCACTTAAGCTCCTCTTATTGGCCTGTTAATGGTATTTCCATCCAACACTTGCACAGTTAACATGGTCGGCTGTATGTTTCGTTGCCCTGCTTCCGATGACAGGTTCCCATTCAAAGCAGCAGCCTACACACATTGTAGTCGTGCGTCGTATAGCACGGCCAATTCTATACTATGTGTGAGTTGTGCATATGCGCATCTCCCAATGCAACAAATTCCAATCAAACTGGTCTCATGGACACTCCGTATGGTCTCTTCACGCAATCGTTGGGTTCCGTTCTGTCGCTCGTCTGTTACCTTGGGGGTAGAGTACGTTCACCCTATCATTCTGCTTAAAGGGGGGTTTAACTGGAGCCCGTCATAGAAGAGCATTGTACAGAATATCTACTTTGAAGATGCATCCCCTAGTCTCCCCCAAACTCCCCCTCCATGTCCAGAAAGCTCTCTAAAGCCCACTGCAATAAAAACACCATCGAATCAAGGATCACCCCATGGAAACTAAGTGGGAAGGGCAAGCAATGACGAGATGTTGGTATGAAGATTATTTCTACCTGATGGGCTTGGCATAATACTAGATTCGCATGCAAGTCATTCGTAAGATAGCAAGATCGCTCCTATGATCGTATAATTGGCGACTACTGATTTGGGCACATACGTCCCTCGGTAAGCAACAGCTTCTCGAGATCAGTGAACTGTCCGCCCCCACGCTATCCGCTTACCTCCTGGCCCCATGGATAAATCAACGTCGCAATAAACAACAAGGCCATTGGCGCAACAAGCATTTTCCCCTCCGCCATGACTCATGTCATGAAACGTCAGACGGGTCATAATTTAACCTTTTCGTGAGTAAGGCAGTAGTTTTTACAGAAGATATGAATAACTGAAAAGCTTTTTGTGAGATATATGATTAGATTCTCGTCCATTTGATCAAGTGACGTACGTATATGGAAACGAGAAACGTTATGTCTTGATCCATACTACCGCAAATAGTAAGAAAGAGGTTCGCTTTTGGTCGTCGGCTGAGACGACGTTCTTTGAAGCTGTGGATCTTGGTGGATGCAGTGGAGTAGTTATGGGGTGTGTTCAGGGGAGATCTCCGATATAGATGATACCATCCCCAATAAACTATCTTGGCTCATGAATCCACTTGGATGTCGTGCGGAACAAATCGCTACAAATGGAATCAGGCTTGGAGACACTATGATGGTTGGTCCTGCGCGAGATCTCGACAGCAACATTGATTACTCTTACTTGATAACGAAACCTCCACCTAAAACTTCGATCAAAATCGCTTCCTTCAGCTAGTGAATGTTGCATTCTTTTTGTTTCATGGACCATTCAAGTCTCACATGCTCATTCCAGCTTGTCTAATTGGTTTCTTCGCTCTGGAGACTCAAAACCTCGCCCGGCGCCCCATAGAGCCATAGACACCTCCGTTTCCTATTCATGTCCAGTTTAGGGTGATCACTTCATATTCTCCAATGGATCCACGTCTCGGAAGGAATAACTAAAGCCAGTCTATTTCACAATACCAGTTATGAGAGGATCATGTCTCCAGATATGCGCCATTTAATGCATCCCATTGGACAGTCTCTGCTAGGAATGGTGATGAGGTTTCGGTGTCGAGATATACCGAGAGCATTGTTATAGCGCAGAGGCTAGATCCAAATGCACGTATCCCATGTCCAAGCCCGCTTAATGTGTCTACCCCAACCAGATTCAAGGCCAAAAAACCTGGAGAATCCCTGCAAAGCGGTGTTGTATAGCCCCAACTTCTCTTGGGGAACACACTTTATGCGTCCCAATCGGACAATCCGATCTTGAACGTGGCAGGGGAGCTAGCTGCGTATATATGCGATGTCCACGATGTAGTTGATGGTTTCACGGTTAAGGGGCTTTCACAGCTATGAGGTGCATGGAAAGAACCATTCGTCACCTAGGAGTTTCTATGAACGCACGACGTAACTATGAGCCATTTGACTCTTTTGCTGGGTGTTTTGGCCCATGCATTGATCCCCTCGATACTTGCATTTACGAATCCTATTAGGACATTCAACGGCAGTGATCCCTTTATGGTGTACTGGGATGGCATGTAAGAAGCCCAGAGAGTCTACGAAATAACAGAATCAGCTGATGCATAGAACCTAACTAGGTATTATTTGACTACTACAACATGGTCCGACGTTGAGATTGTAGCCGCACCCACGATCGAGGGTCTCAAGACAGCCATTCCACAGGTTATCTACACGGACACCACGAACCCACAGTTTGCAGCAAACTGGTAACTACTTCCCCGAATCATTTTCATCTCATTTCTGAAGTGGCTCAGTAGACCATACGGCTATCAACCGAAGCTTTTATCCTTGAAACACACCTTAAATCTCCCAATCCAGGACCAATAAACCATTAGCTAACCCCTTTGATGGAAGGTGGGCTCCAGAAATATGGCGAGTCAACGGTCGATGGTGGTACGTATAATAAAAGCCCCGAGACTTCAATATTCTGGTGTCTAATAGTCTCTTCGGATCTAAATACTAACCAGTTGGCGTAGTGCGTATTGCGAATGCTTTGATCCAGGACAGCGTGATCTATCACTGTTGTGCTGAGTACCCCCCTTTTCCCCCCATAATTCCCTACCCCTGTTTTGATCACAGCCACGCAGACATTGATAACTAACATTCAAGCATCAGACATATACTTCAGCACCAGCGAAAAGCATGATTCGTGGGATCAGATATTACCTTCACTGCGGCTGTGGGTTCTGGAAGGCGGCACAGATACGCCGCTCTCATCTCCTTACAGCTTGGTGTCCGAAATACGACCTGCCAATTATCATGGCGGCATGCTGGATGGAGTATGATATCAACAAAAATCTGCATCTCAGCTTTTGGCAGCTGACCAAACTCTTTATCAGACTATCTATGCCATTAATGGAAAAAACTACTTCTTCGTGAGTATTAGCACCACCATTCCAACGTCACCTTTAGCTCACTAACACCTCCCGCCCTAGTACTCGTCGGTAAACGGAACCGAGTCGCCCAAAGGTGCTTCGTTATGGATCTCCGAAATGACGTCTCCGTCCGAAGTCGGACCGGCGACGATGATCTCCTTCCCCTCGCTCGCCTGGGAGACGGACCCCAGCGCCGTGATCGAGGGCCCGGCGGGAATCACGTCCCCCGACGGGACGGTCTTCATCGTATACTCGGCTAACAGCTGCAACACGCCCGACTACGCGCTCGGCGCGCTCCAGCTCCGGGCAGGCGACGGCGCGGATCCGTTGCTAGCGTCGTCGTGGACCAAGCTGCCCGAGCCGCTGCTCACGACCAGCGTCGAGAACGGCATGTACGGGCCCGGCCACAACGGCTTCTTCAAGAGCCCCGACGGCTCGCAGGACTGGATGGTCTTCCATGCGAACCGCGACGCGGAAGGCAGCTGCGACGCGCACCGGCAGACTTTCGTTCAGCCGGTGCAGTGGGACAGTGATGGGAGGCCGAAGCTGAACCCGCCTGTTGCTCCGGGTGTTGAGATCGTGCCGCCCTCGGGTGAGAGCGCTGGAGCGTGAAAGACGGGAGGGTAAAGAATCCTCGGGCTAATATGTATTCACGATGGCTACTAAACCTGCTTTACCCGACCTCTGTATACCTAGGTAGCTTAGTAAAGACTAAATGGGGCATGGTCCAGACGTCGGTTCATTCGGGCGTCAATCAAATGCAGAGGGGGTACACGCAAGGCATAAGAGGTATTTTTTGAGATCAAATATTTGTACTTCGTAAAGGTGTCGAGAGATTTAGGGGGGTGTAATCAATCGTGGCTTTCCTCAGAGTATTGATTGCAATGTACCTCCAATCAATGGTGATGAAAAGGGGTAGGGTCAATAATACATACAGGCATGCAACCCCTGTAACAGAGCGCTAATGAGTGGTACCGTAAGTGGTCTCGCTTACTGCCTGGCCCAACTGGAGCTACAGAAACAGTGACGAAACAACGTAAAAGAATCGCAGCATCTTGTTCAAGAGCTTTTATACACTAATCCATATGTACTTTATATGTTCGAAATTACTAATCCTACCCGTTATTATCACAGTAAAGGATTCCAGGGGCCGCAGACGATTCTTCAAGCAATTTAGAGCGTCACGGACTAACTATGTAGTGCGTGCTGAGAGAGAAGCCCCGCGTGTCGCCCCTGAGATTACAGCACTACGCCGGCAACGATAAAAATGAGACGAGCCCGTCAATGGTGACTACCATCCCTTTCCGAAGGCGACGATTTACTGAGACGGGGGTCCATGCCAGTGCCACGCCACCAGGTTGAACTACATGGAGCCATACAAATCTCCAGTTCCCAGATAGTACCGAGCTGTAAGCCTTCTCAGGCGGCAGCGGCCCCGTACTTACGCTCTATTCTCATTTGGGCGGAAGGATGCGACCAACACAGCTTCCGAACCCCACCCGTTCGCCGGATTTGCCACATGAGCCGCGCATGGTGACCGTATCGCCATCCCTGAGGAACCGACGCACGTCCATACCGTACAAGAGGACGTCCTTCTTGCCGCCGTCGCTCATCTCCAACAGGCTACCGCTCTGGTTCGGCCCCGGCCCGCTGATCGTGCCCGAGCCCAACAAGTCGCCGGTCCTCATCGGACAGCCGCCGAGGGTGTGGTGGGCGATCATCTGGGGAAACGACCACAGTAGGAATTTCGAGCTCGTGGTGCTGATGGTGGTCACATCGCCTGAGGGAGCTACATGAAACTAAGGTTAGAACTTAGAGGCTTTCAAAGCGGCGACGTCTTTTTGTTTTTCGCTTTTCTCTCATTTCCCTTCTTTTTCCTCCGACTAAGGACAAACTCACTCTCAAGGTCTACCTCCAGCTCGATATCGAACACAGAGTCCTTCCTGCCCTCCTTCAGGTAATCCTGCAGCAGCGTCGCGTTCTCGATAGCGCCCGCCCGGAACGGCTCCAGCGCATCGGCCAGCACGACCCACGGGCTGACGGTGGAGGCGAAGTTCTTGCTGTTGAACGGGCCCAGCGGGACGTACTCCCAGGTCTGGACGTCGCGGGCGCTCCAGTCGTTCAGCAGCACGTAGCCGAAGACGCGGTCCTCGGCGTCGGCGACGGCCACCGGCTCGCCCAGCGCGTTTGGCGTCGCGATCAGGCACCCCAGCTCGAGCTCGAAGTCCAGCCGCCGGCTCGGCGCCGCCGTCGGCTCCCCGTCCAGGAGGATCTGCCCGCGCGGCCGCCGCACCCCCGTCCCCGAGACCACGATGCTCGACGCCCGCCCGTGGTACCCCACCGGCAGGTGCGTGTAGTTGGGCTGCAGCGCGTGCTGCGGGCCCCGGAACATCGACCCCACCGCGTGCGCGTGGTGGTAGCCCGCGTAGAAGTCCGTGTAGTCGCCGATGGCCATCGGCAGGTGCATTGTGACTTCGGCGGAGTCGCGGACCAGCGCTCGCCGGCGCAACTCCTCGTTGTCGCGCAGCACCTCCGGATGCCGCGTCTCCGCTGACAGCAGGTCCTGGAGCGCTGCCCGGACAAAGCGGTGGGCTGGCCGGCCGAGCGCGGCGAACGCGTTGAGCGTCGGCTGGGAGAAGATGGCGGCGTAGTCGGGGGCGGGGGCGGGGGCGGGGGCGGGGAATTCGTCAATCTCCTTGCCGACGGGTCGCGGCGGTCGCGGCGACGACGACAAAAGCTGGGCAACCCTGGGGTCTGAGCATAGGACTTTCAGATCTAGCACGTGGGAGCCGATAGCGGTGGCGGCGTGGGGCGCCACGTTATCCACCGTGCTGATGATGCCGAACGGGATGTTCGCTAGCGAGAACGGACTGTCCGGAGACACGTCGGGAACCCAGGTTGATGCCATCTTGTCAATGTGCCCTCCGCGGTGAGAAACTCTCGATTATTCCAATCTTTGTGATGAAGCGTAGTTGATTCTCACAAATAAAAGTCTCCAACTAAATACCGTGTAGACAAGTTAGTTACCTGCTCGGCTCTTGCAGGACTACCGAGGATAGCCGGCGTGAACCGTCTTCACAGTAGGCTTACACTGTATAGAAACTGTGCGCCTTCGTCCCCCTTAACCACGGGACTTGTCGTGTCGCCATGTGAAGCATTTCTGGGGAAGTTATATACACTGAAGTAGCGTTTCGTTAGAACTCGTTAGAGCTTCGTAGCCCGGCAATATTTTGCTATCGCGGCGTTATAATGGTCTGGTGTACATCTTGTTGGTGTCAAATGGTTGCTAATATTTCACCTTTGCAAGTAGAGACAGTCCTTGGTACATCTTGATCAGGCCAAACCTGTTGAAACAAGATCATTCGTCTAAGTCTGTATGTCTTGATCCTTATATGCTGATATTCTTATATGCTGATAGGCAACCTTGCCTCCAACCCTTTTCCTTCTTGGCGTCTTGGCGGAGGACCTCTCTTTGGTTCAGCATCACCCATTTTCAGTTCATCGACGACGACTGCTTAACTTCAGTGAGTGTCCTTCCACCATGAAGGCATGGTCACAAGGTTCTTGTCACGATATAGGCAACTATGCGTATCTCAGTCTGGTTCTAGCAGGGCGGCGAGAAGCAGGCCAAGACTGTGGTTAGCAAATCGAGAATGACGGCTAATAGTCCTTAGTGGGTATGGGTTACACTGCGAGGGACACCCTGCATATTGGCAATGGAAACAGGAAGGTGGGCGGCCATTGGCATGCATTGGGTTCGGACTGTGCTTTGTCGCATCAGTTTCCTACTGACAGGAACGGGAAAGAGCGCCTTGTGTGGCATGGGTCTGCAATGCTAGATTGAAACTGTGATGAATTCTCGTATAATTGAACACGAGAAACCCATCGTCGTCTTCTCCAGATTCTCTCTCTTTTACACATATCTAGGCCCCGCGGTGAACTCTGCAGTTTGCCTCTTCTGATATGCGGCATTTCACCATGAAGACGCTTATCTTACAGCTCGCGCTTTGCGTCGCCCCCTTGCTGGCGGCGGGAATCAACAAGCGCTACTCCGCAGAACGGGACGGCATCCTGTATAACGTTTTCGAACATGCGGCGACGGGGTCGAAGCTCGAGTTCGTGAAGGACTCGGGCATCTGCGAGACCACGCCCAATGTCACGCAATATTCGGGATATCTGACCGTCGGTGATAAGTAAGTAACTTCCCAAGTATTTGTTAGCCCTCTTCTAGCATGTTTCGAGAGCAGCCTTCTCTATCAACTGGGATTATTGCTTCGGGAACATGGTTTGGAATTTTCGGATCATTGCTAGGTCTGAAAGAAGCAATAGCTAATCCCGAGTGTCTAGTATGAACATGTTCTTTTGGTAAGAGCCTTCAAGCTGTATTACCCGACATCTGGTAGTCGTTGGGATACGCCAGAGTGTCATCAGAATGAATCGCTTATGAGGCGTCCATAGGTTCTTCGAGGCACGAAATGAGCCTGCCACCGCTCCACTTGTCGCATGGTTCAACGGTGGTCCAGGAGGATCGTCGATGAACGCATTGTTCCGAAGCAACGGGCCCTGCCAGTTCTACAACGGAAGCGATGAGCCGTCGTTGAACCCGAACAGCTTCAACGAGTACGCAAACATGATATACATTGACCAACCCGTCGGCGTTGGGTTTTCCTATGGCTCGGCGTGCTGCGAATCGACTGATATTGCTGCTGTTTACGTGTGGAACCTAATCCAGGCATTCTACGATAACTTTCCGGAGTACGAGAGCCGTGACTTCACCATCTTTGCCCAGGTATGCTTTTTAGTTGAAAGTTGAGACCTTTTTGTTACTGAGAGGTACTAACCAAAACCCAGTCTTATGGAGGACGCTATGGCCCCCTTTTTGCTAACCATATCATCGAACAAAATGCTGCAGTCGAGAGTGGCACGGTGGAGGGTGAACACGTGAATCTTGTTACTTTGGCTATGAACGACGGCCTATATAACATGACAGAGTGGTACATAGGCCTCATCGAGTACAGCTATTCCAACCCGTATCGACAGATCATTGATGATTCTGTGCGCGATGCGAGCTACGACTACTATAATGAGACCTGCATTCCGGCCCTTGAGATCTGCTACAATACAGATGATAACGACGATTGCTACGAGGCCGATACCTTATGCAAGAGACTCCTGAGAAATATCCAGGTTGATAGCAATTTTACCTACGAGCAATACGACATCAGGGAGAACGCTGTACTCGCGCCTAATACATACGAAGATTATCTGTCTAGACAGGACGTGAAGGATGCTATTGGCGCGAGGGGCGACTTTGTACCGCTAAGCTCCGAAGTCTACAACAACCTTACGAGGGCTGGAGATTGTATGTTGCTTTTCACCCAGAATTTCCCCCTTACATGACTGTGATTGGTCTGCAACTCTCATTGCTCGTTATTTTCTAGGGTCCTGTCCGCTCCGGTCACCTTATCGTGCCCCTATCCCCACTCCCCCATTATACAAACGATGAACATAGGCTGACAACGCACCTAGGGGTTCGCCCGTCGGCTGCACTTATTCCCTCCGTTCTAGAAGCGGGTGTCAAGGTTTTGATGTGGACCGGCGACGCGGACTGGATCTGCAGTTGGGAAGCCAACTCGCGTGAGGCTGATGCAGTCGTTTGGCCGGGCCAGGCCGAGTTTCAAGGTAAAACTCTGGAGCCGTATACCGTCGACGGCACAGAGAGAGGAACCTTCAAGAACGTCGAAAACTTTTCTTATATGAGGGTTTATGGCGCTGGCCATGACATGTCATTCTACCGTAAGTGACATTTTGTTCTTTCTCTTTCGGTGGAGGATCCCCCACTTCGGTCGGATGACATTGGTTCTCAAAGGTATGTGTTGCGTGGCTAGTGCCCTAGTGGCACTACCCACACCTAAGCAACCGCCTTCTAGCACTCCACCTGCTTAGATTCCTTTGAATCTACATCATCAGTTTCTTTCCTGCAGCTGCTTTCTGCTTTGCACCTGCAATAGTATGGTTACTAACGAGAAGCACAGAGCCAGATCTTACGCTGCAGGTTCTCAGACAGATCGTGGGTGATGGACAGTTAAAGCCAACCTAAAGGGTTGTCAGTCCTTGGACGCAACCTTGCTGCAATAACCATACTTGAGGTTACTTCGATATATCTTCTACACGCAGATTTCAAGACGACATATGTTTATAATGCTTAAATATCAAGTTTCTTAAAAACGCATCTGATCAAAATAAGTCTTCGACATAAGTAATGATAGAATCATATATTAATAGTGAGCCGTCGAATTGATCATATATTGGGTTTTGCCCATGGGCCTTTTAATATTCCGCATGAATGGTAACATTTGGGAGGTTAGCATTAAAGGCCTTAGTACCAGGAGCGATAAAACAGCTACAATCTTGGTCAGGGGTTGCCCTGGCCTGATTATTGGTAGGGGGGTACCATTCTTCCAAGAGGCCACTTGTTTTGGCATGATATTTCGCGATTCACGTACGACAACCCATTTCAGCTTCAACTTCCAGAAAACCCGATGACCCTTTTACCCCTTTGTTTTGCTCCACTTTTGCCTCCTACAAGTCCACTGCCCACGTACGTCCACCAATCTGTAGGTTCAAGAAGTTGACCCACGACTATTAATTTTTAATTACTACTCTATAACCCCGTGCGGGTTTTGTTGATGACTATTTCCATGTGGAAATCCGATCGAACTGGCTTGAATGGGCCTAAAGTAACAGCGATTAAATACGCCTTGTGGAACTAATGAAACGTGACGTTGAAAGCTTCTATCACCGGCGGCGGAAGAGCCCGGTATGGCTTCAGCTTGCTGTCCACGAGCAGTCCTTCTAGTGTAGCTTTTTGGTAGCCCTTAACCTCCCAAAAGTTGTTCTCTGTAATCCAATTTGCCAATGCCCCGTTTCCCCACGACTTGCGGCACCACCATGGCAGAGATAAAGGGATCCCTCTCTCGATACAAGCATCGACTTCTTTTTCAACTTTCTCCAGGCTATGAGTAAACACTTGTGGATCTGCCCCATGCTTTCTCTTCAATGCTGCGGCAATTTCGTTGCCGGTTGCTGTCAGCTCTGACAGACCAAGGGCTCTCCCTTGGAGCTGCGCTGGAGGTGTGCGAGCAAAAATCGATGCGTATGCTGCAGCGACATAGTCTCTCGTGCTATCTAAAGGTCAGCCTCCAGATCATCCTAATGAACAATAAGTGTTGCATGATGAAGACGGTAGTAACGTTTGTACTCTGGTCTGGAATCCCCCAAAAGCAAAGAAATAAGAGCGTCTTCCTGGGGTTTGAATCTGGATGAAGTTCTTTACTTACCATATGTTCATTTGCTGGTTGGCGCTATCACCGGTAAAAATGATTCGATTTCCGGAATAATCAACGCCCATGAGACTAAGAATAAGCATGCAGTTTGACTGTCCGCGCTGAGAATTATTCACGTCACTTACCCTATGGACAATGCCGACTCGGCAAAACTGCCCACAAGCACTGTGGTCGTAGGTATGCCCGCGTCCTTAGCCGCTGTTTCAATCTTATACTTTGCTTTGTTCATTGGGATACGTAAGCCTTGTTCATCTTGTACAGGCAATCCCAGATCCGACGGCACGAAGAGTTTAACATTGGTACTTGGGATTGCCTCGATGAAAGCATGTTGCCTCTCAATTCCTTCGTGGCCGACTAAAGAGCTTAAGATAATTGTTAGCATGGAATAGAAACCAGATGCCCTATCGGGGGGATGGGGCTCACATGAGGATATCGACGTCCTGTAGAGCGTCGATAAGTTGCTGTTGGTTTTCAACGTTCACTTCAACCTTGGCGACGCTTGCTGGTAGACTAGATACATCCGAACTGGGCCGGTAGAGCACTTTAATCGGTGCGCCTGAGGACACGAGGGCATCGACGATCGCAGAGCTAGCCCAGCCACGATGACCATATACAGCAATGCGGTTGTAAGACATGGTGAGTGAGTGATGGTGAATAACAGATCAATAGAGAATAAACCCCAAAACTACACAACTGGGTATTGAGATGTCGTTTTTATTAACGAAAGGGTGACAGTGTTTGCAAGATCCCACTTTTCTTTAGCCTGTGACTATGCTCGATGTCATCGTTGAAAGTGACTCACACGTGCCGTGTAGATATTCAGACTAGGTATCTATAGTGCACGAGTAACAAGTGACTAAGTCATTAAGGGGAAGGAATGGAGTCGACCCCGTACCTCTCCCGGCTCTAGTCGGGAGGATCGGCAGTCCGACTTGCCTACCTCAGACTTGATTGGTCGGGCATCCAACCTCGTCACTTCGCGAATACCCTGATCGCGCGTCGGCCTCTAGCTAAATTCCTATACCCGGATTCCTAAGCGGATCCCTTAGCCGGACCCCTAAGCCGGACCCTTAAGCCGGATTCCTAAGCCGGCGAGTCGGACCCTACTACGCCCGGAAGCAAGGTTGGGTGCAATGTAACAATCCACCCTTTCTAGGTGTGCAGGTAGTTGGTAATTCACAGACAGATTCTCCATTGGATGGTACGTGATGTTACAAGGTTATGATACCGGAACTACCGGAACTTGTCACTGGGAAAGCTTTGATATAAAGGAGAAAAGTCCGGCATTGAAGAAAGAAACGCGAGAACTACTTTAATATCCTAGAACAGTCTGTCTTCGTCATCAGTCATTTACCTAGTGCATAGGAAATCGTCTTACTGTCAGACCGCATCCAGAATGGAGGCGTTGCTCTACGAACAGGGCTTGCGTGTCGCGGGAGTGGTTGTCATATTTGCAATTCTGGTGGTCAGGATCTCATACCCACAACCTAGTGTTCTTGCTTTTGATGCGTGCCTAACTGTTTCTCTGCAGAAGCTATACGACGGGTTGCACAACCCGTTGGCTAGGATCCCAGGTCCTTGGTATACCAACTGGACGAGCTTGCCCGAGAGATATTACGGAGCCAGGCGCCATAAACTTTTCTGGGTCCAGTCTCTTCACGACAAATATGGTTCGGGCTGCACTTGAAAACAGTCAGCGTACAAACTGACCAAAGACACAGGTCCGATCGTGCGGAGCTCGCCGGGAAATGTATACGTCGCCGACCCGGCATCGGTGCAGCGCATCTTCCAGATCAAGGGGGAGTTTAAGAAGGCATCCTGGTATAGCAGGATCGCCCCGGGGGCGGGCAGTGTCTTCAGCACCACGGACGTCGAAACCCACCGCCGCTTCCGCAGGCTCCTTTCCGGCCCCATGTCAGAGTCCGGGCTGAAAGCGGTCCTGCCGCAGGTCGAAAGCAAGGTTCGGCTCGCCGTCCAGCGCATCGGCGAGGAAATGGAGTCCAAGGGCGCTGCCGACGTCTGGAAGTGGTGGCTGTTCATGGCGACCGACGTGATCGGGGAGCTGAGCTTCGGCGAGTCGTTCCGCATGCTGGAATACCGAAAGGTAAGTAGTGAGGGGGAGAGGACAAGAAATCCGAGTCTAGTCTTGCCACATCCATCCCCCCTGGCCCCTACCCAAAACCGCGTTGCGCCTAACAGGCGGGATGACCGAGTCCCTAGCTAATTCAAGGGTGATTACTTACCAGATAAACCAATACGCCAAGGACCTGCAGACCCTCGATAAGATGAATTCCCTCCGCGTGACGTTCCCCATCGTGCTCTGGATCTCGTGGCTCATACCGAGCCTGGAGATCAACAACGCGGGGACCATCGTTCCCCGCATACTAGGCTACGCCCGGCAGTCGATCGAGCGGCACCGGGCGCTGGTGGAGAACGGCGACGGCGCGCACGTGGCGCGGACCCTGCTGCAGAAGGTGTACCAGGCCCAGGAGGACGAGAGCATGACGACGGAGGAGCTGACGACCAACGCGCGGACGTACATCGTCGCGGGCAGCGACACGACGGCCAACACGCTCACCTGGCTGACGTGGGCCGTGTGCCGGGGGGACCCGCAGATCCGGAAGCGCCTCGCGGCCGAGGTTGGCGCCCTGTCGCCGGATTTCACCAATGACGACGTCAAGCACCTGCCCTACCTCAACCAGGTCATCCAGGAGACGCTGCGGCTGTACCCGGCCGTGCCGGCGGGGCTGGCCCGCACCGTCCCGCCCGGGGAGGGCGTCACCTTCGCGGGCCGCTGGCTGCCCGCCGGCACGACGGTGCTGGCACAGGCGTACAGCCTGCACCGGGATCCCGTGGCGTTTCCCGACGCGGAGAGGTTCGACCCTTCCCGGTGGGAGAAGCCTACCCAAGCGATGAAGGACAGCTTTATGCCGTTTGGTGGCGGTTCACGCAGTACGTTGTTTTTCTTCTTCTTCTTCTTCTTCTTTCCTCAATTGATTCCCAACAACCTATCGCAAAAAGACCCCGGGCGGCCAAAACACCTAGTTCGTGTGGTGTAACTTGAAACTAACCATGCTACCTATGTCTCTGTACCTAGCTTGCCTCGGCATTCATCTAGCCTACATCGAGTTGCGGATGGGCGCAGCCCGGTTCATCAGGGAGTTTCCCAATGCGAGTGTTTCGAGCCTCGAAGGAATGTGCGATGAGGATATGATAGCGGACGCGTTCTTCCTAGCATCGCCGAGAGGGCATCGGTGTCTCATTCAGCGATCTTAGCCTTTTTTTTTTTTTTCTTCCTGCTTTCTCAACTTTGTACATCTCACAAAGGTGTATTGTATCGGGTGGAGAAGCGCGAACTCACCTACTTCATAACGTGGATGAAAACAGCGGGGAATGCTGCAAATGTTATAGTACTGAACAAGAGATATATGCATATCAACAGAAGGGAAGGCTTAGCTGTGGCTTAAG
This sequence comes from Diatrype stigma, assembly GCA_022225965.2. NCBI lineage: Eukaryota > Fungi > Ascomycota > Sordariomycetes > Xylariales > Diatrypaceae > Diatrype > Diatrype stigma. The sequence goes on from JAKJXP020000007.1 coordinate 202,030, forward strand.
GCTCGTACATAGTAAGAAGTAGTTAACAACATATATGATATACGAAACATGTCTTCATGCCATCCCCCGTACTTCCAGGCAAAGTGACCATCCATGGACTTGGAACGAGGGCACTCTAGCTGGTTAGCTCATACAGAATTACATTGTTGATCTCAAGGAGACTCGTGTAAACACTATACTTATGGTAACACTGCAATATCATGAAATCCAGAACACCCTTGGGTTCTGTCGACTTTGCTTTTGCTGTATTGCAGTATAATGAATCTCAGAGGCCTGTGTTACTTCGAAGAATCGGTCATTCTGACGCCTTAGGATGATACCCTAGCCTCCCGCCCGCCATAAAATCGCCACCGACGTACAGGCTCCTACACCCGTTGCGGGTTCACCCGGGGGTTTCCGAAACTTGGGAATAATGATTGGACGTTCGGAGGTGCCTCCTAGAGCCAATAAAAAGTAAGCAAGGTACGGGGTTTAGACAAATTATTTTCGCCTCGGTAACACCCAGTTGGGACAGTTCGGTTCCAGCCCGTGTTGTTATTTGCTTGGTCAACCTATCGCCTATGCATTCCCGCGCTCTTCACATGTAGCTACCTCGAGATGAGGTAATTCTGCTCGGTGATGTAGTACGAGACTCGTCGATGGATTTGTTTTCCACATCTAGATAAATCATAATTTAGAGCATTTATAACCACAATATGCGTCCATAAACATTGAATACCATAGGTACGGTACGGTACGCTTATGCTCAGAATGTTACGTCATAGTTCGCAGCGATGCATATACTAACTATCAACCCAACTTTAAATGATGGGTTCCACGACAAGCAAACTGAAGCTTATGGCGTGATTGGGGTAAGGGGAGACGTACATGCATCGTGTGACTACAGAATGACAGGTGTTCGGCTAAGTGGCTTGACGATAATTTCATTGAGTAAATAAATCAACGGTCGTATGATGAACATGCGTACCAATTGAAGAGATCCCCATCTCAAGTCCCGTCGATCAAGTAGTTAGATACGTTAGATACAGTAAGTTCGTCTTAGTTGGAGAGACCATCCCAGCTTTCCCTTGGTATTGAAGGAAGAAGCGTATGATAGAAGAACCAACATGCAAACATCACCGTGGGGGATATTTATGGATAGTGGAAGCGGATACCTACTGCACCGCCACCGCCGTTATAATCCCACTGAAATCCCGTATTCCTGCGCTACTGTGCACGAGGGGCACGCCTATCAGCGCCTGTGTAAGTGCCCTATCTTCACGATATGGGCACGCAAGCGTAAAGAAGTAGTTTGGGGACGGTCATCTTGAGTAAACCTGGCAATCTGGAGGTGTTCGAATGAGGAAGCCAACAGGTAATTACTGAATAGTATGTTGCGACGATGGATCACGTCGACATAACGCGAGATAATCGTCATCCCCTTTAAAGGGGCGTTCCTTGGAAGCCCCCATGCTGCCCATGTTTCCGGCATTTGATTGGGCTCGTGCCCCGTCTTAGCTGTCCCGATTCTGATCTTTAATTTTCCAAGCTCCAACCCTAGACCTAGATCCAACTTTAAAACTCCGCCCCGCGTGCGTTCCAGGCGGGCCCATTAAAAAGAGCAAGATCTCAAACAGGGGATCTCGAACAGGGGACAAAGGACCCTGAATATCACTTTTGGGCCCCTCTGAAATTCCCATTTCTCCGGGCCCCGGGCCCTGGCGGAAGGTTGAAAGGTTGGAAGGTTCCATTGGAATGCTGGCGTAGAAGATCGTAGGCTCGCCTGTTTCTAGGGAAGTCGCACATGCAATGGCGTAGAGCAAAGAACGCGCGGTATAAGTGGGCACCAGAGGTTCCTACCAGTCAGATCGGCAATTGCCCACCACCTGCACTACTTCGTAGATAGTTTGTGAAGTCAGACCGGCTCCTGCCGCCCGCATCCCAATCGGAAGGTCGATGAAGAAACTGTTGGAAGGCGTTGCCAAATTCAAGGCACCTAGCCCCCTTGGCAACTGCCTAGGTTCTCGTCCCCTACCCATTTCCCCCCATTCAGCCATTGCGCCCCCCGGGGCAGGCGAGTAGCTAGAAAGGCCGATCCATCGTATGCTGTATGTATGTACCTACATGGGCATAGGTAACCTGAAGGAAGTAGATTAGGAGGCTCTAGATTCTAGATTAGTATGCACCATGCCCTAGCCCTTCTGCTGCCTCAGCGTTCTGCAGTAGTCTAGCGTTCAAGCGTTCAAGCGTTCAATATCCAGCCATCCACTCTCGTTTCTATTGCTGGATACTTCGTTGCCCTTATCCGTGGTCGATCAATACGTACGCATACGTATACACGTACGAAGTACACACGTACACGAAGTAGCTGTGGCTGGGGCACAGAAGGCCCGCAAACCCCTTTCCCACCTGCGCTACATTGGATGTGTGCACGGGCAGTGAAACCCCCCGGGCCAGATTGATTGTTTGTGTTTGTGGTGCTTCGTCTCCTTTGGTTTCAGCAACTGCAGAAAGAACCTGCTTCCACTCATTAACACCCAAGCTCGTTGTTGTGTATATCGATCCGACCTCACCTTACCTTGCCTTGCGTCTTCGTTCCTGGCTCTACAAACCAGCACCCAGCAACCAACAACCAGCAACCAGCCTTGACATCGAAGCGAATCCTGCGCATTTGATCCCGCGAAGCGAAACTGCAAGACAAACAATGAATCGTGATAAATTAATCACGCGACCGGCCGTCGAGTCGATGATCGCAGATGGTCGTACCATCGTTATATACGACGGCTACGTCTTGCGATTAGACTCGTGGCTCGAGAAGCACCCTGGAGGTCGTCTTGCCATTCTCCATATGGTTGGGAGAGATGCGACCGATGAGATCAATGTGTAGGTCAAATGTTCCACTTCTCTTCAATCCCACGTTGCGACCGTTGCGTGCCCGCGGAAATCGAATCGCATTTGCAATTGAAGCAAAGAGGAAGAGAGAAAGATGTCCATCAGTAATTCACGCGAAACATGGAAACTATAAAGTCAGGAGGTTTAAGCTTGAATGTCGTGGATTTTGGAGGGTTGCGAAAGTAGAAAAGCGCCGCACTTAAAGAATGCTGGTTGGTTTATTTCGGATCGCTCGGGGAACGGAAAGCTTAGAAATCCGAATTGCCTATCACCGCAACTCATTGGCGCCGGTGCCCACTGGAAAGGTTCCATCGCTAACAATTAATGCAGGTACCATTCGGCCGCCGTTTGTCAGTCAATGAAGGCGTACCGGATCGGCCGGCAGGCTGGACCCTGGATCAACATGACACCACCAATAAGAGGTGGCATCTACCACAAGGAGGCACTGATTAGTAATGATGTCGTCTCCGAAACTTCTGAAGAATGCGACTCAAACAGCAACGCCGATGATATCAGTTCCGCGTCAAGCTGTGACCTTACCTCCGACTTGACATCCTTGACATCCTTGACTTCGGCTTGTAGTAGTGTCGACGAAGATGGGCTATTAGAGTTGAGTTTCGGTGCGAAGCCATCTTCCCCGCAGGCCGGTCTCCGTAAAAGGTTGCAGCGAGAAGATTCCGCTGCTGCCAGCCCGGACAGCGCCGATGAGGTCCGGCTATCTCCGACTGAATACACGGATTTGGCAATGCAAAGCAATGTCGAGAAAGACATTCGAGATTACCCATCCCTAGATCCAGCCGTCCAGCAGGACATCGTTGAGAAGTACAGGGCTCTACAACAGACGCTCCAAGACGATGGACTGTACGAATGCCCTTACTTGGACTATGGAAAGGAGATGATTCGGTATACCACCTTGTTCGTAACGTCTATGGTTGCGTTGCATTACGAATGGTACCTCACATCTGCCGTCTTTCTGGGTCTATTCTGGGTTTGTAGTCCATCTCCCATCTTACACCCTGCATCTGCTAATCGTTAATAGCACCAAATCATGTTCACCGCTCATGACGGCGGACACACGGCCATCACTCATAATTTCGTGTTCGACACCCTGATTGCTATCTTCATCGCCGACTTTTGTTGCGGCCTGTCGATGGGATGGTGGAAGAGCAGCCACAACGTGCACCATCTAGTTACCAACCAACCTGTATGTTTTCGCTCGCCAAACTTGGCACTGTCCGTACCTTGATATGGTAACAATGTAGCTGACATCTCTCGCAGGAACATGATCCAGACATCCAGAACACTCCGCTGTTCGCGACGTGCCCGTCTTTCTTCAAGTCGATTCGGTCTACCTACTACGACGGCTTCGTTTTCGCCTGGGACGCCGCGGCCGACTTCCTAGTACCCTACCAGAAGTACACGTACTACCCGATCATGGGTCTCGCCCGCTTCAATCTGTACCTGCTCTCCTGGCTGCACGTGCTCTCCCGCCGGTCGCGGGACCTCAGTAGCAGCAAGGGCGCCGGCTGGATCCGTCCAACCGAGATCACCTTCATGGCGTGCTACTGGTTCCTGTTCGGGTACTGCCTGGTGTGGCGGTCGCTGCCGACGTGGACGATCCGCGTGGCGTTCGTGATGGTCTCCCACGTGGTGACGATGCCGCTGCACGTGCAGATTACGCTTAGTCACTGGGGAATGTCGACGGCGGAGTTGGGCGAGTCCGAGTCCTTCCCCCAACGCCAGCTGCGCACCACCATGGACGTCGACTGCCCCGCCTGGCTCGACTTCATCCACGGCGGCCTCCAGTTCCAGGCCGTCCACCACCTGTTCCCGCGCCTGCCGCGCCACAACCTCCGCAAGGCCCAGGTCCACGTCCGCGCCTTTTGTCGCGACACGGGCATCCCCTACACGATCCTCGACTTCACCGACGGCAACAAAAAGGTCCTCGGCCGCCTCGACGAAATCGGCGAACAGGTCGCCCATCTCCTCGCTTGTCAGAAGCACATGGCTGAGACGGGGGAGAGCGGGCTGGCCTGATGAAATTGAAATGTCTCATTCGTCGGTTCTGAAGCGCAAAAAATGGATTGGAGTCGGGTTGGACAGGCAAAGCGGGCCGGCCCCAGCCCACAGCGGCTCTTGCTCTTCTATGGAGTTCAGGTCCGGGTCTGGTCAGGTGTAGGCGATTGTACATGATAGAGGATATCCTGTCAAAAGCAGGGGTTATATGCAATACGGGTCAGGGCTACTACTGTTCTTCCTGTGTTGTTTGTTGCTTTATAACATCGGTGCGTAATTAGCGATAGGTCCTTTGTAATTATAACTAGATGACGGCGTTTTTTTGCTGGAACAGTCAGCTAAACGGGCAGGCAGGCAAGGTATGGCATGGTAAAATAGATAGATCAATGTAGACTTCACAATGCTCTAACTTCAAACACCTTCTATTCGCACGCGCTCACTTCATATTATATCTAGCATGTAATTCATTCGACAGATTGGGTATAGAGACTACATCTTGGTGAATGGGACGCTCAGCGATTATAGCTATAGCTAACCTAGTAGTACCTAGGTAAGTAGATATCTCAACCCTTCGTACTTGAGTAAATAGACATCAAAATTGGACAGCCCACTTAACACCTAATCTCGTGTGAAGTTGACATGGTTGTTGTCCCGGTATGTTGACCCTACCTATATTGAGGTGCCTGCATGTCCAATCGATTTCTCCGTATATACTTAGCTGTGGCTTACAATGACTCCGTTGACCGACCTATTAGAGTGATCGGTGGTAATCCGAATAGGCAGTCAAATCTGCACATATATATGTGCATACAGGTGCATATACAGGTGCAAGGTACAATAGTTGAGCTCCAGCTTTCTGATGCAGAAGTTTCACGTGGGGCGCCCTCGGGCTCCTCGGGGTATCTTCACCCTTTTTGGCGGGGTTTCCTAGCAAAGAAAGGGGCAAAACCAAAAGCATCTTCACCCGACCCCGCAGACCCCCACCCCCACGTCCAGCTCAAGCCGCCCCAGCGAACACGGAGACCTGGACGGCGGATAAAGTTGACCTCGGTAGATTGTATGTTAGACTTCGGGGTAGACAGACTCAGTAGTGCTGTAGTAAGAGAAACTCGGCTTGGCAGCGTTCGTTCCTTGAATACTCCGTCTTATTTATTGTTACTGTTCATTGTGAGCTGAGTTGCGTCTTGTGTGCTTTGACTCCTGCCAGATCCCGGTATCAGCTTCGCCCGCGTTTTTATTCACGAAAGAAAGGAGGGAGGAAGATCATTCATCATGTCATTCCAAACGGCGGTCCGTAAGGCTTTAGGCACTGGGTCGACATCTTGGGGGTTCTGGCTCACGTGAGTGCCGACTGACCTTCTTTACCTGGAAAGACTCTAGCTGCAGAGATACCAGCCATATAGGCGTTCAGTGGCTGACTATCCGTCCTCGTCTCGGACCCTCGTAGACTCCCGACTGCGGCGGGTGCGAAAACCATCCTGCGATCTGCGGGTGGCGGGTTCTCCTGGGTCTTGGTCGACGCCGAGCATGGATTGATCAATGATAGCAACTACTACGAGGTATTCTCCGTCTCTTCCTCCCTATTTCTTCCGCCACACGAGCGCTTGAGAGCAATGCTGATGCGAGCCACGTGGGTGGTCGGCGTGTAGCTGGTGAATGCGATTGCCGCCGAAGGGGCAAGCCCGATTATCCGCGTCCCGTGGGCGGAGGAATGGATGATCAAGAGAGCACTAGACGCAGGAGCTCACGGGATCTTGACGCCTATGTGCCACACAGTTGTAAGTGATTACAGCCTTTATAATTTGGGCCTCTAGCTATGTGGTTGGGATGATGTTCCCGCTTTCACAATTTGTGTACCTCCATATTCATCAACAGTCTCTATATAGGAGGATGCGACTCGCATTGTAAGCTACACGAAGTACCCACCTGTGGGGTCCCGAGGGTACGGTCCCATGTTCGCAGCACACTCCCTATCGGGAGTCCAGGGACAAGAGTACGACTCTGGGGCCGACCAGAGCTTGCTGGTGTCGGTACAGATCGAATCGCGGTCGGGGGTAGAGAATGTGGAGGAGATCGCCAAAGTCGATGGGCTCGATGCGTTACTTATTGGTAAGTGTGCTCGCTTCATGTCGGGCATACGCATATTCTGGGCCTCCAAGCATATATATATTCCGATTGTGCTAACGCCCCTTCGTGAAGGCCCGTTCGATCTTGCCAAGCAGATGAATGTCCCTCGCCAGGGAGAAGAGCACGAGGCGGCCATCCAGCGTATCTTGAAAGCCGCGAAGTCAGCGGGTAAAACAGCAGCAATCTTCTGTACGTCCTCAGCTTCGGAATAGGTCTCCCACGCCTAGCGATTTCGCGCAAGACTTAATTCCCCCCTCCCTCATTACTTTCCCTGGTTCGTAATGAACTAATCAATATCTGGTTTTGTTTTTTAGGCACCGATGGAGATGACGCTCGTATGCGAGCCGAGCAGGGCTTTGACATGGTGTCGGTGATCACAGACGTGTCCGTCTTAGGCGCTGGTATGGCACGCGAGCTAGAAGCAGCAAAGGGAAAAGGGGTAGCAGGGGCTAGGGAGCCTGGCAAGGGATATTGAATCCCATATCTTCGGAGATAGGTGGGGTCAAGCTGCGTAAAACATGGGCATAGGAAGATAGTTGTTTGTGTCCTCGGTCATCCTATAGTAGACTTGAAACTGTACAAGGGCTTAAGCCATTAATCATCTAATACCCTACTCCCTCTGATATTCTTCTCAGATGCTCACCCCCTCAATACCTACAATCTTAACAATAGTTGTAGTCAAGAGTATAAGAAGCACCAATGCGCTAAATATCAATAACACATGCACGGGCAATCAGGGCAACCATCGAGTCACCAGCTCATCATCTGGGTGGGTTTGGGGATATTCAGGCTAGTTTGCAGGGCTTACGCAGGTTGACGCCGGCCGAGATGACGTGCATCTCAAGCATCAACCCAAAACTATAGTGCGTTGGTCCAGTACAGTACCATCGAAGTTCGACGTTACTAGAAATGGAAAGTTCTACACCGATCTGCTCAAGATGGACATCAACGACAGGCAGTTCATGCATTATGTCTTCGCACATAGTATCATACAATCAGTACAGGAATGGAAGGAATGTAACGATAGCATCCTCCCCATACAGCGCCCTGCCAACCGCGCGGAGATCCGCCACCACCTCTTCATCCGGCCTCCAGTCTCCAGCGTGCAGAAACACACGTGCGCGAGACAAGGGATCGTTACATCCTGATCCCTCACAATCCACGTACTCGTCCCAATCGCTCATCTCGCCCGGAGCCTGGAACGAGCAGAACCACGCCCCCTTGTCACGCGGAAGCGCCGTCTCTAAGTGGACGGTCTGAAGAGACGGCGTGTGGGCGAGCCGGCGCGCCACGGCCGTCAGAAGGGGGGCGATGGCCTCGTCTCGCGGGACGCATCGAAACTCGCAGCCGTCCACGACGAATCCCTCCCCGTCATTCGGCATCTCCATCGACTTGGCCAGCGCGATCGCCTCCTCGTTTTTCTCGTCGCTGTCATAGTACCCGGGCGGGAGGAGACCAGCCGCGTCCTGGGACAGCGGGACGTCACTGCTCTGATCGTAGAACCGGTCCCCGCGCAGACCCTTGAAGAACCATTGGCCCGCGAGGCTACCCAGGCCGAAATGGACTTGCATTTCGCGCAGGGATTCCCAGGAGGACGTATCTTCGGTCTCGGAGGATTCTTGAGGCCAGAACAGTGTCGGATCGATGGGTCCTTCGTAGTCGAGGCGCTGGATATTGCTCCTGCCCAGCATGGCGCTCAGCGCGTCACAGAACGACTTGTCTCCGGAGTTGAGATTGGGGAGTCTTTCCTTGTGTGGGTACCACGGCGAATTGATGTTGATGTACAAGGTCTTGCACGCGGAGGAGGGTTGGAAGCTGGCGATCGCACTGGCGAACTCCTGCATTTGCTGGCGGCGCAGGGCCAGGAAGTAGCCTGGATCCTCGTACGGCCAATTGATCCGTTCCAGATTGGGAAACGCAGCCGTCAGTGCCACCAGGCTGCCCGGGTCCAGGAAGCGTGTGCCGGAATGTGCGTACAAGGACGTGACACGGGGAACAACTGGACATGTGTCGGCAAAGCGAATATACGAGTAACAATATCGTTCGCTAAAAATATCCTGCCGCCTCCCCAAGGCAACTTCGTAGCGGTCGCGGTCGAGCTTCTCTGGGTCACGATGAATACTGTCCATGGGCGAGTACATGCCGATGACGAGGTTCAGCTTGCCGCCAGCGGGCCATTGTGATAATTCTTTCAATAGACCCAATGTGTGGCGACTAAAAACATCGTTGTTTGCAGCTCTGTCGTCTGCCGTCTCATACTTGGCACAGTCTTCGTCGCTGTATCGCGGCAAGATAACGTCTATTTTAAGGTCCTGGAGGAAGCGGCGACGCGTCCTGTGCCTCGCAAAGGCTAGAAAGAAATCTCCCAGATCGTCGCTCGTTATATGGAGGGTTTCAAATGTAAAATGCTCAATGGCACCCTGCCAGGAGCGTGACAACGTAGCCAGGGCTGGTCGAATCCGCTTCCCCTCATGCCGGTCGGGAAGATAGCCTGCTATTTTGGCCACCAATTCTTGCGGGAGGCGCTCCATTCCGTTGGGTGAAGTGAGTAGAGGTGGTGTGATGCTAGGCGTGTTTTGGAGACGCAAGAAACTCTGGGGTTGGTGAGTGGCGATAGGTACTCTTAAATATCATCCCGAGGTCAGATGTACATGTACGTCGTCAGCATTAAAGCAATACTTCAGGCAAAATGGTACCTACGTTACCTATGTTACCTAAAGAGTGGTTTATATCAACCGCATTATGTATGGTAACACAGGTCATATCTAGACAGTCCCAGGAGGTCCCAGACAACCCCGGATTAAACCGTTCCTTGCTTCAAAAACAACAAGAACATTTCTTTTCCCTAAGAAACAGACCCTTACAGGGAAATCTTTAAGCTAAACCTAATATGGCTATAGGGAGCTACCCCACCTGCCCACTATCAGAATCCCCAAGATCCCCCACCTGCTTTACGTATGGATCTCGGGACGGACCGCCGCATCATGTTAAACCATGTTAGGTTTAGATTGAACTCACCCCCTTAAAGCATGACCTCATCGCCCCCCTTTGCCCGTAGCTGAATGGTCGGCCGCGCTTTGCTCTCGGCTCGAACACCCACACAATACCAGTACGTCGCCCAGAGGTTCGTCGCGCACCCCTTTCCGTCGCTCCCCAGCAGCTTGTTCCACGTATACAGCTGCTGCAGCGAGACATTGTTGCGATCTGCCAGGGTACTACACGTGTCGTCGGCCACCGCCTGGGCGTACTTGTTGCAGCTTTCCACGGCGTTACCTTCTTGGGTAGGCGACGGGATGCCCGGGGCGGTGGCTGTTGTCGTGGTGCCCGTGACCGTGGGCGTTCCCGTCGTGGAGCTCACGCCCACGCAATACGCCTGCCCGAGCCAGAAGTTCGTCACGCAGTCCGTCGATACGGCCGGGTTCCATTGGAAGAACTGCGCCGTGCTAATGCCGTACTCGGCCGCCACGGAGCCGCACGAGTCGCCCTTCACCACGACGTGCCATTTGTTGCAGTTGGCTGGTTGTCCTGTGTGAGTTGGTCCCGGCGGCGTGGCCTGCGACGTGGTGGTCGTGGGAGGTGCAGAAGTAGTGATCGGAGGAGTATAGCCTGGTGCGCGAATGCAGTATGCCATATCTTAATACCCAAGTCAGAAATCGCTGATGGACTATTTGAGCAGTTTACACTGAGATATCTGTTAATAGCTCGTCTATTACTTACCAGGCCATAAATTTTGACATTGGTCGCCAACTGCTGGATTGTATGCATAGAATTGGGCCTGGGTTAGTGCGTAGATCTCGAGAACATCGGTGCTATAGTACATGTAGTTAGAAAGGTGATGCTCAGGATGATGAACTTCATGCGTGATGTTGACGGTGTGGGTGAGATATTTGCTTACCAATCCCAGCCATCGGGCACATCGGCAAACTCCGTGCAGTTCTCTATCGCGCCCTCCTATTTTCAAGATCAGCCACCAACCATTTCCCAGCTTAAGGGCATGATACTGACCCTGACGGGGAACTCATAACTGGGACCTGCAGGTTCAGGAACTGGTTCCCCCACATACTGTTTGCCGCAGTACCTCAGATCCGCGTCGAAGGCGCACTCTGGCGTCGTATAGTTGGCCAAGTCGGCATTCCACAGGGCCAAATCGGCGTACGAAACCCCGTACAGATCAGCCACTCGTTGGCATTGGTTGACCCAAGACGTCCCCGCGATGGCGTCGGCGGACTGGAATTCCACCCCATCGAAGTAGCGATAGCAGTCTGTGCGCGTACCGGGAGCCAGCGGGAGCTGCGTCGGCAAATTCACAATGTTTGTCGTGGTACTCGCCGGAGGCTCCGGTACAGCTGGGGTGAATGGGATGGTAGTAATGTCAGTGGGCCGCCAGCCCGGTCTCCCCGAGTACGTGTTGACTATCATTTTAAGAAATTACGTGTTATTTTTCGGGTTAGAATGGATCAAAAGAACGAGCGGGCTCACTTACTATCGCCGACAGCTTGGATGCAGTAGCTTTCATGGGCAAACAGGTTTGTGCAGTTCTGGTAAAGGCTGGGGTTGAGGAAGAAGAAATCAACCAGCGAGATGCCGAATCGCACCACTAGCAAGTTGCAGTACTCGTCCGGCTGCACTTGGTAGAACTTACCGCACCGCTCGTTAGTGCCCTGGGCTATATCCGTAGGCACCGGGGCGGGCGTTATAGCCGTCGTGGGAGCCAGGGTGATCTCGGGAGGATCGGCGTACGTATCCCCCGGCGGAGACACGCACAATTGATCGCCGATCATCTTCTCGAGGTTGTAGCACCCGGCATTCAACACCTACGATTTCATCAGTGTGAACAGCTCGATGCTGCCTCGATAGAGGAGACGGGACTTACTGGATTCCACGCCTTAAGAAGCACTTCCGTTGTGTTTTCTGCTTTTGCTATGGCGCTGCAGGTTGTATTGCCTTCCACGGTTGTGACGCGGCACTTGTTCTGCAGACAAAGAGTGCCGGTCGTGGGGAAATCATTGCACCAAGCCGGGAGCTGGTTGTCAGTCAGTAGCCAAGCCGTTGATATCCCCTCGGCTGTTGAGATGCTGTGGCAATCCTCCCCCGGTTGGATTTGGTATGTGGTCCCAGCACACGGCGCCGGCGTTGGTTCCGGCAAAGGAGATCTGTGTGGCTCTCTTCAGTACTCTCGGATACGAAAAGGGTGAATGGGAGTACTACTAACACGGAGAATGGCAATGAAGATGTTGTGATAGGAATTCCCTCGACGTTGCAGCTTGATGTCTTGGATTGGTAGGCGGACTGGCTCAGTAGAGCCGGTCCATCATAAAAGGGGACACTGGCTTGTATTCGCAGCGAGAGGACGAAGCACATGTCACATGGGTCTGCCCGGGTACCATTCGCGACAATGTCCGTGAACCGTATGGGACTGTCTCCGGGATCATCAACAGTGGCCGCACTGCCGGTGACCACGTTACACCACCGTCCACTCTCCTTCAGACAGGTGAGCGAGTACTGGTACCGCAAGAGACTAGGGATATAGACGAGCGGGGCCCCGCCCTCGTCGTCGTAGCCCTCCCACGTGTCATCTGCGCACGACGACGCGATGGCAGTCTCGTACGCGCCAAGGGCCTTTTCGCACTCGGAAGTGCACGAGTTGTTGAGCGTCGACTCTGAGTAGAAGTAGCCGTAGCGGAAGCGCGGGACCGGCCTACTACAGGCGACATCGGCCGTCAATGCGCTCAGACAGGGCCCGGAGAGACCGGCTGGCGCGCTCTCTGGAGTGAAGAGCTGGATGGCGTCCACGACTTGGAGAAGGTAGTGGACGACCAACCAGCTGAACAGGTATAGGGAAGGCATCATGGATGATAATTTTCAATGCCTCAAAGGACTGTTAAACAACACTTCGGGGTCTCCCGTTTTATCCTCGAACCCCTTGACAAGAAAGGGGGTCAATGGTTGAGTAATCGCCATCAGTTCGTACTTCCCATTCAACTATATGCATCTTGAGACTCTTCATCTTGTGCTTACCCACCCAAGACAGATATCGCCTGATGTCGCATACCCCTCATTTGTTTCCTACTTGGTAAATATCAGGTGTTCTCATTTCCTTTCTGACCACCCATTCAACTTAAGGTTTCATTGTTCCCCGCACTAATTAAGACAGAACTATTGGTTATGTTGAAGTCGAGGGTCAAGGCTGCTTAGGAGGAAGTACAGTACAAGCCATCACGGCCATCATGTATGTAAGCAGACCCTTTTTTCCTATCCGTATATGTAACTGAACTTGAAGTTAATTGAACCCATACCCCTATTTGCACAGGTAACAGGATTAGTATCCATGTCACCTTTGTAAGCGCCCCTGATCCTTCAGAAACCCTGCATACATTCGCCGGCAAGAGACATATACCAAGACACAGTCAGCTGAGGCCACTGATGCTTGGCTTGCATTGGCTAGCCTGGTATGCCACCCCCTCAAGCACCGCATGGCCAAGGACGCCGAGAATGTGCTTAAGACCACCTCGATAATCCTTTCGTGACAAGAAAATGGGAATCCGCGGCATGTCTGACAGCCAGAAGGGGTAAATAAAAGGGGGCGTGAGCAACAGGAACAAGATCTGGGGTTGGAAGTTGGACTGAATAACACTACACAGCTGACTATATTTCTCAACTGGGATATCTTATATACTGCTGCCACTGGAAGCACTCCCATATTGTCTGATCAGCACATGTAGCTATTGCGGTCACTCACAATGACAACTTCATACCTTTTGCTAGTTGTATTCTTTTGCATTTGGGCCACACTTGCTGTACCCGTCGACCATGCTTCACTGACAGTCGATGATGGGGTTGGACAAGCCCTCTGTCGGAATTTAATATCGTATGTGCTGCCACAATCCAATGAATAATATCACAGCGCAGGTGCAGTCTTTGTGTTGTTTCCCTCTAAAATTCTGTTGCAGGCCTTTCGATTACTCGGCCAAAATCAGGAACGAACAAGGGCTGCCAGTCTGTGTCGCTCCTGGAACTTCAGCCAACAGCGTTGGATCTGGTCTAGCTGTTAGACAAGAAGCGCCTGACGATTACACTTGCGGCGAGGGGAGACCCTGTCGGAATGGTAAGTAAGACCCTGAACTTTTAAGAAAGGCGCTTTCCCTCCATGGGATATTACATGTTGTTTATCTTCACGATAGTTCCCTATGCTGATGGTGTTACTCAGGTGCCTGTTGTCCCAAAGAGACGGGGGTGTGCAACTACGGGCCTAAAGCATGTGGCACGAACAACATCAGTCCTAACGACGTCTGCTGGTCAAACTGCGACGCAAAGGCGGAATGCGGTCGCTATGCCAAGACGCCGGGGACGAAGTGTCCTCTGAACGTTGTCAGTACCACCCTATCACGTTATACATGTGAATACGTATGTTTACAATACGACTATGTTCTAGTGCTGCTCACAGTTTGGGTTCTGTGGAACGGCGGCCGATTTCTGCAAAGTTACAGATGACGAGGAGACTAGTTGTCAAAGTAATTGTGACCAGCCCGGTCCCAAGAACAAGGATGGCAACGTCCAGAAACGAATCATTGGCTACTATGAGGCATGGAATCACAAGAAATCGTGCGTGGGCATGGGATTCAGCGACATCCCAGTGGATGCCCTCACGCATGCTTATTTCAGTTTCGCCTACATCACTCCCGGAGACCTTAAGGTGGCCCCTATGGATGACCTGCCTACTTCACTCTTCGACGAGTTCACCAGCATCAAGAAGCGTAACGCAGGCTTGCAGACCATCGTAGCGCTCGGCGGCTGGACCTTCAACGACAACGGCACCGCCACACAGCCGGTCTTTAGTGATATGGTAAGCACAGCCTCGAATCGGAAGCTCTTCATCGGCAATCTCTTTGGCTTCATGCGTAAGCATGGTTTTGACGGTGTCGACTTCGACTGGGAGTATCCTGGCGCGGGAGATCGCGGCGGCAAGCCTGACGACGGTAAAAACTTTGTTACGTTTCTGAAAGAGCTGGACGACATGAACAAACAGCAGCCAAAGAAATACACCGTGTCTTTCACCATCCCTACCAGCTACTGGTATCTTCGACACTTCGACCTCAAGGCCGTGGACCATGTTGATTTTGTCAATGTCATGAGCTACGACCTCCACGGCATTTGGGACTCGACTAACCCCATCGGAAGCCACATCTTTGCTCACTCTAACCTTACCGAGATCGAGGAGGCCCTGAACCTCTTGTGGAGGAACGACGTCCCCGCCAATAAACTTAACCTAGGTCTTGGCTTCTACGGCCGCAGCTTTACCCTCGTTGATCCTCTATGTGTCACCCCTGGCTGCGGATTCAGGGGTGGTGCCAACAAGGGGCCCTGTAGCGACAATTCCGGAACTCTCACCTATCGGGAGATCCAACAAATCATCAAGGATAAGAAACTCACGTCGCATCACGACAAGAAGGCGGGTGTGAAGTGGATTAACTGGGATCAGGACCAGTGGGTATCTTATGTAAGTCCATATAATTGTTCTATGGTTGGGCCGTTTCGTTCCAAGCTAACACTCATTCCAGGATGATGCCGACACGTTCAAGCAAAAGATTGATTTTGCCAATGACCAGGGCCTTTCTGGCCTCCTGATTTGGGCGGTTGACCAGGACACCCAGAATCTCGATGCGCTGAAGGGGGTCGTGGCCCCGAAGAATCTGAAACTGTTCGCCAGGAAGGCCGAGAAGGAGGCATTCTGGGAGGATGCGACAGTGCCAGACTGCTACGTGACAGATTGCGGCGGATCATGTAAACCCGGTTGGCTCTCCATCGAGAAACAGCCGTGCGGTGGCGCAAAGCCTGTCACCCGCCACTCCAAGGAAGCCGACAGCACCTTGTGCTGCCCGATGGAGGGTGCGCCGAAGAAAGAGGACTGCACGTGGCGAGGCTCCGCTCCGTCATGTAACGGACACTGCCATGATAACGAGGTAGCATTGGAACTAAACCGTTGGGGTGATGGCAAGTACTGTGAGGATGGGAACAAAGCCTACTGCTGCGAAAGTCCCGTATCCAAGGGGCACCAGTGTTACTGGGCAGGCGTTGGGAAGAGCTGCAACAACGACGACGTTGCCATGACTTTCTCGGGCACTTTTCTGCAGCTGATTGGCGACCTCGTCTCAACGTTGGGTGGCCTGCGTGGCAAACTGCTCGTGGATGCCATCGAAGACGCCGCCGACTTGTTCGGAATTGACGTCCTCAAATACTACTGCTGCCCCAAGGATGACGCCGAAGAGTTTGAGAACTGCAAGTGGTATGGCGAGCCCGGCACCTGTTTTGACAACCATTGCCCCGTCGGCTCGCACTCAGTGCAGCTTACGGACAGCCCATATGGCGAGGGGGAGGACTGCTTTCCGCGCGTCGAGCGCACCCGCGTTTACTGCTGTGACCCGGTCAATGGTGCCTCCCCCTTCCTGCCCGTTGACCTCGATAAGCTCTTCCCCAACCCGCCGACGGGCGAAAACGTTGACACGGACCATGAGCTGAATACGGATGACGACAGCGACGACCCGGATGATACAGCCTTTAGCTTCGTGGTCATGACGTCGCCCGATGAGTTGCAAGTGTCGCTGGATAAACGAGACGGCTCCCATTGGGCCTTGTTCAACTGCACCGACACCGACGTAGAAGTGGAGCAGACGATACAGATGGCCTGTACTGATGTCAGCGAGGACAGCAACTGCCACAAGATCGGTCTGGGACACGGCGTTCCCGGAACAATTCTCCAGATGCCGCGGGGTTGCGGACCGGGCAAGTATGCTGTCGCAAAGGAGATGAAGGTGGCGAAGCACCAAATCCTGCCGCGAGACCTTTCCGACCTGAGCCACAAGCCAGTCATCTATGACCTGACCTTCGACTACGACTTCCACCGCGTGCCTCGCGACCTTGGCAACACGCAGCTTCGCATCGACTACAGCAACGAGCCGGGCTACTGGGACGAGGTCGTGGCGGCTGCGGTGACGGACAAGAAGAGACGCAAGCGATCTCTCGCGGACGCCGGACACAGTCATAAGCGTTGGCTGGAGGAGGAGTATCGCGACGACGCACACTTTGGCGCCCTGAGCAAGGAGGACTTCCACAAGCGCTGGTTCGGCGAGACGGTGCTCGAGTGGCTCGGCATGATGACAAAGGGTGAGATCAAGAAGACATTTAAGCACAATCTCGATGACGTCTACACGGCCAAGATTGTCGAGGAGCGGTGGGACTGTCCCGGGCGCGACGGCTACCTGCTTGCTCAGGCCCAGGCCCACGTCAAGGTCGGCACCAGTTTCGGCTTTTCTCTTATCGCCACGAGTCTCTTCCCCCTGGACCTGAGCAACTCGTATCTGACCTTCAGCAATAACGGCGAGATCACCTGTACCTTCACGCTCGAGGCATTGGTTCGCTTCCAGTACGATAGCTTGGAACGCCCTATCGGCGACCCTATCCCATTCCCCGGGGCCGGCGTCCGTATTCCCGGAATCGCGACCATCGGTCCACAGCTCGCTTTGCGCGGCCGTATCGAGGCAGGGGTTACCATTAGCACCACGCTCGAGGCCAACATCGACGTCGTCTCGTGGGAGTACGACTATCGGCTCCCGGCCGAGATGAAGCCGGAGAACCCGGACAAGGCCGAGTACGGTAACACGGGCGAGAAAACCGGGCTGTTGGCGCCGACCTTTTACGCAGGCGTCCTGGCGCAGGGGGACGCCAAGGCGCACCTCATCGCCTCGCTCGAGTTTGGCGTGAATTTCGACGAGCGGTGGGACGTCGGCGCCCTTACTGCACAGGTGACGGCAGACAACTGGCTCGGCGTCAACGTGGCAGCTGGCATCAGCACCGAGGCCTCGTGCCCTTTCACCTGGGGCATGAAGGCGGGTGTCGACCTCTACGCCAAGGCCGACGGGTTCAAGTGGACCACCAGCAAGTACCCGTTGCCCGGGTCCGCCGAGTTCACTATCTACCCGGGCGGGACATGTCCGGATCTGTCGACAGGGGGTCCCACCAGGCGAAGTCTTGACGATTACCAGCCATTCAACGAGACCGGGGCATTGGCCAAGCAATCGCTGGAGAAACGGGCTATTGGACCATTCTTCCACATTCCTGTCGGAAATCTCATCTGCCCCAACTCGGAGACGTCTGGTCAAGGGAAACCCTGCGAGTCCATTTCAGGGTGGGAAACCTCCCAGCTGGAGGGCGCGTTGAAGAGAAGGGATATGCCCGAGATCTCCGCAAACGATACCGAAGATAGCCTACACTGGTTGTTCCAACGTAGCACTGAAAGCGGACGCACTGTAACCTATTGCAATAAATTTAACTTGAAGGCGCCTCCGTACGATACGAGTTCAACCCTGAATACAGTAAGTTCTCCCTCTTCCCCATGTCTTGCACGGTGGCTATACGATGGCTTGTATAATTTGTATAATAACACAATATCTCTTACAGAAAGTGTCCAACCTCCTGACCTACGATTACAAGGTCCCTGGCACATGCAACAACTTTGACTTTGGCACAGTGAATGCCCCTCGCGCACCTATAGGCGACATATATGCCACTGAGCACATCCTGGAGCTGCAGATGGTCCCTATATTCCTCGATAAGATGAATGATGAGTTCGGAAGAACGGGGTTTCCCAGCTTCAAACCGAATGCCGACCCCAACACCAAGCAGAGCTTCTGCCAGGCCATCAACGAACTATGGAGGATGGTACCCCAAGCCTCGAAATTTGTCATGGATGGCGTGGCCCGGGACCCCATCGACCACATCATGCCCGTGTACTCGAGCAACGACAACACGCACGTCAACGAATTCGTACTGCTGGAGAAGGGGGTTAATACGGCCAAGGAGGGGATGTGGGGTCGCAGCGCGATCAACGCCGATGCTACCATGAACGGTTACATGCAGTCGGAGCCGGACCGGGCGGTCAAGAACCTCAAAGACGTCATGACGGCGCTCAAGTACATGCAGGACTCGACCATCAATGCCCGCCTTAAGGCCGAGAAGGAGCGGGTCGCGACGCGACTCAAGGAGCTCGACGAAGACAAGATGCCCAACTGGGACCGGAAGCAGGGGGGCAAGAGCTTTAAGCGGTGGGAGAAGAAGGGCCTCGAGGGGAAGTGGAACAGTTTCATGAAGCAGCAGGCCGAGATTGCCAAGGACAAGGCGGTGAAATATATGGACGACAACCTTAAGAGCCTCGAGGACGCGTACGTGACGGAATATAACAAAGAGCAAGCCAACCAGCCCGGCGCGGAGAACGCGGTACTTAAGACGCTGCTGGAGAAGATTGAAAAGATCCGGGATGAGTGGACGCGGTATAAACCCAACTCTTGGACGAATCCATTCCCTTGAAAGTCCTTCCCCTGTCATTTTCTAACCACCGATGCTCGAGGATTTATTAGTTCTTGACGTATTAGCCAGTGAACCATAAAGCGTATTACGAGATTTATAACTAACATTAATTATGGAAAGATTATTAGTTAACATTTTCATAGTGTTTCTCGATTATAACATTAATGAAACATCATATTTTGACTTTCCTTCTAAAATATTATTGTCGTTCCTATACGTATGATGTAGGACATATCGATGCACATATTGCACTAAAGCTTCACTCGCTAAAGTTCTCGGTGTCATTTTTCCAATCATGTATATTATGATGCAATGGTGTTTGGGAGATACTATAATTGAAATAAGCCTTTATACATTTTCTTTGTTGTGCTCGAGTCCGGATGCGACCAAGTCCTGTAATCTTTCTCAATGCGGTACCTCATTCAAAAGCCTTATGAACAGCTTTGTTTCTACATGCCCTTTTGAAGCTGTACACAAAATCGATATCACTCCTAAGATAATCCCACAGAGATATTATATCGACTTGCCAGCAGCATTCGACTAGCACATACAACTTTTGGTATCAATATGTCGGCTCCTTGGACAGTCGAAGAACACAAGGCATTACGATGGAAAAACCGAGATAAATTCAACTACTATCGGGCAGGCTTGACTTGGGACCGAGACGAGAGGAAGGAATTGAATTATGGAGGGGCTTCAAATGGGGTTTTCCCTAAGCCAGCCGACGTATCACTCTGTACGTACCGGAATTATTGTGTAACTCAAACCTGATGAGGGGAGTCAGAGTGTGCGCCATATGTAACTGATCGAGGATGTGTTCTGTCTACCTACCTCGAATGCAATTGGACTTCCTCAAAATACACATAAGAAAGAATCTCACGTCGATGGAATACTGATTTTGACTGGCGTGTTTCTAGTAGCCGATGGGTCATATGAAGGACACCCATACCAGTTGGGACCTGTTGATGAAGTTAAAGTCGAAGACCTTCAGCCCGCCGATATCGCATGCCGGCCTTGGGGCGAGCAAGCGAGAATTACAAGATTACGCGAGGCTATCAGTGGTCTGAAGGACGGGATTGGCGTTAAGAAGACTTACCGATTCAACCAGACCCTAGGCGCCGGCGGGTTTGGTATAGTCGCGCTGGTCGACCAGTACGATCTTCAGGACAAGCACGAAGGACAGCTCGCGATGAAATTGAGTATCAACTCAGCCAATGGAACATTGCTAGAGGAAGCAAGAAATACCGAGGTAAGTCCTCAGCTAGGAATCACGTGGCTTCTGTGGCACTTACACCTCGACGCACAATGCAGGAGTTCCGGAGGGCGCAACATATTGTCCAGTTAGCCACGTTCAATGCCGATGAGCTTATCCGTGTGCCTGATCGAAAGGCATACCTAGATGCTATGAAAGTTGACCCGGACAGACTTGACCTAACGGAAGCTGAGCTGGACATCCTGAATAAGAAGCCGGAACCTCTCGACGCCATGCTCATGGAATATATGCCAAATGGCGATTTGTCAATGCTCATAAAGAAAGTCAACAAGTTCTGGAAGCCGCCGGGTAATGAAGGTTGCTATATTCATAACAGGATTCTCTGGAGGTTCTTCCTCTGCTGTGAGCCCCCCCTCCCCCACGAGCTGCAACCGACATTTTTATCACTTCGCTCGAAGGTTAAGCAATACTGACATTTTGTTGGACAGTGATCCGGATGTGTATTGGGTAAGCGATCTGCAGCTGATTATCCCGCGTTTCACCTTGATGGTATAAGTAGCGGCACACTCCCTACGCGATTCCTCCGGGTTTCCAGTCTTTGAAAGACCGGAAATATCGAAGCTTCCTCGTCTAAGAAAACCCCGATGCTGACCATAGATGCAGGATGGCATATCCTCCCCTAGACAACCCAGAGAACCAAACCAAGCGCTACCCAATCCTGGAGACCATCCCGAAGGACATGAGAGACAAACCTCGCCGAATCGTCCACTTCGACTTTGACCCCAAAAATAGTAAGTTTGTACTCAGCTTGCCGGTTGCCAATAACACCAAATGCTGGAGGTGGGTATTGGCGGCTAACCTGTATATAGTTTTCGTTGAGTCGGCATATGCTGGGACTGAAGAGCATTCCATAAGCCCTGTGCTCAAGGTTGGTTCCGATCCACATTTCTAGAAGATGTATGGTTAGCTGAGTGTACGAACGATAGTTGGGAGATTTCGGCCTTGCCCAAGAGATCCTGCCTGGCCAACCCGATGTGTAGGTTTTCTTTCTGTAGGGTATCCTTTTGCTTTACATAGTGCTCATGCTCCTCTAGGTACTACGAGAAAATGCGCTCGTGTGGGAAACACGGGTTCCTTTCCCCGGTAAGTTGGCGCCTTCAGATGTCTGGTACATCATTATACATAGCAATATGCTGATGGCCTTCGCTTCAAGGAACAATTCACCTCTGAATGGGACGATATTCCCACCGGTACCAACGAGATTAAAAACCATAGAATAGCGGGGAACTACGGGGTGCATACCAACATATGGGCGGCTGGTCTTGTGAGTGTTTCACTTTGGCTCGCCATAAGAACCCTGGGGCTGGATCTTGCTGTCGTATTATCAATGTTATGGCTCACTAACGTGTCTGGGCAGACGATGGTGAGTCTTATCACCGGTAATTTTCATATGACGCCCGGCCAGCAAAAAAGCGTTGGGCAGGCCATCGGCAACCAGTCAGTATCGATATACACATATGGACATCATATTATGAATGACAAGCTGTACTTTGGCATCGACCAAGATTTACGGAGGCTAGTCCTACAATGCCTGGCGTACTGTAAGCAAACCCTAGACATATGCGTACCTCGGGAAGTTAGCTGCCAGGCGTCGAGTCTTGATCCTTACTACAACACCCCCTTAGGATGCTTGCCCACCCCGTGGTACTTGACAGCCTGAGAAGACGAAGTGCAAAATGACTAACCAGATATTGCAGACCCTGAGGACCGGCCACGCCTCGAAGACCTGGAGAAGTATGTCCTGGAGAAGGTCCAAAATAAGCAATACGACGGCGAGACGGACCAAGACATCATAATCTGGTTTATGGTGTTCCTCCCGCCCCAGGCGCCCCCGCCCCCACGAGAACCTCCCCCGGACGGAAAAATGGATCTCAGCGATGACTACAAAGAGGGAACCCCTTCGGATAGGGGTATACAATTCACGGCCATCAACAGGCCGCCGCCGCCGCCTCCGGCGCAACCCGGCGGAGGCGGCTTTATCCCTCGGCCCCCTTCGGGTGGAGTCAATGTAAACACCCCTGGTTTCATCAACCCTCGCCTGCTAATGCTGCAACAGCCGATAAGCAACGGTGTGGTCCCGATGGACCAAGACACGGTGGTCCCTGCAACGGTGGTTGCTGGCGGCCTGCAGTCAGGTTCGCGTCATCGCTCGAGAGACAACAGGAGTGCGTCTCCCAGTATTGAGAGTCCATATGGATACAGGGAGCGCTCGCCTCAAAGGCAACGCTCGTCCGGTATCTAAGGGAAGATAGGACACACTTTGGTTCTTCTTCCTTTTTTCATTCTTTTTTCTTCAAGGTTGTGTGTGTGTAGGAGTAATTAGCTACCTAGGTATAATTAGATTAAATTTTGCTATTTTCCCAAGAAAGGAGCCACGTGTGCCCCATTAACCCGCAATCCGCATATTATATGTGCCTACAGGTATGCCGATTGTCTGGCTTGATGCGCATCATTGTTCCAGGGGGTGAAGGTCAACGACTATCGGACCGGCTTAATCAAGGGGATTGATAGTCCTACGTCGCATCTGATATGCCAAAACCCGAACCAATCCGTACCCATGCTGTGACATCGTCCGGACCCTCCCCCCCTTTTCGACCATGGACAGCAACGCAAATGTTTGTCCCAATGTCTCAACAAAACACAAGAAAGAAAAAAACAAAATCCTACCGTGTCAGGTAGCATCGCCAATTATCCTATAGATAGAGCACGTGCAGGAGGCAGGCCGACCCTCGGTCTCCTGCCAATCTGCGCACGGGTACCTGCGATTGGCGACGCGATAATTGGGCGTCGCTATTGAATCTCGTCGGGCATGCAGAGACTGGGGGCCTTGATTATCTCGTCAGGTAGTTGAAGATGACGAGATTGCACTATCAGTGGGCCTGCCACCGGGAGGATGGGGACCTTCCGACCCTCGAATCTTGGGACTTCATTAAAAGACCCTCGAATCTTGGGACTTCATTTCGAGCCCACGGAGGCTGTGTAGGTAGCAGTGAGTTGATTGAGTAGCGTAGGAAGTAGCAGTAGGCAGGCAGCAGGCGGGCAAGCAGACCAGGCAGGTGGTAGTAAGATTCGGATTCGAATCGTGCTGTGGTGCTCGCTCGTGCCCGCCGCCGCCGTAGCAGTAGTACGTACGTACGTGCACGCTGTACGTGTATCACCCACACCTAATCTCTCGGCAGGACCTTGCCAACCCTGTGAGTCTCAAGAAGATCGTGGGCATGATAATGGGCATGAAAATTTTTCTATGACACGCTGCCCGGCGACCCATAAAACAAACACCAAAGTTAGAAGCTCCGTGGACTAAAACGGCCGCCATGGTTGAGCCTCATGTGTTTCGCGTCCCGTTGGGATCAGCTACGGACCAGCTACTGATCCCCCTTTACCCCCGGCTCCTGAGAGAAGCTTTGGTGCGTGCTAGGAGTTTATTTTCTTTCAATGGGGCGAGACCTGACAATCCCGTGCTAGTCTGCCATGGGAGATCCCAAAGCAACCCACTAATTCTCACGTTTTAGATGTTCTGGACGCTCTGGACGCTCTGGGCACCCAGCTGGTAGGGCTAGATACCTAGGTAGCTATCGTGCAGTAGCTCCCGAGCGCTTGATAGCAACCTGTCCCTTGCTTCGTTGTACGCGGCGGCGGGGCCTGCTGTTTGGTTATCTCTGGAATTATGGAGCGTTCAGCTGTCACACAAGCAACCCGTACGAGACAGACCATAGACCTGTATCAGAACGTGGTGACCCTCCACCCTCTCGTTGCGACTCCTCGTAGACCTGCAGACCTTGGAAGTAACGATGCGAAATGCCGTGTCAGCGGGTGTGTCAGCGTGTACCAGATGGATATATGGGTACCAAGGCAGATGAGCATGGCAGATTGGACCGTGGATGACACCCAGCAAGAAGTACTAGTCACCTATGTAGGTTGTAGTGACTGGCCGTAGTGACTCCAGAGGCTAAGAGACAGTCAGGGAGGCATGTTGATGGACTGTTTGCCAGAAATAGATTTAAGAATATTTTTAAGAATTAGTTATGCTTTTTTTTCTCTTTGTACGTTGTGGATCCGATCTGATATCACAACGCTACTACGCGCACCAATGAAAGGCCTGAAGTTTCAAGACACCGAGGACAGGGAGAATGCCAAGGCTCAATTGGGAAACCCGAAGGCGGATCCCAGTATCCCAGTATCGCAGTATCCCAGTATCCCAGTACCTACGAAGGTCGCGGCCACAATTGTTGATCATAGCCCATATCTGGGTATGTGCGAATAGCAATCGACTTATAAGGGATACTGTATTAAGGCTTAGCGCTTTTAGTGAGCTTAAGTCATTATATGGCATTGCTTCCAGGCCTTAAGCTCACTAAAGCATAGCGCTCTTATTACGCTAATTGATGTAAGGGTTAAGTGCGGCTTAATGCCTACGTACTGTGGCTGTATGGGCTTGTTATCAACAATTGTGGCCTCGACCTTCGTAACTATCCCACGTAATAACGTTAGTAGCACGCTGTATGTATGTACGTACCGCACGGCTTGTGACCCTTGTTGTTGGTGTTGACCTTGGTATGCGCCGGTTGCGCCGTATACTAGCTAGCCAATTTAACCTAGCTACCTGGTTAGTTCCTTATCTAGCACCGTGGCAGCGTGGCAGCGTGGGTGTCTCCCTCTCCGTGGCATACCGGCATCTTCCCGTCGGATAGGCATGTACTTCGCACACCAGAGCTGACCAGAGCTGACAGGCCGGTCTACGTAGGTAGCATGGAGAGGGGAGCCAAGCAAGCCAAGGGGGCAAGGGGGCAAGGGGGCCAAGGGGGCCAAGGGAGCATACGGTCGCGATATATTGAACACTATGTCGAGATTGTTGAGATCACCAGCATCTTGACAATCAATCAGTCAATCAGAACATATCAACCGATGATTGCCGACTAACGCCCTTATAACCTTCTATAGGTCAGCGGGAATGTCATCATCCCGCATATATCATCTGATCGTCGTGCATCGTTGCTTCAAGCAGAGCTGTAGGTCCGTCTTGTGTGCAGGACACACGTATGCCGTGGCACGGTAGCATCGTCGGCAGGTACCCAGGCGGTTACACATACTGGCAACGCCGGCCATTCAAGAGCCGCCGCTCATTTATGCATGTGAAAAAACGCCCAGCAGGTTCGCCCCTGGACTTCCGCTTGCGGCTCTGCTATCGGTTGGCCCTGAAGCCATTCGCTTAGCACTCAGAGGGCTGGCAGGAGCATTAAACTAAAGTGCCCAAGACCTTGGTACCCAATGCGGCAACACCGGGTATTCCGTATAGTTCGTCTTGGCGTTTCATGATCGGCGTGGCTATAGATTTGGGAGTAGGATTGGTCGCTTTGGTGGTGTAGAGGATGCTGTGATGGGTTGTGATGTCTGCAAGCAGCCTACATACATACATGCCTATATATATACCCAGGTATAAATGGTATATACGGTATATATGTGTGTGTGTGTGCTATATATTTATATTGTGAAATCTGATAAAGCAAGATGGAGATGGGCTACCTGGCCCAGTATATACTACGGATACAGCCTCCGTATACCATCGCATTACTTGCATAAGCTTGCTCCTCTTCACAATTGTATGCTTCAAGGTCCCCCTACTTTCCAACTAGAACGTTCGTCCAGTGGGTTGGAAGTCGTATCTGACGTCACGTCACACAGCCCCCTCACGAATCGCGGAGTCGTATTTGCTCGTGGGCGATGGACGACGCGACGAGGTCAAGATTCTAGCGCTTGCTAAGTCTGGATAGAGGCTCCATTTCATAATTAGGGTCGCCCGGCCCTGCCATGCGCCATGCTAGTTATGCGATGCCCAGCACTCATCACTGATTTGACATGTCCGCATGTTCGAGTGTACGTAGGTCTGGAACATCGTGATTTCGTATGGGGGTGCTAGAAGGCCCACCAAGATAAGAGAGCGGAGAGCTGTCCAGGCGTCGTAAACCTGAGGCTTCTGATTTTCCTCCTGATTTTCTACTAGTCACCGCTATGTCCATAACTTTGAACTCGTAAGCAATGCTTGACAAGCCTTGGCAACCCGGCAATCTTGTCTACCTACCTGGGTGCTATGTGCATATGCTATGTGCATACCACGTTTCTGCCTGTCGCCCTCACCTGTTGTACTAATCCATTACATACCGGTATCTCCATTTGAAACATGCTACGTGCTATGTGAGGTATGTGAGCCAGATGATCTATCCAGCAGACGGCTTTTTGCCATTTGGATATGCCGCAGTGTCGTACGCAGTACGCAACGCAGTATGCAGCGCAGTATGCAAGCTCTTCCGCAATGGACGCCTCGTCTAATTCTTCTTTTTCTTCCTTTTTGTCTTTGCCTCTTGGCGGTACGATTGACGAATCATATCGGTAAATTGGTCCTTTTTAACGTTTTTCTTCTTCTTTTTTCTTTCCCCACGCGGTTAAGTTGCAACCACACTGCCACATTCCGCACCTCGCACAAGTTACAACGACAACCCTATGTATGTACTCAGATGTGTAGCAATGACTCCTTGATCGGCCCGTTAAACGTACCACGGTCTCAAGATCCACAACGCAACCTACCGTTGCCAATGCATAAACCAAGTACCTGTCATACATCCAGTACATAACTCACCAGTATTCTGGGTATTGCAGGTATCCCAGGTCTCCAAGGTATCCATAAAACGGAGACATGAAGCGATCAAGATCCATGAATCGCCATTACGGGCAAGTATCTGCGCCAACCTCCAGTGCCTCCTTGCGGCAATCATTCGGTCCAGCATTCTGGGCACTTCCAGTCGGCGTTCTCTGGCTGTCTAGTCCCGCTCCCCAACACCTACGAAGTAGAGCAGCTGGCTACCTGGTATTTTGTTGTATTGTACAATCGCTCCAAGACCGATCCAGCCACTACCGGTGTACTGTATTTTGATGTAGGTACCCGGACTGCCAAATTGAACCACCTTTACCTTGCTTGCCAGAGCTTCCGAATGCTCGAGCTACCAGCTCCGTACATGATGACAGGAGGTATGTAGGTGTAGATGTATGTATGTGCGGGTATTCTGGACTCTTCACTCCTCGTTGTCAACTGCAATCTTGCAATCGGGCAGTCGGGCAGTCAGGACGGATGAATGGCGATCAGTGAGAACGAGTGATGAGGGTGAGTGCATGCTTTACTACTTCGTACATATAAAATAGCTCGAGCTCTAGATCCTCCGCCATGCTAAGCAGTACTACTAGTGGTAGTGCAAAGCACACGCCTGCTCGCCTGTCCGCTCGCCTGTCTGCGTCTAAGCTCGCTCGTACGGATAGCGTGAAGGCGCAAACTGTACTTCGTAACACTATTTCACTATTTCCTGCATCCTTCTGGCCCTTTTGCCTTTCGGTCTTTCCAGTTTGCCTTTGTTCCTGCCGCCTCTACTACCTGCATACCTACATACTACCTACATACCTACCTACGTACCTACCTACATACCTGCTAGTCTAGTCAGTCCAGCCGTTAGGTAATCCGCATTCCGTACCTGCCGCTGCCGTTGCCCCTCCCAGCAGGTTGCCGTTACCTGCCTACGGAAAGCCCACAGAAGGCCTACAGGAACCCGCTCAAGAAGGTTTAGAATGAATGCACTTCCCTCTTTCCTACTACATATGCAGGTCTTGCCCTGAGCTCCCAAACTCCATACACCAGCTTTCCAGTGAGGTGAAGAAACGCAGAACAAGAAGCCGAAGAAGCAGAAGCCGAAGAAGCAGAAGCCGAAGAAGCAGAAGACGAACGAGGCAAGGTCAAGGTTCTTGAAGCGAACAAGCCCCCTGGATGCAATAGGTCATCTACCTACATATCTTATCCCAATCCGCCCAGTCTAGCGAAGACACCCTAGTGCCAATCAACAACCTACCGATCGCATTACTATGGACAGCACGACCGATACTGGTCAATCTTCCCAACAATCCTCCAAAGAACAGCTGAATACGGAACTGAACACTGCCGCCGCTGCGCCGTCAGGAGATCCTCCACAGAGTCCGGTATTACAGAATGTCAACCAAGGCGGGAAAAAGGAGAAGGGACGTGTGCGGTTTAACAGCACCGCCGGGTCGGAGCCGCGCGATACAACGGTAGGAACAGCGGGGTCTTCAGCTGAACATGCGAATCAGCCCACGGTGGCGGCGCTGCCGGTGCCGGTGCCAAGACCACGCCCATCTGTCCTGCGGGGGAACTCATACAATTCGGTTATGTCGGTTATGAGCGATGTGTCGGAGGCCGACGACCCCAATTCTGAAAAAGCGAGACAAGCATATGCCGCCCAAGAACGAGCTCAACACGTCGCAGCAAGTCTTCTAGGGTCATATTCAGCCCCCGGATCGAGGAGAAACTCCATAGACTCGGACGCAGAAACCATCAGCAGTGGTGGTGGTTATTTTCCACAATCTCAATCTTCCAGTATTCCCCTCACGGATTTTAGCATGGGTATCGCCGAACACCCGCAAGATGACCACGATGGTGAAGCAAAACCCACGTACGAAGAGCAACGTGCCCTCAAGAAGGTGGCATACGATCTTGTACGGACACACACGCAGAGAGGCCGTCATCCTAACCTCCAGGTCCCGCTCATGCAACCTGGGGATCCAGGCAGCGTCACGCGCCCAAGCACGCCAATGGAAGAAAAGGGCTTTGCTGAACACTACATACCCCCACCGGATCACTATCGTGGAGGCGTGCTTTCGCATCTATTGAAGCTTTATAAACCCTCGGAGTCGAACTCCGGTACTCCTGCGGACCGGCGGAACAGAGATATCAGCAGCTTTTCTACTCCAATATCTTCAGGTACGGCAACCCCTACTCGGAGGAAATGGTACGATCAGAACAAGTCCCAAGACACCTTGGCGAACTTGGTCGAAGCCTCGGCCCGCCTCGGTGCTCTATCAGGCACCTCTGGTGTGCGATCGAGTGTCGTCTCGACGCCGCAGGAAACCGAAACGCCGCCGGAGAAGGCTCCACGCCCGAAACGACCCAGACACAAGCGGACCACGAGCGGCAAGTTGATGAATTTCGGTCGAACTCGCATGGAAGATGAGATCAGGATCACAGTACATATTGCCGAAACACTTAGTCGCCAGAAGTACATCATCAAGTTATGTCGGGCTCTCATGCTGTACGGCGCGCCTACGCACCGGCTAGAAGAATACCTGCAGATGACCGCCAGAATGCTTGAAATTGATGGACAATTCCTGTATCTGCCAGGCTGTATGATCATCTCTTTCGACGACCGATCGACGCATACTGCGGAGGTCAAAATCGTTCGGTAGGTCACTCAACATGTTCGACTGATAATCGAAAATGCATATGTGCTGACTTCCGTGCCCAATAGAACTGCACAAGGCCTCGAACTCGGAAAGCTGAAGGATGTACACGAGATATACAAAGAAGTCCTTCATGACGTCCTTGGTGTTGACGAAGCCATGGACAAACTATCAAAAGTAATAGACTCGAAGGATAAGTACAACAAATGGTTGCGAGTCTTAGGTTTCGGCATTGCTAGTGCTACGGTCGCGCCATTCGGCTTCGAAGGACGTCTCATCGACATGCCTATGTGTTTCTTGCTCGGCTGCATGGTCGGATACCTGCAGCTCATCGCTGCCCCAGCATCGCCGATCTATAACAACGTTTTCGAGGTCGGAGCTACTATTACGACGAGTTTTGTTGCGAGAGGCCTAGGCAGTATTGGGGGAGATAACCCTATCTTCTGTTTTTCGGCTATGGCCCAGAGCTCTATTGCCCTTATCCTACCTGGCTGGCTAGTCTGTAAGTCTCAGCCCCCTAATCACTTGACCGGGACGTACAACTAACACGCTTCAGTGTGTGCTGCCCTCGAGCTTCAATCCAAGGCCATAGTCCCCGGGTCTATTCGAATGGTTTACGCCATCATCTATTCCCTTTTCCTCGGTTTCGGCATAACCGTAGGCACTGTTCTGTACGGTCTAGTCGACTCGAAAGCAACTATAGCAACAACATGCACGAATCCGTTACCAGACTACTATAAATTTTTCTTTGTACCCCTCTTTACGATATGCTTGGCTTTCGTGAACCAAGCCAAGTGGAAGCAGATGCCCGTCCAGATTATCATTGCCTTTGTTGGCTATGTCGTCAACTTCTTCACCAACAAGCGAATTAGCGCGGTTCCTCAACTGGCTAACACCTTGGGTGCTTTGGCTGTTGGTGTCTTGGCTAATCTATACTCCCGAGTCCGCCATGGCGTTGCCGCCGCCGCCCTCCTTCCTGCGATATTCGTCCAGGTTCCAAGTGGCCTCGCGGCCACAGGTAGCTTACTCAGTGGATTGGAGGCGGCCAATAAGGTGTCTAACTCTACGAGAGTAATCAATGGTACATCTACTGTAAGTTTTCCCACATCGCCTTGTCACTATTTGCCTTGCTAGTTGTCTAACATGATCGCTCAGGTCACTGTCGACCCGAATGGAAGCCTGGATGCTATGGTGTTCAGCGTTGCTGGGACCATGATTCAAATAGCTATAGGCATCACAGTGGGCTTATTCCTGAGTGCTCTCATCATTTACCCCTTGGGGAAACGGAGAAGCGGGCTGTTCACACTCTAATCCACATACCTGGAATCGACCGGGGATTTCTTTTATACATGGGAGGCGTTCATGGTTCTGGAACAATCAGCTTACGAGAAACGAGCAAGCAAGCGAGCGACTGATTTGATGATTTTGTGCAACACATCTTCCTTCTCTTTAAAATTTACAGCATGCACCGGTTTACAGTACAGGGACAGAGCTCGCGATGGGAAACGATCCTATGAAAACCAATCTGAGTGGGGAAGGGGTTTAATGAGGAGGATAGGAGATCCCGGCGTTCACCACAGGATTCTGAATTCCCCTTTTGTTCCATTAACACTGCATTGCTAGAATAGATAGATCACATAGATAGATGCCATGTCACAATGGACGGGGCTGACGGATCATTGAGGGTCATCTCAAACATGGATTCCGTAGCTTTACCAGTTGTAATAATTGTCATATATTACCATTGCCTACTTGTGCGCTTCCCGGCGATTCTCAGCAGATGTCATATAAGGGGTGTGGTGTCAATGAGCAATATAGGTACAACTCTCTTCCTCCAGCAGCACCTGAATACCCCGGTATCTTCATTCTATGTCAGGTAGAAACAAGAACGGTGTATCACATAAGGCTTCAGTCGGTACATATCTGCGCAATGGCTAAAAATGTAGCTTGTAACAGTTTAATGAATACATGCTGAGGGGGTATACAACGGTTGAGTAGGTACTTTACCAATGTCTTGCTTTGAACGACATGATTGGCTATCATCAGTTAGTATAGGCTCTGGCGGCTTCGACCGATGGCTAAAAGTTAAATTTATGCGGCTGACGTCTTCGGGTCCTCTGCGAAGCACGAAGTCTTAGACATCGATGATGTAGGGAGGTATCCATATAGCATGATAGGCTATCCAAATTATCGCGCCTTGATCAATGACACAACACGTTTGCATAGTCTGTCGTGTGATTACTTCGTATATCTCTCATTTCCACTTTGCCGCCTCAATTTCACCCCCACCATTCGTTGCCCCGGATCCAAAGCCCCATAGCCCCGGGGCCGTTGGGAAAAAAGCACCGACTTTTTTTTCTCTCCTTGTTCTTACTATGTATTTCATTTCGTCGCCGTCATCGAACCCCGAAGAGGGGTTAGTTGGGCCCACGTTTTTGCCCTAAAGCACGGGAGACGCGGGTACTGTAGTCGAGCTAGGGGAATTGACTAGAGGATGAACGACGTAGTGTAGGTTTTAGGTTAAGGAAAGAAATGACGACGTCACTCGGAATCCTTCCGTGGACGATTACTTAGCTATGGCACCTGTCACTAGTTAAATTCGCCTAGCCTTCATCTTAATATTCCCATCGGCCAATAATAGAATAATTAGAGTTCATCTAGCTCGTGCGGAATCAATTTTCACTTCCAAGCATTTCCCGTCATCATGTAATTACATGGAATATCGGGTCCGTGTAAAGAGCGTGCTGAGGCTGGGTAATGAGTGTAACTGCAAATTAATCTCCCGCTTGAGGCTCTCACTCGGTCTTCTCAGAGGAGCTTGGAACCTTTTTCGGTTCATTCTTTCTACAGTGACGCCTCAGAATCAAGATGACACAACGGTTTGTGAAAGTTTACCAATTTGGGGGAGTTACTCTAAAGTGTTCGACGGATAATAAAAGCTTTTATATATTACTATTGAACGCGTACCGAAAATTGATGATACGTGGCCCCTATGCTTTGTGTATCGAGTCTCAGCAAAGATAACGAGGAGATTCGATTCAGGATAGATCCTTATTTCCATGGTAGCAAGCAACCATGTTTAGTCATGGATGGTTGGTACTTCGAATAGGGCCTCCTATAATTCACAATAATTTATATGTTTAGCTGGTAAATCTCCTACGAATAAGTGTATGGATAGTTATAGTTGATCATGGTAACTACTGTAGAAATTATGCGGATTCCCAGTGATTACAATCTTACATGGCAAGGCTGCTCCGGATCCTGTAATGTATTCCACACAATTAATTATTGGGCATGCACGTCTTAAACGATTGCGAACCGCACAGCCAGTCATATTTTACGATATCTTACCCTAGAGTCATGTCAAACGCATTTTTGCTTATTGTTTGTACATGGAAGAACCTCCTATATTCCACAGGAAGATGGATTGTCGCGACTGGGGAAAACCTTGAGGTCAGGGAGATACAGTTGTTGTTGCACAAGGCGAGAAAGAGAAGGTCTACGCTAGTAGGAGCGAAGCGCCCCCTTATATACAGTGACGTGGAGCCGAGCTGGAGACGATACGTTTGGTACTGTAACACGAATATCGTCAGACTATTGGACTTGCCTCTGCCTCTGCCTATGGCAAGGAGTCCAGATCCTAATGAGTATCACAAACATGACCCCCCAGCCTTCCTGGAGTTAGCAACAAAGGCTGGCTCTTCTTACCCCCAGTTCGGGAAAAGGGGGTTCGTGGTTTACGGAGATAGTGGTACACATGAAGCATGCAAAAAGCATTATGATATATAATAGAACCTAAAAATACAATGTTCTATACAGTCTGGCAAACCCGGGTGTATTAAGTCTTATATTGCCTTGCTATAATCTTCTTCGACGTTAAGTTAGACGAAATGAACTAGATCTACATATATGCCCACTTACATGGTACTAGACGTTCATCATGTGATGTCCCAATTCACAGCAAGACCAAGTAGACGAGCAGTTGGAAGATGACGACCAGGGTCGTAAAAATTACATTGACCATAATGTTCGATGAATATGAACGTGAAGAGCCTGCGTGAAGCCAGAGCTAGATCATCGTAAGGACATCATTGGTAAGCATAGATAACCGGAGTATTGGAGATGGCACAGTCGTGTGAACCTAGGTCTAGCTGCTGTGATGCTCATGACTTCATATAGTCAACCCTACATGTCAAGATTCTAGGCAGAGTTCCTGGAGGTCTGGGGACATTTTAGTGAGTATGTGATATAAATTGGATGAATGGTGGGTTATAGTGCTTGTCTTAAGAAATCCATATAATCTATAGACTACGTAAGATACCTGGAGGACAACAGGTTCTTGATATATCCCTTTCACCCAACAGAAGGCTGTAATATGCATTCGCCATCTTACCTCATACCCAGCTAGTAAGTAGGGCTGGAAGAACTAATAGTGAAATGACAAACCAGTAAACTATACGTTCATCAATGGGCGATGTACGAGCCAGCCTTATGTACTTGTTTCTGAAGTCGTCATATCCACCATAAATCCAAAGATGCTACCCAGGGCAAGCTTCTTGGCGACTTGGCCAAGGCCTGTACCAACAACTAACCATGTTTTCCAAACACCATAGCGTTTTGGTTATTTCAAAGGAACTTTTTACGAGGAACGCCTCATGGCCATTGCGTGAATATATATGAAAGGTAACCTAAAACGATGGATTATTTCCGTAAAAAGCCAGCGAACTCCCAAGACAATTCCAATTGCGCGGACATCAAGCTCACTTCGTCTTCCATATGTACATTCCAGGAGTGGGCGTGGTGGCGTGATGGCTCGGTGAATAGTTTCAATGACCAAGACGACAGAGAGCTTGGTCCAAATGCAGAGCGACGTGGCTCTTGTGCCCTTCTAGAACAAGTTTTCATAATCTCGGAGCCCTACCTCCGGGTTTATTTAGGCTTCAGTGTGACGGGGAGGTCTACACTAGAGCTTCGGTGACTATCCCATAGGCATGATTGGGGTACATAGTAAAGGGGGTGGGAAGGGGGATGACCCGGGTACACGGCATCGGTGTCCGATCTCCAACTAACAGCGGGCCAATCCGTAGCTTGTGGCTTGCATTGTCAAGAAATCCGGCCCCACACAAGCCGGCACTCGGAATAGGAGCTGCTGATAGGAGCGCATACACATGCCAGAGCCGTGGCTGCATGCCTTCGATCCTTTGTATGCTTTGTGCCGTCGGTCTACTACCTGCATGTTGATGCCAGACGGGCTGACGGAACAGACAGTGTCACGACAGTCGTGTAGGCTAACTACTGCGTAGCAAACACCCGCTTCCGGAGTCTCCGACTTAACACGATGCAAACGGGAGAAGGATTCCTTGACAGATTTCAAGGTGCCATTGAGAAAAACCTGTTGTAAAAGAAGTATTACCTGGGGACGGCGAGTTCTAGGCTCGTTGGCTCTCCTCTCGGGACGAACAGCTTTAGAGTAATTGATAATGCGTACGCGACTTTACCTACTTACATATCTACTATGACACCATCACAACAAGGGCGTTAAATATTTGCGATAGGTCCAGGAGGCGATGAGGCGCAAGCTTGCAGACGCAACTCGTCAGCTTGTCTCATTTGACATGTGAAAACGGGGCAGACGGGCAGACGGGCAGACGGGGCAACACAGCGCGATGTAGCGTGCGGGACGCATGAGAGTGGGAAGCTTATAGGTACTTCGTAAGACGGCCAAGGTCAAGCAAGGGTCGAGAATACCCGCTTGTCGATCCATGGGCGCCAGCAATCGTTCGATAAATATTCCGAGGTTTTCGTCCGTTTGCTACCACCACATATGTAGGTATAAGACATCTGCCATGAAATGCCTCGTCCATGTATTCCCGCGAAGATTCGGTACGCAGGCAGAAGGCAAGGGGCCATAAGGGGCCTTAAGGGGCTAGAGCCCCCTAAGTGAAGGCTTGCGGGACCTTATGTATTGTACGATAACTGTTTGAAGGTAACCACGCGTGCCACGATCCCTACGCACTACTAGCATTGCAACGGCTTACTCAAGGACGCCGAGGTTGAGTTGCATCGCAAGATTCCCCGTGAAGAGCCACCACGGGCATGGGACTACCCGGCTCACTGCCTTGACACGATGCGCATTGTAACCCATGCATATAGAGACTGAACAGAAGCTGAACATGGCTCTAGATTGGCGAATGAGATCTGAACGCCCTGGACGCCTTGATTGTTGGCCTCATGCGAGGTGGCAGACACACCAGGGTAGAGTGTACGTAGTGTTCGGGTGTTGCGTCTACCTATCTAGGTAGGTGGGCGTAGTTCTCACTTGCCGGCAGGCCTCAATTCGAACATGGGCAGTAAGGAGGGTTGGGAGGCTGCATGTGTGCACCGGCGATGCTACACAGGCAGGCTGATAGGCTCTTCTTGTCACCCTGTGCGGCATTGCGGCAACACATTTCGAACTATCCGCTATTTTACCTCTTCAAAGCGGCCGCGATTTCAATCACCTAGGTTCTTTGCATTCAGGAGCTACCTTGGACTTCGTACACTAGCCCGCCTATGCCGATCTTTTTTCTTGCTCATTGCAGGGTCTCAGCTGCATGCTTGGGGCATCCCGAACCATCTAAATACCTAGTAGTCTGGAATTATGCTTGCATTGATAAGCTCAACATACATATGTACGGGCAAGCAGCAATGACGAATTCTGATGTAAGTGAAGAATCTCAACTAAGGATCTTCCACCAGCAAACGATCAAGGCGTCGTGCTGATACATGGATCATGCAGCCAAGTACCTTATTACGAACTGCATCCTTTTTTGTCTGGATCTTTTACCCAGCAATCAGGCAGGAGTTTACCGTACGGTCACAATTATTCGCTTGCCTGTCTCGTTTCCAATGCAGGCTTGCATGCCTAGGTGGTCACTTCCGAGGATGACCGGCAGGAAGACGATTGATTATGCACGAGGCTGGCGCTAAACATGGTACTCGAAAAGAAGCTATGTTGGTTCAATACGCCAGATTGATAAAGTCGCCTTACGTTACTATGATAGGTGGGTCGTGGGTCGTGGGTCGTGGGTCTTCGAATGAATGGACGGGTGAGTAGCAATTTGCATGTGAAAGTGTCGAGTGCTTGGGCGGGTGAGCGGGCGCTTCAAAGTTTGATCGCTGATAACTTCGGCCGGAAATGAAGAGAAGGTGGTGCATCGCATCCTTTGGGCTGCTGTCAATTGGAAAAAGAAAAAAAGGAAAAGAAGAAAAAAAGAACCGTCCACGCCTTGCAAGTTGCCACCCCCCGAGTCCCCTGCCTATCATTGGAAGGTACATACTTGGATACAGCTATCACATGCCAAAAATCCCATGCCGCCCTTACCTCAAGCTTGGTGGCACAGCATAACTGCAAAGAGTACCGAAACACGCAGACAATCTAGGCGTCTGTGTAGGTACCCTCTAGGGCGCCTGGGCGCCTAGCCTTGACGGCTGCCCCACTACAGCTTACTTCGAGATCCACTGTGGCAGAGCTAGAAGCACCGGATTGGGCGGATCAACCCCTCGAGCCCCTCTTTCTTCCATCATAGGAAGGATTTCAAGGAATGCGACGATATGAGCAGTCAAACATGTGTCAGTGGGAGCCGGAATGTTCAAAGGGAATAGGTACCTGATGCCTGATGCCTCGTCCCTTTTGTAACTCGTTTACGGGTATGACTAATAGATAATAACCAGTTAGAATAATCCCAACCGCAGCAGCTAGTTATTTGGTAAGTAGTCTGGGTCAGTAGTTAAGTAGGTACAATACCTAGGTAGTTGCTAGTAGGTAACAGGAGTTGCCACGAAGGCTCAGCTGAAAAGCACGTGTCAAAACAGCACGACTCCGAACCGCCTGGCAGTGTAGGAGGTACATACCTATTGCGCAAGTGTGGTGGTGTGCGCATGTGCGATTGTATGTACATACATACATGGTCAGGGAGGCCCCGGGGTCTGGTAGGTATATATATGAAAATACCCTTGCGCCGGCCTGACGATGTGCACCTTTCCTGACTTACATTGATTGCTTGATCTCATCATCGCATCACGATTCACTGCTCAGCAGGTAAGCACATGCAGGAGGTACCGGACCATAGGTATCACACATCCCATTCCAGCCTTCAACTCCCATCACTGTATCAACTGTATCACTTGTTTTCATCATGTAGGCAGCTCTGAGTCTGAGTTTCTCCGGACTAGCGTCGAACTCCCGTCGTTTGTTCTGCATTTCCTTAATCCGGCGGCTTGCTCAGTACATGCCCGCCCGGCATCTTATCTTCACCTTTATCTTTACTTCGTACATCCGCTCGCATTTATACACCCACCACATTATTGCGTGTCTTCCCTCCCCCCCTTCCCGTTCTCATCCCCTCCTTTCTCGTGAGACGGAACCACCACCATCATTACCACAAGTCTCAAGATCCCTACTAATCCTGTACCTGCTTTAGTCCAAGACAACAGTAACTTCCCTTGAGAATATTATTCCGGTAAGCGTGACAAATCCTCCACCAGTCTCTGCGGTCTGACCCGACCTATGGTATTGGGGCATGCGTTCGTGCTATATCGCAGTCGCACCATTGGTCGCATATCATCTAGCTAACGTTCAACCCCTGCTAGATACATATACATAACATTTCCGAACGACCCTATACACCTACGCCTGCATATCATTTCATTCAAAATGGCTGCGCAAGTGAACGGCGAAGTCCACCCGACGTCCGCGACTCTATCGGTAAGTCGGGATATGCCCGCCGTGATGAGTGATTCGGAAGCTGACAAGCTACTTGCGTAATAGCACTTCACCCAATATCCCGTCGTGAGCGATAGCTTGTCCTACATCAAGAAGAACCCCTACGGTCAGAAGTCGCTCGAGCTCAGCGACTCGGCGTACCAGACGTTCGCGAAGCCCGTCATCCCCTATTTCTCCAAGCCGTACGAATACGTTTCGCCCTACGTCAAGAAGGCCGACTCGATCGGCGACCAGGTCCTCTCCAAGGTCGATGAGCGGCTCCCCATCCTGAAGAAGCCCACGGGCGAGCTCTGGAGCGACGGCAAGAGCATCGTGTTCTTCCCCGTGCGCAAGGGCACCGAGACCAAGGACCATGTCTTCCAGGTCTACAACTCCGAGTATAAGAACATCGGCGGAGACGGTCTGGTGACCTACGGCAAGGCTGCCCTCACGACCAGCCTGATCGTGTCGCACGAGGCTCTCAACTGGCTCAGCGAGTACCTAAGAGCCAGCAAGACCAAAGCGAAAGAAGCCACTGACGGCGCTGCTCACTCTTAAATCTCGAGACTAGCCCTGAATCCCTGGGCGCATTCGATCGCACACGTTCCTCACCATCTACCTCACCTTTAATACATCCATTATGATACCAACTATTCTCTTTATATAATCCCGCCACATTTGCTTTTCAGTGACGAGGACACTCGAACTTCGGTACCTAGCGGAAGATGACCCCTTCGATACCACACGCACACACGCACCGAACACTCTTCCCCGTGCTTGTTTGATCTTCGTTTCTTGTATTATCGTTGCGACTTGCTTGCCTTGGGAGCACACAGTTAAAGAGGTCTGTTCCGTCACAGGGACATTTATTCGTCGGGATGGCCGCGGTCTGAAAAGTGGATTCATCGTCACCTCCACTCGTACATTCTCCTGCTTCTTCACAAGCGCGGAAGAATCGAAAACAAGACAAGAAAACAAGAAATGAAAAACTTAAGGCAGTCAGAAGTCGTTGAAAACTGGCCCCGAAAGGCGTACGGCTCGACATGTTGTGGAGGTTTAAAGCCGGCGTTAATGACTGTAAACGAAAGTAAATAGATTCCTATCGAAATGTTCCAAATTGTGCGTCATCATATGAGGGTGAACTCCGTATATTCGAAAGAAGATGCTCGGTGAAGTTAACAATAACTAATTAGCCCCAGGAGCTCATATGGTCAACTCCTAATGCCCGCTATATATCGAGGTATTGTGTCACATAATTTACCGTGGCCGGAAATATATAATACGCAAATATTCAACCTGGAACGTATAAGATAAATCAGCTTATAACGACTTTATCTTATATAAGTACGTGAAGCGTTTCGAACCGAAGGAGCATAGTAGCCCAAGGGTAAATGCTACATACAGGTGCGCCAGAAGCTTCCGGTGCCAGCTGCAGCTAGCCGGAGCTAGCCCGAGCCCCCTGGCCGGAGCTGGCTCGAACCGGTCCGGCCAGGTCCTGTGTAGCTGTAACAACTGGTAAATGGCAGTGCGTAGCAGTTACAGCAGCAACGAGGTAGGTGCAATAGTTGCAATAACGGACTAGCAGCTGCAGCTGGATGGCAGAAGTTAAGGTTGGCAGCTAGCTTTTCCAGGCTTAAGGTGGGCTAGAAGCTAGCTGCTTTAAAAGGGCACGGGCCATTATGCGCATGTTACGTTGCTTTCCTTTTTGGGACAGCTGGCTCTACCTGACCCCTATAGAAAAATTCTCGACATATTAACTTTCGTTTCACTACGGTATAGTTAAGCTTAGAACTTTATAAGCTTGGAAGCTTATAAACCTACGTTAACACTTATGCATAAAGTACAGAGTAAATGTTGATTAAAAACCGAGGACCCAACCCCCCGCTATCTTTGGGCACCACGACCAATTTGCGATCAAGGACAACCTGGTTCACATGTGCATACTGTGCGGCCGCATGCCTGATCACTACACCACAGACCAATTAAACCGGCATAAGAAGATAACGGCCCCTACTTCGTACAGGCTGCAGCCAGCCCAAAACAGTTCTCCTAGTCCTATGCACACTGGCATATCGACATGCTTCTAGGGCATTCCTCCTCGCCGTTTCATTGACCTCACCTGGATCTCCAACATACAGCAGCGAAATCGACAATCCGTTTGTACATGGTAAGTAGACATTGCACGACAGCACACCTATTGCACATCACCCAAGACGTATCAGCGGAAATCTCGGAGCTACCTATAGGTACGTAATGTAAACAAACAAAAACCTGAACCAAAATCTCGGCTCCTTGCCCCGGCCCCTCCCCCGGCCCCTCCCCGATTATTGTCCACTATCGTCCCCCGTATCCTCAACAGGTGTTTCGTCCCTTCCATTACCTACCGCAACACCGTTCCTAGGGCAGTGACAACCGGCTATAATACTTGGCTGGGTAGGTAGCTACCTAGGTACCTTCAGGTCGGTGCTTACTTGTCAATCCTCGCCAGGCACACTCTTACGGAAGTACCGAAGTATTCAATATACCTCAATAACACCCATGCTACATAGTAGGTAAGTTGCCCGGCTACCTACCTACATAGAGGAATCTATGACGGTATGTTTCTTCAATAACTGAAGGATCAAACCAACCCATTCCCAACCAGGTTGATACCTTACCTTACCTACCCCTATCTTACCTACCCTCTGCTGATTGCACGCTGTGTAGGGACAGATATTATATCTTTCTATAAATCAATCTGATTTACAAGCCCACTGTTCAATCAATTGTCTGAAATTGAGAGTGTGCTTTACCAAGACTCTTATTACGCACGAATCATCTGACGTTCTCTTACGTTCATTGATTGCATGAGAGCTTGGATGGCCATATAGGAAGCATACATCTGTCAGAGTCGACTACCCCTTGTCCTCTGAAAATGGATAAACTCAGCAGCTGGCAAGCATGGGATGCTGAAAGGAAGCATATTGCCCAGAAATACGAACTGCAGCGCACCCTATGTGAAAAGGATTTGAACGAGGCCAAAGAGCAAGCATATAAATGGAGAGATGCAAAAGAGAAAGACTGGAGATCCCGCTTCACCCCCGAAGACTATGCGGCAATCGCACCAAGTCTCGAAGAAAACATGCAGAACCGACTAGAGAAAGCTGCTCAGACGTATCTTCAGAGAATGTCAACAATCGAGCAGGAATGCCGCAAAGAGACCGATAGGCACAACAATTCGTGGGATACTTCAACGATTGTTCTGCCCAAAGAATCATCCATTGCTTCTAAGTCGTCTCCGGCACCTACCAAATCTTCGGGTTCTCGTATGTCTGCCCCTAAAAATGCTAGAATTCTCCTCTTAGCTAACCGCCTGCATTTGCGTATAGCTAACAAGGTTATCACGAGTGAAGGTCGTATGCTCGCGACAATTAACACATCAAAGCGGAAGGGATCTCCAGGCCCTACACCCAAGCCAAAACGACCACGCATTAAGACCTCTATTCCGGAGAATTCTCTCCTAAGGACACCAAGTGCTACTCCCCAGTCAATAACAAAGCCACTAACAGATCGCACAATTACCTTCGATGCTGTCTTCAACAACTCAGAGCATAAGGATTTCATTATGGAATATCCACGCGACAGTGGGAACTTTTACGTGCTGTATTGCCAAGAGCATCAGGTTCACTTCACCCGGTCCCCAGCCCAGGGAGCTGCCAAGCATATAAATGGACAAATGCATGGTTTCTTGCCAAAACATTACGACGTGGCGGTACAGGAAGTGGGGTACCTTGTTATCG
The DNA here is from genome assembly GCA_022225965.2 of Diatrype stigma. Taxonomy (NCBI): domain Eukaryota; kingdom Fungi; phylum Ascomycota; class Sordariomycetes; order Xylariales; family Diatrypaceae; genus Diatrype; species Diatrype stigma. The sequence continues at coordinate 244,490 of JAKJXP020000007.1, forward strand.
ACTGCAACCAAGAGCTTGCGAACCGTCATAACAGAGAAGTGGACAGAGCCTACGAAAAGGGCTACAAGCCCGAGAACCCCCTTCAGTGTAAAAAGATCAGAAGAGCATCTACAAAGAAACCGCCCTTCCAGAAATCGACAGGCTCTGCTGGTGAAACACGAATCGCTACTAAGAGCAGCAGTTTCAAGGGAATCATCAATCCTCGGACGTACAACGTTTACTGTGCCTACTGGACAGATACTAGAGCTATGTATCCAGTCCTGATACTTGGTTGGGACAAGCAAGAGGAGGCTGGTCTGGAGGCCACCCTTGCAGACACTCCACTTCTAGACAAGTCGTCTTCCCCACCAAAATGCTATATTTATGATCAAGATAAAATTGTCGGTTGGGCCCCAGGTTTCGAGGATGGCGGCGCAAAAGTCAAGTCCAGACAATTCCCCGTCATGTGGTTTGACGATGTACATTCATGGGGCTGGGTCGATGCCGCAAGTCTACGAGAGTTCTCTGACTATACCCCAAGGCCAAGGCTAAAGAAGTATTTCGACGTGGCGTATCGTTGGATTGCAGAAAGGGGAACCTCTTCTCCTCTACAGAAGCGTGAAGATATGCACGGCACGATTAGACAGGGTATGTAATGTTCCAGGCCTATAATCCATCCGCTAATGCTAATTGCCGTTAGGAACAGCGACAGGTCAAGAAACGTTTCCAGTCACGAAGCGAGATGGTTCTAGTGTCAAGCAAGACTTTCGCGGGGAATCGCCAAAAGCTCACATTCCCGGTGCCTTCGATGGAGAATTGGACGACCCAGAGCTTCGGAGATTAGCAGAAAAAGGGGGCGATACCTCGAGTGACGAGGATTACGAGAGTTCATGCGTTGACCGCGCGGACATCGAGAATTTGGCTTTGCATGAATCTCGAACAACTTACCGCAAATCATTCTTCAGCTTCCGAAACAGCAGTCATTCTGATCATACTGCGGTACACGACCAACCAAGCGAAGGAGTACCAGCAAACAACAAGCCACCGCCAACGCCCCTCTCTGCCCCAGCCAGACCTGAACCCCCTTCCATTAAAGATTTTCCATTTGAGCGCCCCAAGGTACCGCAGGCGCGGGCGCTATCCCAGGAAGTATTCCCCATGCCTAGTACTAGCTTGTCAAAGACAGATTCGCAAGGAGATGGACCAATAGCAGCCAATCCTTGGAATGCACAAAAGGCAGACCAAGCACCGGCTATAGTCACCGGTCTCAGAGGCAGCATGGCGGAATCGACTGTCACCACATCGGAGAACAATAGTGTGCAACGTAAATATGATCATGATTCAACACTCGCCAATCCCGAGGAACAAAAGACATCCGAGGAACAAACGCTGTCACGAGATTTACCAGATAATGCTACTCCGAATCGTTCAAGCGAACCAGGCCGGCCTGAGATGCCCCAGTATCCAAGCGGGCCAGCCAAATTCGCGATATCCCAGTATACGCATGGCGCGGTAAATTGGAAAAAAGCCAACTTGGGCGGCCACTGCATTCCGCTTTACTGTAGCACAGACATGAAATCAGTCTTTTCCAAGGGGGGCGCAATCAATATCAAGATTGCCGCGACAGAACTTCGCACTTTTGTCCGCGAGATCGACGAGGAAACGAACGGCAACGGAATCCTCACGCTGATCTTCCAGGACACAACAACACCCCCAGTCAAGCTGGTTTTTGATCGTGATAGCGGGGCCAATAACATCAACCTAGGCAAAAAACAGGCACGAGTCTTCACCAACTGGCTACGAGACTGCAATATAAGGCCAGGTCGTCAGTGACGGGAGCCGGGTCAGGGCTGCTGCATCCCCCATGATGAACAGCGCTTGTGATCTTGTCTTTCTCCCGTTGATGTAGTTGGAGACCTGCACTGGTATATGGGGAAGAGGATTGTTGTTTATTGTAATGAATGATGTCAGTTACTGTGTCAGAGATAATTATGGCAGTATGGCTAGCTAGTCGCTGACGAAGTAGCCAAACAAATAGGTAACTAATCGGATGATGAGTGCGTACATACTATGATAGCTTTATTGCTACTGTACCGGGTCATGTGCCTCGCTCAAGAGTATCTATCACAACGACATGTGTCTCGAATCAAGCAGTGACTTGGATTGGAAGTACATAGTAGTTCAAGTTGGAATCAACCTTACGAAGTTCACATGTGATAGGGCCGAGGATGTCGGTATTCACCCAGTGGAAGACTCCGTACCACCTAGTCAGCCAATAGCATGTTGAGCCCCAGGCAGCTAGGCACCTAGATGGAGCTGCTGCCCCGCATAGTTAACCCTACATGGCCATGGACTCATGGTTATTGTACATACCCCCTTAGCTAAGCTTCATTCCATCTCCGTTTATTCGTTCAGCCCTGCTGATCAATGTGCTGATATACGACCACCACTTCGCCGACTTCCTCTGAGATCGGGGTTTCGGGGTTTCTTCTTACATATATCATCTTCTATGCCGACACGATCTTGCCCTTTGCCTTTGGTGCAGCTGTAGATATCCCTCGCCCATCTCGAGTTGTTATGCTATGTTTGCGAAAAGCTGGATCCTCCTCTTTCCAGGCGTCTCAACCTAAATAACCACCTAAAGCTGAACGTTCAGAACCCCTGCAGCCCCTGTCGATGACGTTGTGTGCTGCCGGCCCGTTCAACATCGACCTGCGGCCGGTGACTTAGGACAGATCCACCGAGCGCAACATCGCGCCTGCCTTCAATTCAAGCCTTAACCAAACTGGCGGCCCTTTCCTCGCTTCTTGATGGCTGCCTTGGTGAGTGATAACTATTTTAATATTTCAACAAACCTATTGTAACTTTTTAATACCTTAATCCCAACGCTTTTGTTCTTCGTCTATGCCTGGTGTTAGTTTGAGTCTACTCTAGATGTTTCGTTCACAGCCATTGCCTATATTTGTTTGCTCGTAAACAACCTTGGGGATCGGTGATGTTATGTCATGGTCCTGAGACTGCAGCCTATGAAAGCAGCAAGCAGCATCGGATAACGCCACCTCCTCGACTTACCACCATAGCCCGTCCAACCTGCTGCTCATCCTCAACCCCATTCTGCATAACAGCAGATATAAGAAAAATAAAGGATAAAGCAAACATCCACCATACTAATTGAAACGTCGCCCATATCAGGATACACCCTGGACGCTCCACATGTCAACTCCGAGGCCAACTCCCCGCGATAGCGTCGACGGCTCCTCTTCCGCGGCCGCCACCACCACCACCACCCCCCTCCAAGCCGATGCCGTCCCCCCTACCTCGTACGCGCCCCCTACCTACGCCGCCTTCTCCCCCGCGAGCCTGTCGAGCGCCGCCGCCGCCGCCACGGCCTCGGCCGCCAAGCGGCGCTCGACCATCCTCGTGCACCAGAAGTCGCCACTGCTGCTCGCGACGCCGCCCCAGATCACGCGCGCCCTCGCCTACAGCCACCCGTTCCTGCTGCCCCTCAATAAGCTTGCCGGGCTTCTGAGCTGGACTACCGGCGACCCCTGGGAGAGCTTCCTCCTGCTGGTCGCCTTTTGGGCCGTGGTGCGCTACGGCGATGTCGCGCTGCGCTTCGCCGCCCCCATCGTCACCGTCGCCGTCCTGATCGCCGGCATGTACGGTCGCCGCTTCAGCCCGTTGTCTAGTAGTGGATGGACAGAGCACCCGGACGGCAGCGGTGGTGGGGGCGGCGGTAGTGGAGGAACGGGAGGTAGTGGTAACAGTGGTGCCGGCACTGGTAATAGTGGTAGCGGAAGTGGACACCAGCGAGCGGCGAGCAGCGAGTCGACCAACACGCGGCATCAGAAGACGCTCGACGAGATCGTCGACACGCTCAAGGTCTTCACGACGCGCTGCAACATTCTGATGGAGCCGCTGCTCGAGATGACCGACTTCCTGTCGACGCAGCGGACCGCGACCAGCGCCACGACGCGGCCCGCCCTGACGACTCTCTTCGTGCGCATCCTGGCCATCACCCCGCTCTGGATCGTCCTGACCCTGCCGCCCCTGCGCATCATCACTACCAAGCGCGTCATCCTCGTCTTCGGCACCCTGCTGCTCACCTGGCACTCCAAGGCCTGCCGCATCTCGCGCACCCTGCTGTGGCGGAGCGCCGCCATCCGGCGGATCGCTAGGGGCGTTACGGGCCTGCCATTCGAGATCCCCGCTTCTTCGTCGAAGACGAAATTTGCCGCTGCGGGAGTAGTCAACGGGCGCCCGACCGCCACGCGGGCGGGAGCGGACGCGTCCACGCTATCCAACAACAAAAGCGACAAACAGCAGCAGGGGCGGGAAGACCAGAAGGACGGGAAGGGAAATCCGATCAATGGAAAGCCGAAACGGCCGAGCTCGGCGCTGACGGCGGCACTGGCGAGGCAGCGCCACCGCCCCGGCCTGCTGCGCGGCATGCAGAGTGCCGGCGTGCGCTTCACCTTCATCCTGTACGAGAATCAGCGGCGCTGGGTCGGGCTGGGCTGGACCAACAACCTGCTCGCGTACGAGCGTGCCGCCTGGACCGACGAACAAGGCAACCCCATGCCGGCGCGCGACGATTTCGAGCTACCCGAGGTCGAGGACGCGCCGGCGCGGTGGCGCTGGGTCGAGGGGAGCCGGTGGCGCGTCGACGGCGCCCCCCTGAATCTGGGCGAGGGAGGTGGGGATGTGAGTGTGGGTGTGGATGTGGATGCGGTGTACGATACCGACGCTGCGCGGAATGGGTGGATTTATTATGATAACAAGGTGCGTTCTTTGCATGCCTCTGCGGTTCCTTCGTTCCTTATTTTGCTGTTTTCTTCCTTTCTGACTTGTTCGTTCACTTGTTTAGTGGCAGAACGGTCGTCGTGGCCAGGATGGCTGGAACCGCTGGACGAGACGGCGGAAATGGTACCGTGATGCCGAACTCGTCGAGGTGTCGGCCGACGACGAGGACGGAGACGAGGAAGCGCAAGACCAAGACCAAGACGGAGACCAGACGCCCGTCGCCTCACCGGACCCCCCGGCCCTACCACCGCGGACACCCGGGGCAGCGGCGGCGGCGGCGGCGGCAACTGGCTCACAGTGGCCATCCACGTCATCGAACAAAAACAACAACAACTTGGACTCTTCATCCTCTAGCCCCGAGAGCAGCACCAAGTCGTCGATGATGACGGCCGCCTCTACTACTAAGGAAGGCGACGGAGACGGAGCAGAAGAAGAAGCGGATGCGGCTCCTCCTCCGCTTGCCACGCCGCCCCTGATGAGCACGTCGGCTAACAAGTCGATGGCGTCGCGCTTCAAGTGGCCGGCGCCGTCGCTGCGGCGTCGCACTACGGGCGGTAGTAATATGACCACCACCCACAATAACAACAATAACAACAGTCATAGTCAGCGGCCCAGGAGGACGAGCAACGCAAGCAGCAGCAACAGCAGCGGCGGCGGAGTGGCTAGTCACCCTGCTACTGCTGCTGCTGTTGATGATGATGAAGTGGGGCTTTTTGGCAGCTTACCGCCTGCACTTGAGCTAGAGATCCAGGGGCATCGTAAGGGGCAGGATGCTTGGGGGATTGGGGACGAGGCGCAGATGGGGCTTGAGTAGTGAAGTGTGAATGTGTGAATGAACGAGGTGAGTGAGGGTGGGGCGGGGGGTCATGTCATGATGATGATTGTTAGGAGAGAAGGTTGTCGTTGTAAGATCGAGGGAGGGTGTAATGAAGAAAGAGGAGGACTGCAGAGGCTGGGGGAGGGGGGGCAAAAAAGGGAATCCTACTCTGCCTGTCACCCCTTTTACCCCCTTCTCTTACGTCGAAATGCCCACTCGCGTCTCGAACAGAAGACGGGAATGAAGGGTTTGGTCTGAACGATTATCTATCTGACGGGTTGTTGGGGTTTGGACTGGGATTGGGCTGGACTGGACTGCATTACGACGGCGTTGGTAGATACCATTACATATGAGGGTCATGTCTGGTTGGTTGGTTGGTCGGTTTGTTTTGGTCTCGTTTGTTTGAGATATACGCTGAGAAGCAACCATACGTTAATTTACCCGAGTTTCTTTGATGTGTGTTGCGTTTTGCGTATTATTTGTTTTCCTCATCATCATATCAACCCTATTCCATATTTACGCTGCCATCAATGTCGATCCAGTAAGAAGAGTCTAATGTCCTAGTTTAGTAATGATAATGTAATGATCAGTTGCCATTCTGTCATAAGAGAGGCTAACAATAGGAAGCTCAAAAATGGGAGCACCTTCACATTGTATTGCCTTTCTGTGATATCTCCAGAAAAGGAGAGCACAACTATAGCACTTGGTATGGTTCTGACAACTGAACTTTGGTCATGTGGTCGGCAATATGGATTGCTAGAGCTATCTAGCCGGGTACTCGACCATGCATAATTTAACTTCTACATGCTACTTTCTACCTTTATGGTTGTCTTCAGCAGACCAAATTTCTCTTTTTGTGTTTCAAGATGGCGCAGATGGAAGAAGAGTGTGAGCGCTGGCTCCGCGTAATAATGAAGCCGAAATGTCGTGTGGGCTTAAAACTCCTCGCGGTAGCGCCAGATGCATTTCCCATGCTTGTCACCCGGCCTTTTGTTGCAATGTAAGGGGGTGGACCGAAGGTCGGCGGCCAAGTCTTCAGCACTGCCCACGTATACCGATCTTTCCGGTATTGGTCACCTGGACTTATAGGCAAGGTGTAGAGTTTCCCTGAGTGATAAAACGGCTGCTAGGTAGGGGTGAGGGAAAGAACAGAATAACTTTAAAGCCTATGGGAGCTATAGGGGGAGGGGGCGGCTCTTATATAGCCGTAAAAGCTCCCCTTAGTACATTGGCCCCTAACACCAGATAATGCTTCACAACACAACCACAAACTTCATCGTGTTCTCATTTCAACCTCGGGTCGGCACCGCTGACAAGGTCCAAGGTGCATGGGAGGTTATAGAACAGATTGATCATGCTTCTGGTATCATTATGGTGAAGACTACCATGTAGTCACCTACTTGTCTTAAGTTAGTGGTGGTATAGGTAGTAAAACAAACTGTGCTTGACATGTAGTTAGGCCGAGCTGAAACGGTTAGTTCAGCCATTCTTAGGATTTTATATTAAATTCTTGTGATTTCAAAGTTAACAGAGGGAAATTATAGCGTGCTTATGAAGGTTAAATATCTGGAAGATATAGTGTTTTCATGCGGTAATTGTATGCTACCAGCGTATTGGAGCTGCTTAAGAGTCATCATGAACCGGAATATCAGTCCCAGTCTCGCTTAAGGAGAAGTTGTGAAATAGCACAGGCTCAAGGTTTCTCGTAACTTGGACATCTAGTTCTATTAGTGACCAGATGCTTTATTAGGAACCATGATTTGCTTACCTAACTAACCCAATGCATTAGTACTGTGGCCATCTTAAAGACTATATAAGTAAGGGCCGTTGGGTTCTACAACTGTTATGAGTTGTAGTTCCCCCGAGGCCAATCCGTTCAAGCTTGGGGTGAAAGTTTCTCTAACACTTCATAGTTGAGTCTATCGGAACATCGTAGTCTTGCTATGTCTTTTTGGAAATCCGAACACGCGCTGAGAAGCATCAGCAATTCGTCGGGGTCTATGTTGTCAGGAATTGGAAAGTCGCCGGTTTCGCTGGAAAGTCCAAACCAAGCTGACACTTGCGCAAAGCCTTCAAGCAATAAACCAGTTTAACTTGAATAGAAGGCTTCGACAGTATCGAGATTCTGCTGGAACCTGCAATATACTTTCCGAAGCTTGGGATACTAATGGGCCGAACGAGGAAATTGAGGAACCAGCAAACTTGAGTTCCGGGGCTGATTGTCAGTGAAGAGTGATGTATTAAGAGCCGCTTTATGTCATTATGATCGATGTAGTGCTGCTCCCACACTGGGACCACGCGCCGGTGAAACTGGCTTCCAAAGTTCACGGGGTTTTGTTGAGATTCTCAGCGCGACATGATAGGTACCTAGTATGAATGAAACTATCTTGAAGGGAAGGGCAGAGACCTACAGCTACTATTTTCCGTGCTGGTTGGCTGCAGGTGCTTTTCGCTAGGTTACCCTTCAATGTTGTACGACTTTAGTTGTACCTACTGCAACATTCAAAGCGCGCTCCCCACTGGTTCGAAGACCTATGCAATCCAACTTTGAGGCCCTCATCAGACCCAGTATCTTCTATCTGTTAACATTGGCCAATAATTATAGATATCGACTAGTTAGCGGGGCCTACGTTGCTTAAATTAGCTATGTGCGGGAGCTAATTTAGCCCCGGGGCTTGTTTTATAATGGAACCAATCTAGCCGCCAACGTGATCGCCGTGGCAACATTGCTGCACAAGCATGTGCTAGCACCTCCGAACTGCGATCGCTCTGCAGAAGACTACCGGGACGGCTACATGCAGTAAACAATGAGGTGGCCTATCTCGAGTTAGTCCTTTCGCAAGCTGCCCTATTGCTTGAAAAACGAGCTGTGCTGCCTGACTCGCTGACTGCGGCCATTCCGCACTTGCTCTCTGAGAACTATCACCCGAGGGAATGGATATCTTGAGGAGCTTGTTGACGACTCCAACTTCAACAAGACGTACAAGATCGTCTTAGGCCCCTCGGCCCAGGATTTAGAGGTACATGTGAGCCAGCATCTAGAAGACCCTGATAAACAGGATGCGATGGGTCGTACAGTGTTGGCATAGGCTGCGGCTTGAGGCGATCAAGGTAGTATGGTAACTCTGCTAAGTTATGGTGCCGACCCCAGCATCACTGACAGCCAGCTACCCGAGCCTCTATCTAATGTCGCAGCTCAAGGCTACACACTTTTTGTTCAGCTTTTACTAGATGCTGGTGCTGACCCTGAACCCGCGTTCCCACACAATATCAAGAAAGGAAGCCCGCTAAACGTTGCAGCGCGAAACACCAGTGACCTTATCTATCTGAAGAAGCTTCTTAACTTTGGAGCAGACGACTAATCTTAACAGGTGGTAAATCTCTTGTAATCTGGGTTTTTTTCCTTTTTTTTTTTTCTTTTTTTTCTTTTTCTGTTTGCCATCCCGCAGGTTGGTTAATTTATCAGAATATATCCCTTTGGTTCAGCACAAAACACATCATTCCTTAATCACGGATGAGATTGCACTCATTGTACTACCAAAGACCAATGGAAGTGTGCATAACTAGGCTGAAGTACCTCTTCATGTGGCGCTGCAATGAGCTTGAGGACGTGATATAACAGTTGCTGTTAATGTGAGAAATGCATGTCAACGCTGGGAACACGCATATCTATGACAATTGTAAGCTTTACAGTGGCTTTACAGTTATACAAGCGACAAGCGACAAGCTTCATGGATGCTGGTTGGTCAAGGTCGTATTGTACATACACAGGTACCTCTAAGTGGATGCATGTGGGCTTAGTGTCAGTGCCCATATTTTAACTAGGCAGCGCCACAAACTACATCCCGTTCCATACACAGCGCCACACTTGAAGTAAACACGCCTCAGATCCATACTCACGCCACAGAATATTAGCGCCACAAGACATCAGCGCCACAAGAGACCAGCGCCTCAATACCTAACCTGGAACCATGGCGGGACGCGCTGGGATAGATAAACGCTGTTTAAACCGTTATTTAACAGTTGGCCGATTTTCAACGTTTAGAATTTACGAGTACTTGAGCGAGGGTTGACGGATTTTCCAGCGTTGGAACAAATTAAACGTTGGAACGCGTTTAAACGTTGGAACTCTAGTTGGCTGCAACCAAAAGCGATGAACTGTACTATCCTATTACTACCCAGGTAGGTAGTAATGGATAGTACAGTTCATTAGAATATACATACCTACTTAATATATTGCACTACGCAGGAATCGAACAGTCACACTTGGAAAATAAAGGCATTACGTATGAAATGAATTGTATTACTATCTACAGCTAAGCAGCTGGGCTATCTATTAACTAAAGTAATTGTAATTGCAGTATTTGCTTATATATACTAAGTGTTGTTGCTTCCGTCGTACTTTCCAGATAAACAGTATGGGCAGCTTGTAAGTATGGGCAGCAGGTTGTAGGTAGGTAGGTAGGTAGGTAGGTAGGTAGGTAGGTAGGTAGGTAGGTAGGTATGGGCAATTGGAGTTGGAAATTTCCTAAGCGTTTAAGTGATTTAAACGTTTGAACGCACTAAACCATTTGAAATAGCCAGCGTTGGTGGATTCCGACGTTTAAGCACTTTAAACTGTAGATTGACCATAGAGCGCTATCAAACTGTTGAACAACCGTTTATTGAAGTCTGCAGGTCCCGCTATGGAAGCAACCTACCTACGCCACAAATACCTATCTACGCCACAATCACGGATCATCCAAATGCCGTTTACCAACCTGCTGCGGCAGCTTCGAGAGGTCAACCTCCTACAGGGGAACCATCAAGACTGGCATTTGTTAACAATCTACTAGGTCCGACTGCAATACGGAGAAGAGATCGCCATCTTCGTGATACTCGTACTGTATCTCGCATTTCTCTTCCGTATCTTGAAGCACTTGGCCCTTCCACCACCCCCTCTTGCCTTTTTGCATCTGGAGTAATGGGCTCTCCGCGGGTTGCGGTGCCCAAGCCGGGCCCGGCCCAGCTGACGACCGGCGCCGGCTTAGACGAGTGGCTGGAGGAAGCAAAGCAATGCCACTATCTGCCCGAGCCTGTCATGAAGGAGCTCTGCGAGATGGTGAAGGAGGTCCTTATGGAAGGTAAGCAGCCCGCTACGCTCTCCTCCATCCCCGGCGGTGGTGGCGTCATGTCGAGGTGGATATACCCCGCTAAACTCGGCTTGCGATGCTCTAGAGTCCAATATCCAGCCCGTCGTCACACCGGTCACGGTGTGCGGCGACATACACGGCCAGTTCTACGATCTGCTCGAGCTCTTTCGCGTCAGTGGTGGCATGCCCGGCCAGCCCGCCACGGAGGCTCCTACGACTACAACCTCTATCATCACCTCAGCCGATATCGAGCCCCCGACCGAGATTACGAACCCGAAGCTTAAGAAGAGGCTCAAGAAATTAGGTCGGTCCGACTCGGGCTCTGGGGATAGCAGCGGCTTGGGTGACGATTCTGCCGCAGCCGACGAGGAGGACGACGACGCTACAGAACTCGCCAGCTCCTCACGCCCGACGTCTGGTGAGATACCTAGGCTGCCAGTAAATAACGCCGACACGCGATTCATATTCCTCGGCGACTTTGTCGATCGCGGTTACTTCAGCTTAGAGACGTTTACGCTTCTAATGTGTCTGAAAGCCAAGTGAGTGGAGAAATTGGTCTCCAAGATCAACTACGGACCCGCCTATACTAATACCTCACCAAGATATCCCGATCGAATTGTGCTAGTACGTGGGAACCACGAGTCCCGACAAATCACCCAGGTGTATGGATTTTACGAGGAGTGCCAGCAGAAGTATGGGAACGCGTCGGTCTGGAAAGCCTGCTGTCAGGTGTTTGACTTCCTAGTGCTGGCCGCTATTGTCGACGGGGAAATTCTCTGTGTGCACGGCGGTCTCAGCCCGGAGATCCGTACTATCGACCAGATCCGGGTGGTGGCGCGAGCGCAGGAAATCCCTCACGAGGGTGCCTTTTGCGACCTCGTCTGGAGTGATCCCGAAGATGTGGAAACATGGGCCATCAGCCCCCGCGGTGCTGGCTGGCTGTTCGGTGATAAGGTGGCTACGGAATTCAATCATGTCAACGGGCTGAAGCTCATTGCAAGAGCACATCAGCTAGTCAACGAGGGCTACAAGGTACGTTTTGACAGCCTCTTTTGGCGGGGATCTCTTTTTAGTGAGGTTCGGATGCTAACTGGGTATGTAGTATCATTTCCCCCAGAACTCGGTCGTTACTGTCTGGTCCGCACCTAATTACTGCTACCGCTGCGGCAATGTGGCCTCTATTATGACCGTGGACAAGAATCTCGATCCTCAGTTTAGCATCTTCTCCGCCGTCTCAGACGATATGAGACACGTCCCCGCCGGACGTCGTGGACCGGGCGATTACTTCTTATAAGCCAAGCGCATCGTCGAAAGCAAGACATCGAATATGCATAACACACGAAGAGAACTGCATGGATCATGATACCATCAAAGACACGGCGTTTTAAGGGCTTGGAATTCTGCGTTACAAGTACATGGACTTTTTTTGTTGAGACGACATGACGACGAGAGAGGGTTCTGATAGATGATTTTTCCGCCGCGTGGCTATACCGCGGCTATTTTGTAGGGATGAAATACCCGGGTTACGGGGCAAGGGAGGGATTGCACGATACGGAACTGTATAATTAGATGATCAGGGACTTGAGTTCTCGGCGGTCCCCGTTGCATATATGGATGGTCAGCCGGACCCCATAGTATGCTGTTCGGGGTTCCTGTTAGTTAATGCTCGCCATGTGGCGTGGCGTTATATATACGCACACATTCTGTATTCCTTGATCGTGCCAAAGCTGATGTGATGCGACTTTCGAATGTGTGGTAAGCATGCTGTAGTCTACGATGTACGGAAGAATGGCACCTCGCTACCTGAGTGCCTCGCATTCTCATTACCCGCTATCTGGTGCTAAGAACCTTAAAAGAACGGAAGTGCCTCCAGGGCTATGGTCAATGATGCATCCTTTAATGGGTGCAGGTGAGGGGCAATCCAAGGACCTACATGAGGTTGTTACATAATTACCCCGCCAACCCACCAAGCCCGAAGCCCGAAGCTTAATCGCGTGCCTAAGAACAAACGCACGCGTCTGCCTACCTACATACTTAAGGTTACCTACATGTATCCCCTATCCCCCTATCCACCCGATGCCCGACAACTACCAGGTACCTAGCGATTGTACTTCGCATGCAAACCTCCCAGCTACACTGCCGTACCACACGAACACGAGTTAAGGTAGTCAGGGGAGAGAACGACAACCAGACGGACGAAGGCGACCCACCGAGCAACGGAATGGGGGAGGAAAGGAAGGAAACCCACAACCGCATGCCCATACATACCTAGCGCGGCGCCTATACTTATATTCCATATACACGCATAAGCGAAGCAAAGCAGAGCAGAGCACAGCAAAAGCACAGCAAATCGGAAAACAATGGCCTCGCGCCCAACGTCCGCGCTCAGTCTGAGCCATAGCCAGAGCTACGGCGCTGGTGCCGGGGTTCGCGAAAAGTCGTACTTCGAGCAGCAGCGCGAGGCGCTGATTGGCGAGATAGCTATGGTCCGTCGGCGGATAAGATGCCTAGGGGTAGGATATAGAAGCTGATATTGGGGACAACAGAGCTTCGAACACGTCCTTGCCAATATCAACAAGCTCAACCGGTCACTTGAGGCTGTTATTGCTGTACGGTCTTGCATTTCTTTAATGCTTTTTTCTCTCTTTTCACTGCCTCGTTCCTTGAACTCGTTGTCAAGCTAACCGATGGGGGTCGCCAACGCTGCATAGGTCGGCAACGAGTTCTCCTCGGTCGAAGCCCTGTGGTCACAGTTCGAAAACGTAATGGCGAAGGACCCGGAAGACGAAGCCGGAAAGGCAGACGAGGGCGGGCCCGAAGGGCAGCAGCAAGGGGAGGGCGAGGATGATGTGGATAAGACGGCGGTCGCTGGGAAGAGCGATTAGCCATTAGCGATCACTGTTGGGCGAGAATAATGAGAGACAAATCATAACCATATAAACAGCAGGCAGCCTCCGCAATGGACATGGCGTAGTCTTGATACGCACACGCCCTGGACGCCAGCAAACTTGGCACATGTCTTTGGGCGTGCAGGGTCAAGCGGACGATCAACTCGTATATATAATGAGTAAAAGTTGCGGCAATGATTCGATGGGTTGAATACTTTATAGTCATAACGAAATTCAATATTAGCATTAGAGGGAGGTCACGAAAACACTCATACATATATCACTACGAAAAGAACTACAGCTATGTTGACAATGCCTTTTATTTCCCTATCCGAGGCCATGAATGCGAGTCAGAAAACAAGAGAGCCAGCCGATCCGACAAAAAAGGAAAGGAGGGGAAACAAGAACAAGATCTTCTCTCGCAAGTTATGCCTTTGCTCAATCAATACACGTGTGCTTCCAGCGGCCCATCCGTACACAACAAACAACTCGAGACACCTTTCCCTCCATCCAAGTCCAGGGCGAAAGAAAGCTATCCGAAATGGTGATGATAGCTGCCCCCCTAGTTCCTACCGCTGCCGAAACAGAAAGAGAAAAAAGTAAGAGGACCAAAAAAACGAACCAAAGACGCCGGAAACGGACGAATCGCCCTTCGTCCTCCATCTCTGACTTGTGAAGGAAGAAAGCTCTTCTCAACTAGGAGATCATCATCTTCGCGCGGAAAGCTTTTTTCTTCTTTCCCCCGCGACGCCCTCCGTCCGTTCCCTCCCGACCCACTCGCTCGTTTACAAAGGTGCTGTTGCCGGTCAGCAGCGGCAAACAGCGGGCGGCCGTAGCAGCGGCGGTAGTAGTAGTAATAGTAGTAGTGATAATGGAAACGCCACAGTTCCAAATCTTCAATCAAAATAGGCCATCATATCCATCGCATGTATGTCGTGGCGAAAGAAAGAGAAGGGGGGGGGAGGAAAAAAATAGAGTTAATAAAAAAACAAGTCATGCGTGCTCGCATACATGCATGAGGAGAATGAATGCATGCGAGGTAGGGGTAGTTCATTAGTTTAACCGCGCACTTTTCCTTGCGGGCGCGCTTGCTTTCTCTTGACCATCGCTTCCGTCATCAACCTTTCTTATCGTTCCATTCGTTTCGTTTCTTTACTTTCTTCTTCGTTCTTGTCTTGTCTTGTCTTTTCCTTTCCTCCCCACAAGCGGGGTGGGTATGGTAGTATAGTATGGGGAGGGGATGCGGGCTGGCTGGCTAGCCAGGGACCATTCCAAATTCCCTCCTCACAAGAAGTTGCAGTTCCGCTTCTTCTTCTTAAAAGTGCGGAGGTGGCCGCCGCCGGAACCCTTGCGACTGCTTCCGCCGTCCGCACCGCCGTCGCCTTTGGACGAGCCCTTGGAGGACGACGCGGCGGCCATCGCGGCGTCGAGGTTGCGGCGGTCGTTAGCCACGACGATGTCGATAGCCTGGTCGAAGATCTCGTCGACGCCCTGCATCTCCTTGCTACTGCACTCCATGTACTGCGCGCCCATCTTCTTGGCCACCGTCATCCCCTGCTCCGCCGTCACCGGCGTCAACCCCTGCGTCTTCAGCATCTCGATGCACGTCTTCTTGCTCCGTAGGTCCGACTTGAGGCCGACGAGGATGAGGGGCGTGTACGGGCAGAAGTGGAGGACCTCAGGGTACCACTGTTTGTTGAGGTGAGGAATAATGTTAGCAGGGCTGTGTTAGTATATTTGAGGGGGGGGGGGGGGGTGGATGGCGGGGGTGGATAAGAGGGGAGAGGGGAAGGGGGGATGGGGAGGGATCAGGGGTAAGGGGTAGGGGGCAGGGGGGGCGAGGAAGAGGGGGGGCAGGAGGATCGTAAGGCAAAGGAGGACGAACCTTGTCTATGACATTGTCGAGGGAATTCGGGCAGTCGATAGCGAAGCATACAAAAATCAAGTCGGTCTCGGGGTAGGAAAGTGGCCGCAATCTGTCGTACTCTTCCTGGCCGGCGGTATCCCATAGTGCTAGCTCGACGGTCTTACCGCTCTGTTGGTGGGTTGGGTAGGTGATGTAGTTCTCGAATACCGTCGGAACGTATTTCTGCGACAGTATTAGTATGTCCGTCTTGTCGTTCCGTTCGCAAGCAAGCAAGCAAGCAAGCAAGCAAGCAGATACGCACCTCTGGGAAGTATCCTTGGCTGTAGCTGATAAGAAGGCAGGTCTTGCCGCAGCCGCCGTCGCCTACCACGACGATCTTTTTCGAGTAGGCGGGCGCCTCTGTTACATGCGTCGTGGAGGAGTCCCTGCCTGTTGATGAGCTCTTGACGGTGCTGACTGTGCCCTCGCTCGACCGTGTGCTACGCTCCGTCTTGCGCTCACCGGTCGGCCGCCGGGAAATACCATTGTCGTACTTCTCAGTCATGGATTGTTGGCTGCTGTTGCCGTGGTACGAAGTGCGCTTCTGATGGAACGCCATGGCCGGGGGGGTGGGCGCGTGGTTAGCGACTATGGATGGCGTGTATGTGTGCGTGCGTGCCTATGGTATGGTATGGCCTGCAAGAGACAATCTCGGTGTTGCTTGTGTCGAATTGTTCTCGTCTGAGCCCAAGAATGTATGGGGTGCAGTTGGTGAATGAACGGGGAAGAGGGGCACGGCCAAACGCTGCGGGAGGAATGAAGCCGAGTCTCCTACCACTACTGCTGGTGCTGTTGGTAATTCCTGTAGAGAGAGAAAATGACTGGTATGCTGCATGCAAGTTCAGGCGGAATGGACTGAGGCAGGGCAGGGCAGAGCAGAGCAGAGAGATATGAGATGTCAATTGAAGGGTTGCTGGAAATCGACGGCGCGTCTGCGTTGGTTTGGGTTGCTTTGGATGTGTGTAGATAAACTTAAGCGGTGCAGGTTTCCGGTGAGGTAAGTAAAGCTCGACAGCTTTCGTCAGCTGGCTGCCCTCCCTAATCAAGTCAATAGAATCGGTGGACGATAGGTCGGCAGGGCAACCACGTTGTCAAGTTTCAGCCATACAAAGTTGCCGCTTGATACGCCTTATCGAATCGCCCCACGCAACACCCACCGCACCGATTATCCACTCCCATTAAATACCTTCAAGTTCGTACATACCTACATACAGCAACTACCTAGGTAGACTCCGTAACTGGTAGTTATCCCACTGCCCACCTGCGCCGGGAGTGCCAGGCAGCCTAGGCTACACTGTACTATGTATGTATGTACAGTACCTACCTGAGCGGCTGGGTTGGCTGTTGAATCAGGTACCTACCTGAACTCCTTGGGTCCTGTCCGACAGCCTGAACGCCCGCCTCACCGACCGCTAGTTAATCTGGAGCGCCTTGAGCGCTAATCTGGAGTGCTAAATTCGGAGCACCTTCTGGTCTGGTGGGCAATGAGGTCAGCGCCTAGGTGATCCGTGCACCGTGCTAGGTAACTACGCTAAAGGCTTCTTTAAAAAGAATTCTTCTTCGACTCGGACCGCGTTCAACCTTCTTTCCTACGACGCGTTTGGACGACGATTTCTTTTCTCGCTGCCACCTCGAGGTCATTCGCCCCCTTTAACGATGGATCTCAGTGGAACAGAACCGAGCAAGTACATCACTCTCGTCTCGAGCGATGGATTCGAGTTCGTCGTCCTGCGGCAAGCAGCCTTCATAAGCCCCGCCATCAAGAAGATGCTCGACCCCAAGAGTGAGCATCCGCCGCTGTAGATGCCCATGAGAGGCAGGGAGTCAAAGAGCTAAGCGGGATTACTTACCAGGTCAATTTGCCGAGGCAAAGAATGCGAGATGCAACTTCGAAGAAATCACGTAAGTCGTGGCCATCATTATGCCTGTGCTCCCCTCCCGTCATGGTATCCGCATTGTCAGTGATGAACCACATATTTCGCTGTGTTCTTACTGACAGACCATCTTCCTGGTCTGCATGACAGCCAACTACACTTGATCTGAGACACCACCCCTTGCGTCCCGCAGCTTCCTCTAGCATACCTTCGCAGAGCTTCGAGACTTCAATCTAACAAGGCTTACAGCGGAATGGTGCTCGAGAAAGTAGTCGAGTACTTCAACTACTGGTACAAGCATCGACATAGACCAGACGTGCCCGACATGGAGGTTCCTGTCGAGCTTTGCCTCGAGCTTCTGATGGCAGCAGATTACCTTGGGCTTGACAGTAAGATCGACCCCAAGCCACGTATCACGTGAATGAATCCCGCAACCCTGAAACACATCGTTGATGTCCTCTTCCTAAGGATGACCTACCACCATCACGGCCAAGCAACGTCACATCGACGGGTAGACACATGGACGGACATCTAGGTGTGAATCTAAGTTCGGGACTTGTATTTCTTTTACGGCGTACTGGTTGGCATATGGCCCATGATACCACCAAGTGGACAGGACAAGTAGCGGGAGCCTTCGGCGTAAATGCGAATGTGTTTGACTCGGCCACGGGCCTTGTCCTCGGACCTGGATCGTGACTTTTGGTAAGATCTTGCTCAGTTCGTATCTTGGACGTGTGAGTGTGTGAGTGTGAGTGAGTGTTCTGTTTGCCCTCGTCCCCCCCCCCCCCCCCCCCCCCCCCCCCCCATCTATCAAGCATATGCGTCCAACACCTCTGCAATGGGTTGAATGTCTAATACGGATGGAAAAATGATTTCGTCCCCCGCACTCTGCGTGACCCGCTGTTCTCCATGAGGGTCATGCTTTTTAGGAGGGGATACAATCGCCTTGCTGAGATCTCACGTCTTGAGATGTCTTCTCAACCAACTTCGGCCACAACACGTGGCTGTATAGCTAGCCAAATACTTAAATCGATCCAAAATACAGCAGCTCGTTCATTTGCATCCTTCGAGGTCGCCTTGCCATGACTCAAAATCCGTGCTTCACGTATTCGACACTGTGATACATGATATACCATAAGTTGAAATCATATTGCAGTCTTCACAGCTACCTAGCAGCCCTAGGTAAGGACAACGGTCGTCAGAAACTTTCCTGCGAAGCTTATCTTTCGAGCTTCCCTGTACCACCAATCCCCTTTTCGACATTGACAAGGGTATACACCATCAACCATGTAACCATTGGAGCTTGGGGTAGTTCCCCGCGCAACATGGGTTCTTTGGGGCTTAGAGTACTCCTCCCCCACGTATCACGGCTGATCTGTGTCTTCTCCTCATTCTTGGTCGGTACTACGTAGTACGTTCCATAGGACCAACCCCCGTCTCATCTAATTGGCTGCCACTGTTATACAAACCTTGTCTTATACTCGGACAAGTAATGGCATACATCAGTGCGACTATAATTGTCCGTCGATTACCGAGATGCCGAGCACCTCCACGCAGGTATCTTCATCGACCTCATTCGTCATACCTGTAACTCATCATGTTTTCTATATATACGATATTGAACCAAACCATTCCGCAGCTCTAAACTTCAACACGCGGAAGCACCTGCAAACCCGGACTGACTAGGGTTCGAACTCGGCGGTCAAGAAGATGGCAGACCCCATCGTCTCAGAAACCCGGAAGGGGAGTGCTGATAACTCCATGGCTAAAGATATGGAGATAGGCCAGGGAACCATCGAACATCAAGAGACAAGCGCTTCGCCTGGGCCGAAGGGTCTTCCCAGCCGCGACCTTGATGTTGCTATGGCATTGTTCGATACGCCGGAGCAAATTCACGATCCACGAGATCCAGGGGAAGAACGTAGGCTAGTGAGAAAAATCGACTTCATGATACTTCCATACCTCGCCGTGTGCTACGCCTTCTTCTACATCGACAAGACCACACTTTCGTATGCTGGTCAGAGTCCACCCCTTCGTGCGAGACTACAAGGCATATCTCTAACCGATCACAGCCATATTCGGGATTCGCCAGGATCTCGACTTGGGAGGGGCTGAGTACAACTGGCTGAGTTCAATGTTCTACTTTGGCTTCCTGTTCTGGGCCTTCCCTACCAACTTCATGATGCAGAGATTCCCGATAGGTTAGTCTTGAATGAAAGATAATACGACGGCCCTACTCAGGTATCACTACTGACTTTGGTAGGGAAATATCTCGGCGTCAACATTTTCCTCTGGGGTTGGTGATAATATCCCTCATGCTAGAAGGCTGTCTGTCTAACTTTATGGGCAGGATTCTTCCTAATGCTCCAAGCGGCGGTAAAGAACTTTGCGCAACTGCTCGTGCTGCGGTTCCTTGCTGGTGCTGCTGAAGCTTGTGCCGATCCCTCGTTCATGCTCATCACATCGATGTGGGTAAGTAAACACTTATGTATATAAGAGAGGGCTCTTTTAAATTGTCGGTTATTAGTACACGAGAAGGCAGCAGCCCGTGCGTATGGGATTGTGGTATACGGCGAATGGGCTTGGAATCGCTCTCGGCGGACTCCTTGGTTATGGTTCGAACCCCCTTCCCCTTCCCCTTCCCCTTCTCCTTCCCCTCTAAAATGATGATCAAAAGCTAAACTTTTCAAACAGGCATTGGCAGCATCAAAGGCTCGCTCCCGTCCTGGAAGTACGAGTTTTTGATCATCGGCGCGCTCTGTTGCATATGGGGCACAGTCATGTTCATCTTCCTGCCGGACTCGCCCGTGACAGCCAAGGGGCTCTCGCTGGCGGAGAAGCGCATGGCGGTCCAGCGCCTGCGGGAGAACCAGACCGGCATCGAGAACAAGCACCTAAAGGCGTACCAGGTCAAGGAGGCGTTCCGCGACATCAAGCTCTACCTCTTCTTCTTCCTCGGCGTCGTCTGCAACGTGCCGAACGGCGGCATCTCCAACTTCGGCACCCTGATCCTCCAGGGCTTCGGCTACAGCACGCTGGTCACCACCCTGTTGCAGATCCCGTACGGGGTGATCATCTCCATCAGCATCCTCATCTGCGTCTACCTCAACGACCGTTTCGTCAACCGCCGCTGCATATTCGTCCTCGCCTTTCTCGTCCCCAATCTGGTGGGGTCCTTCGGTTTGTGCTTTTCTGATACTGGGCGGCAGGCTGAGCGCTTGGTCTTTTACTGGCTCACTGGCCCGTATAACGCAGCCTTTGTGATGATATTGTCTTTACAGACGGCCAACACATCAGGCCACACCAAGAAAGTGGTGACGAACGCGGTCCTGTTTCTTGGGTATTGCACTGGTAATGGTAAGTGTGACAAAATCTCAAATCGTCAACCTGGATCTTCCCGGTATCGTCACTCCCCATCTACAGTTGCAGAGGTGCTAACAACTTCATAGTATGTCAAGTATACCCCCACATCCCAATCACTCCCTGACCTTAGGCAACTCCATCAACCTTATTACGAAGCCAAACCGTCCCCAATATTCGACTACTTAATCATTCGTAACCCTAGTGCAATTACAACTACTCTACGATCAAACCTGTAACGTCCAGTACTAACGTGGGCGCTAGATCGTCGGTCCTTTCTTCTACCTAACCGAGCAGGCGCCATCTTACAGCCTTGGGATATGGTCGATGATTGTCTCACACCTTCTAGAAGTGGTGATTATCGTGACCCTCTGGACTCTCCTCAGCAGGGAGAATCGTCGAAGAGATAAGCTCCAGGCGGCGATGGAAGGGGGACTCGAGGGTCGGGACCTGGACAGCACTGCTTTTGCTGATTTGACGGACCGGGAGAACTTGAATTTCCGATATATTTACTAGGATTTCCAGTCTGAGGTCACAGAGGGGCATTGGGTACTGCCATAGAAACATTAAATCCAGGGGTGATGGAGTTGATAGTTCTATTCGCTTGTATCTCTTTCTTACATCGCCATTTACGTTCAACTGTTTTTATGTTAAGCGTCAAAGCAATGGACAAACAAAGCTACCTACTCAAGATACTCGAGACACCCGTACATCCATAGACAAGGATTCCATCGAAAGTTCTAAGAATGGAAGAAAAGTACCAGTCCTGGAAAGCCACGACGACTGAACTTATTCTAGATTCTTCAACGACCTTGAAGAAACCAAGAGTGGATGAGTACCTAAAAGGAGTCAAAGAGGAAATGGTGGCGGCAATCGTTGAAACATCTCAGCCATACCTCAGATCCTCCACCGATGAATACGTAGAGAGATTAAAGAAGATCGTCGAGGCGGCTTCCGAGAGCACGAGATGCCCACGTCCATTCGATGCGAATGCAATGGAACTTCATCATGGCGAATATCAGGGCTCTGACACAACGACGGAAGTCCTTCTGACCGTTGCACCATCATTTCCGAAACGTGGCACATTCAAGGGGAGAGACAGAGACTATGGTATTGACGACAGTATTTACCTGTAACTGGTGGGATGATAAGGTTGAGTTGTGACGACCTTCTTTGGAAGCCTGGTCTTATGACTCTCACCCAGTGCCTTGGAATGATGAGGTCCGGTGCCTTCTAGGCATATACGTAGAGAACATTAAAGAATGTTGATATGTTCTGACTCTATGCTTCTGTTAAGTATGAAACATACGGCTAAGAAAAGACTACGTAGGATTGAGCAATGGAGGGCAAAAAAAAAAAAACAGAATATACCCAATGAGTGAGTATGTTGCCATGCTTCTCGTGAGCTATGTTAGTGCGTCGAGATGGCTTTGGGTCTTGTTTGATAACTAGCACTTATGTCCCTCAACGTGTTATAGCAATAAGTACCCCTCACTTGGACTGTTCTTACCGCATCCTAAAGAGGATTCGAGTCGCGCTAACTCTGCATCATTAACGACTGCCTGAGTCTGAATACATTACACGATGACTGACCCGGATTGCTCAACCTCAGAGGATGAGGTACGCGTGAGAATTTGTGAACAATGCTTCGTCACAATATACTATGGAACAGGGCTCACAGACCCTACGACTCCCGAGGTTGTCAATGATGAGTCTGTATGCGAAGCATGTCGTTTGAAACGAGAAGTAGCGGAAGTAGTGAAGGCGATTAATCCCAACCACGAGCCGGATGATCACCCTGCGTTTGACATGACCACGCCACCCGGTGTTGACGATCTGCGCTGGCTAGGGTGCAAAGAAGCCAGCGACGTCGCGGACTCTTCCGATAACGCTGAGTGCTTCGATAAGATCA
Source organism: Diatrype stigma (assembly GCA_022225965.2). Taxonomy (NCBI): domain Eukaryota; kingdom Fungi; phylum Ascomycota; class Sordariomycetes; order Xylariales; family Diatrypaceae; genus Diatrype; species Diatrype stigma. The sequence goes on from JAKJXP020000007.1 coordinate 267,161, forward strand.
AGGCATGGATTGAGGACTGTTCTCAAAACCACAAGACGTCCTGCGGGCCTTCTCCAGAAAGCTCTGGCATGGTGGAAGGACCGAAGAGATTGATTGATACTGGACCTCTGGAGGGAAATATCAGCCTGAGACTCATCGACTGGCCAGGCAGTGGAGGAGAACCCATCGAATATTGTGCGCTCAGCTATAGCTGGGGGTCCGACCCTACGGCGCACTTCACGACTACAGTAGACACTTATCAGCAGCGGCGAAACGGCTTCGAAATCACCCAACTTCCGCAAACATTAAGGGATGCCGTGGTCATCACGCGCAAAGTTGGATGCCGGTTCCTGTGGGTATGTGCCAATCCCTCTGTGTTCCTTATCTAGTTACTCGGGCACTTTGGACGCTGATAGACTGCATAGATCGACGCAGTCTGCATCATCCAGCGTGACCTTGCCGACTGGGAGGCTGAATCTCCTCGCATGCACCATATTTACGGAAATGCGTTCCTGGTCATTGCTGCCACGGAGAATACCTCACCGCGTGACGGAATCTTCTCGTCCCGCCCACCACCGGTAAAGTTCACTTTCGAAAGGGCCGGTAAGTCTTACCCGATAACCATCAGGCCAGACGACCACAGCCCCTGGCGCGAAAAGCACCGCGTCGTGGAGACTCAGTCTGTGCCGAGGCAACCTTCGTTGCACACGCGTGCCTGGGCGTACCAGGAGAGGCTTCTCTCCACGCGCATCGTCCATTACACGGCGACGGAACTGGTATGGGAGTGCAACACATGCTGTCGTTGCGAGTGCTCGATAGTAGAGCAAGTTTGCCCGGGGAATGAGTACGACGCCGGGAAAAGTCTGAAAAGCCAATTCTCAGGCAATATCGGGACGAACAAGACGTGGCAGTCCGTCATCCTAAACTATAGCGTCAAGAAACTGACGGTGGGGACCGACAAACTGCCCGCACTGGCAGGCCTCGCCAAACGTTTCGCTTCTCCCGAGATGGGCAAGTACCTGGCGGGAATATGGCACTCGCAGCTCCCAGATGCGTTGACATGGTTTTCTTTTGGACAGAACAAGCCAGATACGTATCGCGCCCCATCTTGGTCGTGGGCGTCGGTGGATGGGGAGATCCATGGCATAGGTAGATCGGAGTTCCAGGAAGGCGTGGATTGCGTTGAGGTTCTGGAAGCGGAATGTACGCCGGCGAGCAGTGAGCCATTTGGAGCGGTCTCCGACGGCTATATAATCCTGAAGGGCTTGCTCGCGCAGCTTGGATCTGGCTTGGCTGATAGCTCTGGTGGCGAAAGTTGGGCGTTGAAGATGAAATCCTACGGGTGGTCGATGATATTGAAGAAGTCGACCAGGGTAGTAGGTGCTTGGGAGAGACTGGACGCTGAACATGTCAATGAGGACATCTTCCTTGGAAAGGAACCAAGTGTCGTCAAGATTGTGTAGGCGAGGTCACGGTCCTACTCCCGGATCTGAGACGGCGAAAGTTCAAGATGACTCTGCCCCTGCGAGCAAAAGTACGTCCAAGCAGTATAAGGCAGAAGGATGGCTGCGCATAGACGTCCAATATATAATATATATAACCGAACGGATCATATGATTCGAATTCTCTAGGTTCTCTAAATCAAATGTCATGACTCAATACTCGAGACTTGGCCTGCACCCCCACCCCCAAGCGTGACACACTCACTACCCCTATCGCCATAGCAATCAAGCTCCGTCTAGTCAGCCAGTCGCTGAAGCAAAAAGGGCCTCCCATAGATACACACTATAAACACCTCCAACCTCAAACACCCCACCCCGATACCGGATTATCCCCCGGCAGCGCCTCCAGCCACGCCTCCTCGTAATCCGGGAACGCGGACGGGATGCGGCAGGCATCGGCGGCCTCGGTCAGGGGGCCCGGGTCGGGGCAGGTGTCCATGCCCGCATCGCCGGCGTCGCAGCCGCCGATGATCTTGCGCAGCGCGGCCGTGTCCCAGCCGGCGACGAAGTCGCCGTGCAGGCTGAAGCCCGTGCGGTCGCCCGACGCGAGCACGAAGGGCTGCCTCTGCCCGTCGCGCTCCCACTCGCCCGAGAACTTGGGCGTGTCCCAGTACACCTCGTAGAAGAGGTGCGGCACGTGCGTCCACCCCGCCGGGCAGTCCTGCTTGCCCCCGCCGGCGTCGCTGGGGAACCTCATGTTGGTGGTGAAGGCGTCGAGCCCGGCGGAGGGGTCGTAGCAGGATGGGAGATGCACTAGCACAGCAGAGCACAGCACAAAGCCAAGTCAGTTATATCTCCCTCCGTCTTTGGTGGTGCTTATGATCATGATTCCGATGATTGATTGGTCCGGTGAATTAATAGAGTGGTAGGTAACTACTGCCCAAAGCCACGCCGAAAAACAGAGAAAGAAAAAAAGAAAAAAGAAAAAAAAAAGAAAAGGACAATATCAATAACCCCCCAGAGATTCTACTCACCATCCATCCTCAGCGGCGACGCCACGCCATCGCAGTCGACGACGGGGAACCCGACGCCCGCCCCGGTGTTTCCCGGATCCTGCAGGCCCGCGCGCGAGCCGTCGCTGCCCGGCGGGTAGCGGACCGCGCCGGCGTCGCGCGTCGGGCACGTGAACTGCACCGCCTGGATCGGGCCGCGGCTCGGGTCGAGGTTCAGGGCGCCCGAGCCCGAGGCCGGCGGCGAGCGCGTCGTCGCGTCGCCGCTGACGATCTTGAGGCCCGGCGGGAAGGGCTCGATGGGGTCGTTGGTGGGCTCGAAGCTGTGTGTGTATGTGGTTTCAATAAAAGGGGCCAAAAGTAAAAAGACATGGAATGGAATGGAGCGTCAAGTAAAGATAAACTGGGGAAAGGGGGAAATATTTTGTGGTATGCTCGTTTTCATACTTACACCACATAGGCAGTTAGAAAGGGGGAAAAGGGGGCCAGTCGGGACGACAATAAACGGAAGGGAATAGGAGATAGAGGCAGAGACAGAAATCGAGACTAGAAAGAAAAAAAGAGAAAAAGGAAAAGGTAAACGTACAAGTAGTACACCTGCATATAGAACAGCGGGACCTGCCTGAACGAGCCGTTGCGCGGTGACTGGAAGAACAGGCGCGGGACCCAGTAGTTGCTCCTGTCGGCGTCCAGGAGCGCGTTGGTGCACGCGGAGCCCAGCAGCTGGTCGCCCTCGATCGTCAGCCCGAAGTCGCTGCCGCCCATGACGCCGTGGCTGTGGCTCGACGCCGTCCCCGGGAACACGATCGGGTCCATCCGGCCCTCGGTCGAGAACCGCCCCGCGTCGTTGTGGAACCGGAGCACCGCGAACGTCCGGCTGTCCTTCGCCCCTGCGGCTGCGGGAGCGGGAGCGGCCGCGGCCAGTCTCGCCACGGCCACCACCAACTGCAGCAGCGCGAGGAGGGAGCCGGTGGGTGGTAATATTAGCGAAAGGGGGGACATCGTCACGATAGCGAATGTGTATGGTTCGGAAACTGGTACAAAAAACGAGTGGAATGGTTCGAAACAGAGCACAAAGAGTGAAGAGCCTTCAATGGCGCATAGGCACGGATACCATATACCAGTGGCCCGAGGGGAGCAGTGAAGCCGACCCCCTGACCCATATATATATATATACAGAGATGGATTCAGATTCTAGACCTTATAACCGACTAGTTAAAGGCTGATCCCAACAACATCCATCCATCCATCCATCCACATCCCTATGTCCAAAACAGGGGAGGGAAGGACCGTCGCCCTTCCTTGCCCATAGGATCTATCTATAACCAACCAAGTAGGTCATGGCGTTCGTTCATGACACCACCTCCTTCCTACCCTCGTCGATGCATGCATCTTCATGGAAAAGCGCAGCTATCTGTGAGCTGGCCGGATCAGCCAGATGTACCTGCATAATCGAGTCAAGTTCGCAGGCCCGGGATGGTGCCGGATCTGATCTGATCTGCCCATGTGGGCTATGGCTACTGATGAAACAATGCCCAACGAGCTAAGGCGGAGAGGATAGCCGACGTCTGAAATGCGATGCAAGCCCACTGCAGCCGTACTGAAACGAAACTGTGTGGCGGTCGGTAGGCGTCCTGGTATACTGGAAGAAAGTGATGTGATGGCGTTTGGCCCCGACGGGAAGAAGAAAAAGGAGAGGAGAGGCTTGGTCTCTTCTCCTTTTCTTTTTCGTTTCTTTTATTCTTACATTTCCGCGTGGCAGGCGAGGATATCTTTCACTCGTTGTCTCCCTGTCAATGTCATTGGAGATTCAAGACTCGACTATCAGTCCCAGAGTCCGAGGCACATGAAGCAGCAATTACAAGAAAGCTTAGGGGATTCAAGTTCACCGGGATAGTCGAGCGAGCTGTTCGTCTGTCACACTTTGAACTTGATAATAATTGATAGAATGCTTTGTCCTGTTTACTTCGCATCGGTGTGGTTGCCTATACCGGCAAGTTCTATACGACGCGATATGCAAGGGCGAGACATGGCGATAAGCAGGGTACAAGCTATCAGTAATCAAGGACTGTTGATAGGTCGTTTCATGCTCTAGGTCTTGAAATATAACAGCTCTTTTGACATTGGGGGTTGCCCTGAATTATTTTCTCCCATCAAGAACTACCAATCGGATGCTTCACCCGACATCCTTCACGTGGCACATCTTTCACGAGACAAGGCGCCTCGACCTACATTAGGAGTGGCTCAATTCAATTGGTATTCATACCAGTTTCCGTTGGGGGGCGATTGACTCGTCCAATAGCAATACCAGATTTTGTGCCTGATATGATCCAGACATTTGGGCGTAGCTAGCACACCAATATTGATGCAAGTGATGCCACGTCTTTTGTTGAAGTGCTGCTGACTGTGGTCTGATATATATGAACCGTGAGGGAGCAAGGCGTCATAGTGCAACGCGAAGATTATAGCGTTTGTCTGACGACCCAATGGAATGAGATGGGATTTTAGGATGTGTGGCGTGAGCGCTTTCTGTCGGTTCGCCCTCTCACCTTCTGGAGCCTCCCCGGCCTCCACCCCGGCCTCCACCTCGACCTCTACCCCGACCTCTATCCCCTCCCCGTCCACGATCGAAGCCACCGCGAGAAGCACCCCCTCTCCCACCCGAACCGCCACTGTTCATTCTCGGCTCAGAAGGAGCAGGCCCATTAGCTTTCCGCTCAGCTCTTTCTTCGCTGCTAGCATCCCAAAGGTTCGGCACTCCGACTAGCTCGCAGTACGCCACCGTTTGAGGATTGGTGTACTCATCCGGCTGATGGTCGACACTCTCCGGATCTCCCTTCATGTGAGGCGGGGCAGTTATGGTGAAATTCTCAGGAACGTCAAGCCGCCCCTTTTGCACAATGTTCTCTTCAACCCATGCCCTCTCTTTATCAATCATTGGTGCATATACTTCTTCTCCTAGATCAGGAGGGGTTTGCGCCTCTCGGTCACCGATGATAAGATACGGTGCAAACACACGTGTAATTGCTAGCCATTCAGGGTCATACTGCAGGCGGTAGCGTTTACTCTTGGACTTGGATGGTGGATATGTGGTCAAGTCAGCTGGATTGACAGGGGTCGCTTCTAAAACCTGCAAGAAATGTCGCCCTGGAAGGCATTTATCCAATGCTAGGAAACGCGTCTCGGTGTTTGTGATTGTCGGCGGCACGGGTTGACCTGGAATGCGCTTGGGCTGTGATTCCGGCTTTTCTGGTTCCGGTTTCGTGAAAGAAGCTGGAAGTTGCGCTCGGAGTTCATCCGAAACGTCCGTGTTGCCTGACGGCGCGGTTTCCACTGTGTTGGAGGCAGCTTCCGGAGATGGTTCATCCTCCTCCATATCCAAGTCTATTTCATCGGGGTTGGCTGCAGATTCTCCCACATCCTTGGCGTCCTCGGACTCGTTGGGCTTAGTAGCCACAGCAGGTGGTGGTTGAGCCGTCGGCTCATCATATTTCTTAATAGCTTCAAATTTGCAATGCAGATGGGCTGAGAACCAATAGGCAGGTCTCAGCCGGTCCATCATATATGTTGCTGCCGGGTTGCCGAGAGTCCCATCATTGCTGTCCTGTCTGAATCTAGGCTTCTTTTTGAATAAGGAATTAGCATTGCCGTGTTTCTCGATTTCCCTGGGCCAATCGTGGCTCAAGCCAATGTCAGTCTGCTCTCTCAGTAGTAAGAGCTTGCGCACGTCGATCTCCCGAACATGATAGAAGCTCTTGATGTCGTCACGGTTGAATGGTAGTCGCTCAAAATGTGACTTGCGGTAGTCATATCCCTTCCAAATGCCACTCAGACCGGCGATTCGCAGAGGGCCAAAGCGTAGGACGTTGGCTGCGCCCATGTAGTAAATGTTGCGCGCAACCCAACCCCCATAGTAGAGCTCCCAGAGATGCGAGCTAGCCTCGTGATTTCCATGAATGAAAATGGTTGTATATGGTGCCGTCTTGCCGCCCTTATAATATTCAGGGAAGTCGGTGAGTTCACGGTATTTTGCCGGCACTGACATTACCGACAGATCGGCTGCATTCCGGACAGCCTTGACGAAGGGGGGGCCGGAGTTAGCTAATTGGCCTCAACAGACTGAGATCTAAAAGAGGGGAGCAAACCTCAAAATCCCCTCCGATGATTAGGAGATCTACCCTGTCCCATGCCCGCTGCTTGCACGAGGCAGCGACTGATTCGTAGATGGCATCGAGCGTGCCATGGCCCTGTGGTCCAAGTTTGTCAGTCAGCAACAAGACCTCGTTCCACTCATTTGGCAGGAATGCAAACTCACGCAACCCTCAACGGCAATTCTGACGCCCTGAACTTCCGCCGTGCGGGTACTCATCGTCGCTTATGTGTTGTAAGTCAGCGACGAGTGCGTAGGTAGGGAGGTAGGGAGGTAGGGAGGTAGGGAGGTAGGGAGGTAGGGAGGTAGGGAGGTATGTAGGGTATGGTATGTAAGGTATGTAGGTAGGAGGTAGGAGGTAGTCGGTGATGCTAAACAGCGTCGCTGATGTTTGCATGTGCTCATCCACCCTACCGCAGGTACGTACCTTTTTGGTAGTAACTTCCCCCGCTATGCTGCCACCTCCCTGTATAATGAGGTGTGCCGTTACTACAGCGGAGCCTGTTGGCACCTATAATGAAGCCTGTTGGTATGAGGCGTGCTGTAACTGTCGACAATCCGGACTGATATACGCGTTTTTGAAGCGCGATCATTACCATCGTGGAGGTCTTTCCAATGCGATTTTATCCCCTAGTCTCCAGGTCCAATTCGGTAGATAGTCTGGGCAATACCTTAACATGTTAGTCCCGTTTCAGTAGGAGCCGCTCGTAGTATAGGGTCGTACATAGTAGTATACGCCCATGGTATACTACAGCTATTTTTCTCGCCTAACTAGCAGCTTAAGACGGAAGATGCCAATGGAATTCAAGATGCATTATAGGAACCGTACCGGAGGAAGACTCGTGCAAAGCAGCCTGGTAGATCTCCTTCAATTCATGGCGCTTCCTTCGTAGCTACCTAGGTAGAGGTAGTCTAGGTAGAGGTATTCTTGCCATGAAAGTATGTAGGTATCGGTAAAATTTGTAGCTATAAATTGTAATCGTGCTTATCGGAAGGTTAGTGCAACATGTAGAATAGCGTGTCAAAGACCTACCAAAGGTCTGGACTCTCATTCTCACTCTCACTCTCACTCTCACTCTCGACTCTCACTCTCGACTCTCAACACTTGTGATACTAAAATTACATCATGGACCGCCAACTTTTCCAGAAGCTCACTCACTACTCCGCGATATGTAGGTACGGCTCTTACTCACCTCGTAAGCAACTGCAAACCTAACCCATCGATCTAGGGTAACTGATGCATACATGGATAACTGATAGATACCCGCTGAGAAGATCATGAGTTAGGTCCGGGTACCCCACCACCTAGTAGCTACATACCTAGGTACATCCCTACATGTAGCTACAGCTGACCACAGCCGAAGATGCCTACCTACATTGTGTATGTATGTACATACAAGGTACTACATAGCATCATCTTGGTGGGCTCCAGGGCTTTTCTGATTCAAGATCGGACAGCCCGAGCTGTCAGGCTGTTAACCAACAATTCCTCCAACCAACAAATTTCGATTACTTGTTCAACATCTGCTACAGGGAATAGTTTCTCCAGGTACCCGGGCAGCTGGGACGCCTAGTCCAGATCAAACATCTAGATCAGCTGCCCGAACATGTCACGGGACTCGCTTTCAATAACCAATGCGAGAACGAACATCATCCGGACCAGAACGCAATAATAACCTTGCTTACGAACTGAGACGAAGTAATCGACTCCCTACCTGTGTACTTACCTACCTACGTATACATCTAGGGGAAGGAAATCCTAGCTACCCAGGGCTACCAGGTATTGTACAAGATCGTACAACGGGGGACTGGTTATCAAATTGTTGGAAATTAGTCCTACTGCGCTGCTGCCCATGTCACCAAACCGGCTGGAATTCGCGAGCACGCACGCACGGCAGGCCACTGCAGCACGCGTTCCAAATTGGCAGATTGGATGTTTAAGTAACTTAGAGTGTGGGGTAATGCGATAGATCGGCACGTAGCCCCTGCTGAAGCTGCAGCCCTGATTTGTCTGAGCATGAGGAGCGAATTGCGCTCACAAGTCCGACATGCGAGAAAGCTTCGTGCTGTTCATGCTCGATACGCACAACATACGGACACTGCGGGAGATATTGGGAAGGTATAAGAACAGCACCCGGGGGCACCCCTCTCTCCTTCGACAGCCAGCCTGAGCACGTACGTAATGCAATCTACGTGTATCATTTATGTTCATTGTCATAGCGGCCGTAGGTTATCTGCCAGGTTACCTAGTACTTTATAGGTATACTTTATAGGTATCCAGCCGCATGAGGGTCCAAGCCGATAGGGGGAGGCACTTCTAGACTTGAACAATCCCTGGCAGGCCCGGAGGATGAGGTAGGGGTTGATCGAACACATAATAACTGCATTAGTGTTGGCCGCAGACACACCCGCACCATCACACGCATCAGAAAACAGATAAATACCACAACGTCACACCCCTGCATTCAACATTTGGAGTTTCAACGGGTTCCCTCTCTTCACCGCAATTAGGCTTTGCTTCTCGTATTTAACCTTTGCGACTTTATCTAGCGAGACCGGTGTTGGCCGACAAAGTGTCCTTCCGAGAGCTTGATGTGTCTAGCTCTGGGTATACATCATTCCATTGTATTGTGCTCTCGAGACCCAGCCACAGCCTCAACCCTTTGATCTTGTTCTTTACCCCAAGGCGCAATGTCGCTCATCAACCTTCCCGTCGAGGTCATCCTCGAGATCGTGAGGCATATAGAATCATGTCGGGACATGAACTCATTTCTTCGCGTCAATCGCGGCCTCTACTCCCTTCTGGGCGATGAGCTGTACATCAAGAACATCAAGCAGCAGAACAGCGTCGCCCTGATCTGGGCGGCCGAGCGCGGCCGACCCAGCACCGTCCGTTACTTTCTCGCGTTGGGGGCCAACCCCAATGCCCAGCTCAACACCCCCTTCGGCGGACGGCGGACGGCACTTCACGCTGCCTCCCGGAAGGGTCACTTCCGCATAGTGCAGATCCTGTTAGACTACGGCGCGAACCCGCGCGTGGAGGATGCCTCGACCAGGACGCCGCTCTGCGAGGCCCTGTGCGCCGGCCACGAGCGGGTCGCTAGGCAGCTGGCGAGACACACGAAGGATTTCGCCTCGTTCATCGCCATACGCAACATGGCCTTGTCGCCCATCCACGTGGCCGCCCGCCTGCACAAGTACAACTCCATCCGGTGGCTCATCGAGGCGGGCCAGGACATCAACCAGACGAACTCGCAAGGCAAGACGGCACTGCATTTCGTGCTGTCATCGGGCCTGACGGGCGACGATACGTTGAGAGTCGCAATGGCGCTCGTGGACATGGGGGCGAACTTCGGGTGCGGCTCCCACTGCGCGCCAGACGAGGCGGCAACAAGGGCCCGGCATCGCGGGCTCGCCAGTCCCACGCCGCTCGTGAGGTGCTTCTTCGAACGCATCTCTTGCCGCTGCGGGGTCGAGACGATGACCAAGTTTCTTGAGAAGCGCAAGACGTCGAAGTCCTACAAAGGCTGGTACAACGTCGACACTGTAGCGAAGACGAGGATAGCGCTACTTGGACACGCTCTCTGAGAGATGATATCTCTCTACCCTTTCACTTGGATTGCAGCAATAACCGATCGTCTTTACAAACGGCACTCGGAATTGAGCTGGACAAGGCATGATGGACTACTCACTACAACTAACCCGTCCACCTCTCGTGGCACGCTTCTCGTCATACGCCAAGACCCAAAATAGTTGAAACTTAGACCGGTTGGTCTTATCCTTCCCATGAACACATGAGGTGCTTCTGGGGTAACCGTAATCGATCGCCTCGCCACTGCATCGAATTGTTTTACCCTTCACTGAAGATGACCTGGTTGGGGGTCTTTCACGAAATTCATCATAGTAGGGGCTTACTTAAATATGTATACCACGATCCTACAACACAGGAATCACTAATTCACCTTATGACTTGAGCTGTTCCATATTGCAAGAAACTTCTGGTAGATAAAGTTATTATATCCTTCTAATATCCGTCCAATATCAGTCCCGAGATTCTTGGCCATATCTTTGCGCAACCTGGTGCTAGTTGTAAAAACTAACAATGTTCAATACTATACCAAATCAGCTTCTCTACAGCGGCTGTTTGACCTGCTAATACTACCTCGTCGCTTTACCGGACCCTCGCGACCGGGCCGGCAGCGAGCCCCCTCTTATGAAGCCCTTTCCCGGTACCGGCACCATACCCGGGGCCCCTCGGAGCACATAAGCGAGGCACGCCAATAATGTTGCTACTGAAGGCCGGGGGCTGAGCCAAACCTCATGCTTCCCAAGCACCACCAACGCCCGGCCCCGACTAGCGGTTTGCGCCCCCGGGATAGGACAGAACTAACTGCTGTCGCCATGCTCCTGCACTAAGTCAGGGAGCAGATGCCGATGCTAAGACAGAACACGGGCGGCGCGACCTCTACGTGGTCTTTGGACTTCCCCGTGTTGCTTTCGCCGTCGCTGCCGTCGCTCGGCACCGCTTACCGTGAGTTTCGACGATCGATGCGTGCCCGATGGCGCAGCCCCGTCGCATCACGCTTCATCGCTGTTGGCAATCCCATGCCCCCCCTTTTCTTCGGGCACCATGCTGCAGCAGGTGCTTCAGGACATGCATGGCCGTGGCGCGGTCGCGCCCGAGGCCGCTGCCCCGGCGCTGGTCTGTCGTCATCTTGCAGCGGGAGCCGTGGTGGAAAGACTGCGAGCGATGTGGCTGATCAAGGGGCTACTGGAATGGACGGACTGAAGTTGCCGCCTCGAGGATAGGTAGGTACGAGGAGGTTACGCGTAACATATCGGGTAAGCAATGGCAACTGTAAGTTCAATGACACAAGGTCATAACTCATAGCTCTTGTAATCATACCGCATACTATGTAGATCTGACCAGTCGTGTCCATTCAAGACAGGAGATGGAGATCACCTTCGATAGCAATCCGGTATATGATTCCGAGGAAGCAATTCGCTACTTACAGCCTTTTTCGAGAGTATTCGTCCTAGGCCATGACAAGATTCTCAGGATGCCTACTCATCTAATAGGCAAATTAAGATCGTAATAAGTGTCCATACCGGGATAGCACCCTTTGAAGTGTACGAGGCAATATACGGAGCAGCGAATGGATACTATGTTAATATTTGATGAATAGGATAACAAATACACCAATCAACAAAGCTGTCGGAAGATGCCAGTGGCGATCAGCCTAACTACCAGGAAGCTGGCTTCGGCCGACTACAAGAGGCCGATACCCCGAGTCTAGGATCTTGACCATGTCTTGAAGTCTAGTGGAAATGATGCGCGTAGAGTTAGGGATATACAGTATCCACTATAGGCTATCATATAACGTTATGACCCAGCCGGACGATCTAACACAGTCCGTGCATTGTAACTGAGGGCTCGAGTTACCCTTTCTGTTCCTTTCAAAGGGAAAGGAGGAGACGGAGAGAAGAAGAAGAAGAAATTGCAGTTTCTAAACTTCCAGGCAAGGCAGAAGAACAAGTGGCAGGCGACAAGATACTGCCCAGGTGTTCGGCGGCACGGGCCCGGCCGGCATTTGCCTACTCCGAGAGCTCCTCTCCCGCTAACACGCAACGATAGGTAGCGTCCAAGACCCCGACCGAACTGTCGGCGGGCCCGCTTCTCGAGGTAAGGTACGTATGTAGGTGAGCGCCACCTACATATCTGAACAGACCCAATGCTAGTAGTTGGTCGTAAGGTACTTGATAGCCTTCTCGGTGCTCGGGAGGCTCCCGGAGATGTATTCGTATAGGTAGGTATTCCCATCCACTGTCCGCTCCGCGCAGTTTCATGCACATGTCAGGGGCCAGGCAGACAGACTATTGAAAAATCATACGTATATTGGCTTGCCTACTACTAGTACATAGTCAGTCCTGGGAGAGGATCCTGCGCGTCCCTAGTTAGTCTACGTAGACACCCCCATACGGAGAGACGCTCCAGACAGGCGAGCGTTGTTTCTAGTAATAAGAACGAACATATGGATCTTGCTCTAACCCCGCAGCTAGTTTCCATTGCATCGAACTATTGCGTCTCGCATCGCATATTGCATGGCGGAAATCAAAACCTGCCGGTCCCATCATCCCCACGCGACCTGATATCGGGGTCGGGTCCAGTTGGGTGGTGTCCCGAACAACCGGGTCGCTCCACCCCATATGTTGGTGGACCACACATACGCGCACACACACTCTCTCACCTGATGGTTCCTACGTAGTCTAGACTATGCAACCGAATGTTCAATGTTGTAGTAGTACGAGTGGAGCTGACTATAGGGTATGGAGACTGGGCAGCTGGGTACTAGCTGGGTACAGGGATATTACCTATGTTCTTGCTCGCTGTCGCTGTCGATATAGAGCTGGAGAAATACCCAGTTACATGGTAACTACAGCCAGTCAGTCGGTCAGACACCAGCTAACTACCTACCTAGGTAATTATGACGTTAGTCGGCAGCGCTGCCGCCAAGAACCACAGCGCACTGTGGATCCGGGAATTCCTCGGATTCTTAAGGGGCTGCGGACAATGCCTATACCTAGACAATTGTGATTCGAACGCACACCTACGATTAGTTCTATCTATCTGGTACATATGTAAGTACGAATGGACATCTTCAAGAACATGAAGAACGTTACGTAGGTAGCTGACAGTGGTTCATCTCTGTCGTATTTGGCAATTGTACGGCGTTAACGGCTTTAGGTATGCCAGGTCGGGCACTAGGGTCCACTTAGCCACTGTAGTTATTTATCAGGCACCATGAAGAAATCCCCCCACATCGACATTCCTTTTCAATACAACCACCTTTTGATGTAACAATCTCGCAACTTTGAGAAGAACAGTTCATTATACCAAGTAGTTAAAGATGGCGGAATCGGTAGTACCAATCAGCGTTCGAGGGCGTTATCTCTGGAAAGGCGAAGACCGCGTAAGTTGGAAGAGCTTCTTTCCCTCTATTTATATATATTCACATATTTATCTATCCAAGAAAGCCCACTTTGCAAAGTGCTACAAGCGGTGCGACTAGCTCACCATCGCCTGCTACATATTACATATATGTGTATAGTTCATCATCAACGGCGTGGTGTATCAGCCCCACAGCGTCTCTAGCTCGCCGCCAGAAGAGCGGCCTTCGATTCCGGATCCGCTAGTCGACGAGCGACTACAAGAGCTGCGGGACAACATACCTTTGTTCAAGGAGCTAAGGCTGAACACGCTGTTCGTCGGTGTGTTTTATTCCCAACTACCTGTTCTGCGAACCCATGCGAGAACACCGTCTGACAGGGTGAGCAGACTTCGTCGATCCGAGTAAGAGCCACGATGCAGCAATGGACATGCTCGCCGAAGCCGGCATCTACGTGATCACTGTAAGCCCCTCTAAACCCATCCCCACTCGCTATATTTTCCAGGCGTATGTAGGTACACATTCAGCAGCAGCCCACTCGCTAACCTGAACGGAGCAGTGTCTCTCAACGCCCCACAAAACCATCCTGAGGAGCGCCCCCTTCGAGTCCTACACGGCGGACTTGCTGCAGTCGGCCTTCCGGGTTGTCGACTGTATGTCCGCATACAATAACACGCTAGGCGTTCTCGTCGCGAATGCGGTCATCAACTCGTACCCCACGACCGTCGCGGCGCCCGTTGTGCGTGCCATCACGCGCGACGTGAAGCGGTATATGGTGCTAGCGGCCGAGGCCGACAACCAGAGGATTCTACCGGTGGGCGTCAGCTCACCGCACAGGCCGAGCCTCATCCGCTGCCAATTTGAGTATTTCTCGGCGGGCGATGAGAAAGAGGCCATCGATTTCTTTTCGGTGGGTTTTGCCTCTTGCTCCCCCCCACCCCCCTCTTGCCACCATTGTTGATAATCCAGGCATCGTTCTTGTTAACCTTGCTGCAGATTGTGCTGACAAGGAGGGGGTCGTTGTTTTGCCCTGCTTATTCTAGTTTAATTGCTATAGCTGGTGTGGGCAGTCGTCCATAGCTATGTCGAATTACGATTCACTAGTAGGTTCCGCTATTCTTATCGGAAGACCCGTGACACTCTTTGCTCCGGTTCTGACGGCGCGTGCAGGTACGAAAATTCGAGGATACACCTATCCCGATATTCTTCTCCGAATACGGGGCAAAACTGCATGCCAGCGGCCGTCTCTTCGCTGAGACGCGTGCCATCCTCTCGTCGTATATGACGGACACGTTCTCTGGGGGCATCGTGTACGGCTTTTTCGAAGCAATCCAAGGCTACGGTCTGGTGAAAAGGCACGAGGATGGGAGCATTGAAAAGCTCCCGGACTTCAATAACCTTCGGGAGAGTGTTCAGGCTTGCGCCGAGTTGAAGCACAACACCTCGCTCGAGGCACCTGCTGGGTGTGAGACAGGTACGCCGAATCAACATAAGATGCCTGCATATAACCAACGGGTAAGCATGATCTCTGAAACCACCTGCGCCTTTTCTGGCGTATTTGCTGTGACCCACGCTGTCGTTCAACAGAGTTGTCTCTTCCAACATCAACCCATCACCCCCTAGGCATTGTTATCGTGTCCAGAAACAGAAGTAGCTGATTTCAACCAGTGGTGGAAGGCGAAACCGGAAATCCCTGAAAGTCCGCTGGATTGGGATGAGGTAAGGGAGCAGGTCGAAGATAGGCAGTGGGTTGATGTCGGGGATGAGATGCTGGATCTCCAAGTCGAAGACCTCGCGGCTTCCGTATGGCAGAGGTTTCGGATCGATGGAACGGGGCCGCGCCTGGACTGACGACTTGAGCGTTAGATTGCTGTAATATGAACGGCTATATTTAAGAGATATAACATTTCGCTCCAACCAAATGCCGAAAGTAGATTGCACATATATATACATTGAAGGGAAACGTAAGAAATCATAATTGAGACGTGACGTGATTTGTAACTTAAGCGGGCCCGGGATTCAATATGAGAACTCGAAAACTTACAGGCCGGATTGCTGACGAGGGAGTCAACTAAAGCTGCATTATGAAGTCCAGCAGCTTCTCCGCGCCAACCTCCCACGTAACGTCGTTCTGAAGATGGTGCCCGGAATCGGGAACCCAGGCCACTCGGACGCCATGGCCTGAATTATCCATGCCGCCTGCACCTGGCAATGGATGGACGTCGTAATCCTTAGCCTCGAGTACGCTGTCCTTGACCAGGTGCGAGAATGCTTTTCGATATGTTTTTGCCGAACTCTCTTGAAGGTCCCTCGTTAGCAGTCGGTCTCCTATACCGGCCATGATCAGCACCCTATCCGTGGTGCCCCAGCCAGTGATGTTGGAAAGCAGCTTCTCGGGCTCAACAAAGGGCTGTAACATGCCGATGGCCCAAATGTAGTTTTCGTAATGGCTCATATTACGTTGGAATTCCAGGAGCTGGGCTTCGGGGCAGTCCGGGCTGAAAAAGGCCTGTCTCAACAGGAATGGGTGCGAAAGGGGTGAGATAGAATGCCCTCCTTGTAGAAGCAATCTGAGCGAGAACCACGGATCGACTCCAAACCAATTCCTGTAGACTTGCCATCTGCAACATCGTTAGTCATAAATCACCATCGTTAGATGGCGTGGGTAGCGTACGATCCATTTCCCGGGATAGCGCCCAGGAGCGCGAGGCCTTTGACCTTGGTATCGCCTTCATTGAGAAGATATTGGCTTAAGCCACCGCCGATGGAATGGCCAACGAGGATTATTTCACGGCCTTCCCTCGTCTGCACCGCCCTGATCCCGGCGAGCAGGTCATCGGCTAGGTCTCTCTTGGTGACGGCATATAGCATCCGCAGGAAAGAAGGATACCAGCTGTTGCCGTGGCCGCGATATGATATCGCGTAGCAGGTGATGCCTCTGCTGGCAAGGTACCGCATGTATAAGGTCCAGACCCACGCGCAGCCCACTGTTTGACATTTAGGGTCAGCCAGAGTTATACACTTTCGATTTATACACTGCTCCCAGAAACGACCCATTCAGATACTGGTGCTCAGAAATCGCAAATCGAGATGTGTGATGAACAGGAAGAGACAATGGTATTCCAGAAGCTACTTACTGCCGCCATGGGCGAATACCACAGGGGTCTCTAAGGTGGAATACTTTGGTTTTGCGGATAGGATCTCAATTCTGCCTCCGGGTGTCTCGACGAAATCGCGCTCGAGGCCTTCGGGCGGCGGTGGTGGTGGATCTCTTGGCTTCCGCCAATGGAGATGGGAAAAGGTAAGATAGAAATTCAACATAGTTGATATTTGGATGAATGACGAGTATGATTGGGGCGGTGGTAGCTGACAGTTGATGAAGCTCCGCGGGTCTGTGTCCGTACTGCGCACTTACATGCTAATACGTTCTATAAAGTGGCAGCTAAGAGACCCTTAAAGACATCCATCCACATGCTTCCTCGATTTCATAATACTTTGAGCCGGTCGTAGCTGTCGACAGCACATACTACGCAATGCAGTGCAGTGCTGAGGCTGACCAATTGAGCATAAATGAGATGAAGCAAGAGACGGCGAGGAAGGCAAGCCGCAATGAACAAGGAGCAAGGAGCAAGAAGCAAGAAGCTAAAAGCAAGGGAGCGGGAAAGTGTATTAGTTATCTGATTAGTTATCCGGTGAATACTTCGGATTACTTCGTACCGTAGGAATGAACATAATGAAGGTAACTTGAGCAGATTAGGAACTGAACTGTAGGTAGGTAGTTAGTTGCGTAGTCCAGTCGTAGTCTGGCGCTTGTCTGTTGCTTCCTTGTCTTCCTTGTCTGGTAGTCTATTACTAGGTAGTTATGTACTAAGCTAAAGATCAGCCTTGCTTTCCCTGATCGCCATGTGTTCTCGCTTTCTTCATAATGACATCCTAGGCAGGTAGGATGTAGTAGGCTACCTAGGTAGTAGGCTAGTAGGTACGGTAGGTACCAAGGTAGGTATGTACGTACATACCTCCTAGTAACTACTACTTCGTGCATGGTATATGTATGAGCAGGTAGCGAGCTCCCCGGGCTTCAGGGAGTGCCGGGAATAGTCGCAGACGGTGTGGTTCGACAGACCCCTTATGCAGCATGCAGCATGCAGCATCGGTGGGTTCGCCGGCCATGCAATGTCCCCAAACGGTAAGAAACGGTGCATTTATGCGGCGGAGCTAATATCTAAAATTGATGGTGGGGCCTTGCGAGCCTTGCTAGCCATGTGCGTAAGCTGGGTATACTGTAGGTACCTGGTTATATGTATCAGCAATCTATCCGCAATCGAACATTCCTAACGTAAGCCAATCTTGCTTGGAGCCGGCCCCATCCCGAACCAGTAAAGGTCAAGCAGGACACGGCGCGGAAAACGAAAACACAACCACAGCTCCAGGCTAACCAACTTTGACTTCACCACTTCGCACTTTCACACCTTCGCACCTCCGCGCCTACGCTCCTACGCTATGGCATCTGATACGCTTCCAGCAACCCTCGGGTTCCTGACAGATGCAGCACACCTCCTTGCAAAGACATCGCCTGAGATCTCCGGGCACCTCATGACGGAGCGGAACTCATTGATGTCCAGCCATGACCTACAGCAGTCCGATATCCAGAGGCAACATGTATGCGGCTGCTGCGGCCATATCATGATTCCCGGCCAGGGGAGTAAACTGAAGCTGGAGACGGACAGGGCTCTCCGCAGGAAGGTAACGCGTAGGATGAAGGCAGAGCGATCAGCAACGTCGACGAAAGCAGCAATGAAAGAGGCAAACCCCACCCGTAAGACGCGAAAGCGCTTTGAATGCGGGATGTGCGGTCGTTATACGATCATCACAATGCCCCCGGCAGCTCCGGTCTCCAGAAATCGTCCAAAGCAGCCCGCGACAAATGCCGGGACATACGCCAAGCAAAGCTCTATCCCTGCTAATATGTCGGCCGGTCAAGCAGGCCGATCTGGAGCTGTTCACTTGCCATTAGAGACTCCGAAAGCGCCATCTGCAAATGCTAGCAGTAAGAAGAGAGCGAAAAGTAGAAAACAGGGACTGCAGGCACTTCTCCAGCAGTCCCAGTCAAACAGCTCTCTGTCTCCGGGCGGCCTCGGCTTGAGTCTCTCGGACTTTTTGAAAAAGTGATAACCAATGAGTTGCTCGGGACGTGAAGATTCTTTGGCTACCTGTCAAGTCGATGGTTCCAGCATCCAAGATGGCCACGACCATTTGCGCATACCTAGGTACTATGCACTGTATTCGCTTCGGACAGCAGAATAGGTACCATGACACCATGACACCATGATACCATGATACCGTGATACCATAATACCACGAGCAGGCTGCAAATGGAAGCGATTGGAGAACATGAGCTAGCTAGGTGCCTGCCTAGGTACCTAAGCTTACTGATCAGAAGCTCGAATACTCGAATATTCTCACATATTCTCAGCCATACAACGTCTATACCTATTGTGGGCTAGTGGGCAGTACAATGTACTGTGGATGACACAACAGTCCAGCCAACACCCCGCGCTAAAGGCGAATTTACCCCTCCAAAATTTTCTGGGCGTCGCAGACCTGAATCTAGACAAGGCCGCAACTTGTCTATATAACTTGGAAAACACCAGATTACAAAAGGAAACAACCTAGGACGAACCAGAATCAAGGCAAAATCAAGAAAGTTTAGCTTGTTCACTCCGAGAACACTTCATCATGCCCGCGCCCACAGAGCAAACGAACGGTGAAGCGACAGTCACGCCAACTGACTTCTTCGAGTCCATCGGCAAGAAAGCCGGTCATCTTGCACCAGCTACTAACGGGGCCAACGGGACCAACGGTGTTCACGAAGAAAAGGTCGACGATGAGAAAATTGTGGAGGAGATCGAGTCGCTCTGCATGAACTGCCATGAAAATGTTAGCAACTCCCTACTTGTTGGATCTCGTCAAACTATGTCGTACTAATAGCCAATGGCTTTTCAGGGCACAACGCGCATGCTTTTGACGGCTATCCCCTACTTCCGCGAAGTCATCGTCATGTCTTTCAGCTGCGACAAGTGCGGCTTCAGTAATAACGAGATCCAGGCGGCCGGCTCTATCCAACCAAAGGGTTCCAGTTATCTTCTGCGACTGACTGCTCTGCCCGATTTCGAGCGTACCGTTGTCAAGTCCGACACTGCGATAGTCAAGTTTATCGAGTTAGATCTCGAGGTTCCCGCTGGTCGAGGCCAACTTACAAATGTCGAGGGGCTTCTTTCCAGCATAGTTGATGATCTAGAGCTCGGCCAAGAGGCCCGCAGGGAACAGGCCCCGGATGTCCACGCAAAGATAGCAGAGATCATATCCAAGGGTCGTGCCATGCTGGCAGGAGACGCTTTCCCATTCCGACTCTTGGTCGATGATCCCGCCGGAAATTCATGGATTTCCCCCAACATGAGAGACGGCATTGGGAAGTGGGAGAAGCGAGATTATATCCGGACGCCAGAGCAGAATGAGGCCCTCGGTCTAAGCGCATCAGATCCCGCCCCCATCGATGCAGCTGCGACAGCTTCAGAAGATGATATCATCCCGGATCAAGTCTATGCGTTCCCAGCCACCTGCCCTGGCTGCATGCGCCCGTGTACGACAAATATGAAGATGGTGGACATTCCGCACTTCAAGGCCGTCGTGCTCATGTCCACTGTCTGCACCGAATGCGGTTACCGCTCGAACGATGTAAAGACCGGTGGGGAGATCCCTGCGCTAGGCAAGAAGATCACGCTCAAGGTTGAGTCCGCTGAAGACATGGCCCGAGACATTCTCAAGAGCGAAAGCTGTGCGCTCGAGTGTCCCGAGCTCAGCCTCCAAGTCAACCCGGGAACATTGGGCGGTCGGTTCACCACAGTGGAGGGCTTGTTAACTCAAGTCCGAGATGACCTACACTCTCAGATCTTCGAGGCTTCCGGCGAGGGTGGTGACTCCCTCGCCTCGGAAGAGCGGGGCAAGTGGACGGAGTTCTTCAGCAACCTGAACGCCGCCATCAAGGGCGAGAAGAAATTCACCGTCATCCTTACGGACCCACTGGCCAGCAGCTACGTCCAGAAAGCGGTGGATCCGGACCAGGACGATCCTCAGATGACCATCGAGGACTACCAGCGGACCGACGAGGAAGAGGAGGACCTGGGGCTCAAGGACATGAAAACCGAAGGTTACGAAGACGACGCTAAGCAGGATGCTGCTGCTGCCGCCGAATCAAACTAGTCGATGCTGCGCACATTGCAGTCCAGATCTTACGACGGGATGGGAATTGGGGTTACTTGTTTTGTTAGAGTCCGGCGCATAGATACCTGCTTATACCATTTTCATCAAAAGCTTCAGCGGCGTTCGCGGGGGCCTGGGCAATTGTTCATGACTTTAAAGAACAGAGGACTTGACGCGTTTCAGTATTGTACTGTCTGGTATCCTAAATACTGTATTGGGGATCCATCAAGTGACCTCAAGCAAACAGTTCAATATTCTCACTCGCCGATCTGTCAGCCAGACTCGGTTCGAAAGCCAATCAATCAGCACACGAAATACCTAGGTATTGAACGAGCCATACGAAGCCCCTTGTCAAGCACGTTCAATGTGGCGGCAACTTCGCGATTCGCGTAACGTGGGGTGGCATTGGCTGCCGAGTCCGTGTAGTACCTAGTTCCTACTGTACATAGTTAGCAGGTGTGGGTTGCAATATTTGATATAATATTGGTCAGAATATGGCAATAATCGACATTGTTATTGAGCCGCCTAGGCCGCCCGGGAGGGAGCAGGGGGGAGGGCTCTGTCCGAGTCAATGGCTAGGTTACTTAATCATCCATTGTGTCATGCCGTCCCTCACTGGGCTGTTCTAACTATGTGTGTAGTTGATTAGTTTGCTGGCCTTCGGGACTTCGGGAGTCTCATTGCGATGAATGAGATGAACGATATTCCCACCTAGCCTATACGTTAAGTACGTATGTTCGTGCGTCCTCAGTCTCCGGCATGGTTACCTCCAATGAAGCGCAGTAGCCCCCAAAGGTGGGTAAGGTTTTCCGAGGCTAGCCCGAATACCTCGTAGATATGAAATTGGAAGTAGATCTTGGCTCGATGAGCATCATTTCTCCATCGGTCAGGCTGAACCGAAGTTTCTGCCTCTTGTCATCTATGTACGTACTGCAAGAATCTAGGACCTGACGATGTCCGAAGATCTCCGAAGATTTCCTAGGGTTGAAGGATGATGATAAGTCCGCTTCCCCCATGTCTAACATAGGTAACCCAAGAGTTCAACCCTAGCCGGGGGGAGGGGGGACTTCAAAAGCAAGAGCGAAGCTCTCATCTGGGCTGCAGGGCATGGACCTACGATTCTCGTGCGGTTGCCGATCGGCGAAGCGGCACAAGTCGATGACGAAGGACAATGTGTTTGGAGCCACTACTCTGCTCTTCACCTGACTGCGAAAGGTATCATGCGACATCTTGGCCATACTCGCCGAGACCAGATGGGTCATTGGCAGAGTAGAACAAAGAAGGGCGATGCTGCCATCCACGTCGCGGCAGGATGGGGCAAATGCGAGGCAGTCCAGTCTGTCGCTTGCCCGTCCTCGGGCGAAATCCCGTGGCAAGGCCCGGGCCGGCGGACACCTTTACCCGCGGCGGCACGCTACGGTCGGTGTGAAACTACTTAACCAGCAATCGCGGGATCAGCAGCAGGCTGCTTGTTATTGGGCTGTTAGCAGGAAACTGAGAATAGCTACAAATACTCAGCGACACTATACCACACTGCACCACACTGCATGGGCACCTCCAAGCCGTAGTTATTATACCTAGCCAGATGCCAGATTCTTCTATAGCTAATCGTGACGCTACACGTATATACCACCCCTTCCTACACTAGTCGGGTACCCAAGGTATTTCACACTACCGCACTTGCGCATGATTACTTCGTAGCCAGTTCCGGTCCTCAAGCAGCAGCCTTAACAGGCACCTCTAGCTTTGGCTCTTCTCGACGCCGACGATGAACTCGGCCCCGCCATCCATCCAGCAGCAGCATCGGCAGCACGACCTCGGCCGCCGCTCGGCCGATGACCGCCGACGTGGAGGGTGCGGACGGCCCTCGATCGTGCTGTGAGCACCATCAGGAACCACCCTTCTTCACCTTTCCCCCGCCCCTTTTCCCCGGGTGATCGCGTACGGCGACGGCGACGGCGCGATCGATCCACGTCGTCGTCGCGCAGTTCCTGCCGGCGCCGCCGGGTCCTCGAGGAACGCCGTCGCGATCAGCCGCGACGCGGCCAGCCTCGAGGCCCGGGACCACACATAGCGCTGCCACGTCGTCCACTCCTACTTACTTCGGTCTTTGGTCCTACGGAGGACGAGCGTCCGCGGGTGCAGGTGCAAGCGCCGGTGTCTGTATAGATATAGGAGACAAACTCGCCTGAACCTTCGTCACGGCACGCCAAATTAGTGCCGCGACCGCGTCGTTCGTTGAGCTGTGCGCCTGGACTCGGTCAGATGTCGATGTCGATGCCGACGGCATCATCCCGTTCCGTGGTGACGCGTCCTCCTCGAGCGCGGCACGCGCCTCGGGTACGAGATGGACCTTGGAGATCATCTTGAATGACGCGCCGTCGGGGGTAAATGGTAGGACAGGATCCAAGTGTAGAAGCTCTTCCAGTCGCCCACGACTTGAAGAAGCAGCACTGCAGGGTCACGCCGCCGCGGAGGGAAGTTGGCCTGTATGGCGACAATGGGCAGACGCTCGTCGGCATGGGACCAGTTTCGGCATCCTAAACCCAGCAATTGTCAGAGTACTTCGCATTAAAATGAAACAATCCTCTAGAACGTAAGCGGTTGATATCTAGCTAGCAGCCATAAGAATGAGGCTTCACATGATGTTGAATACACATTTGGTATAGGTAGTCATGCCGTCATCTCATACATTCTCGGTAATATACAAGCTGGGTCCCCTGTTCAGTGACATATACCACTCCCACGAGCCGCATTTGAGCGAGCAGCTCTCGTATCCAGATGAATTTGAAGAAAAGAGATATACATATAAGGGGGAAAAGCACACCATCCAATAGAAACTAAACTTGATATCTTCAACGAGCTAATATCAAAATGCCGTTGCGGACTACATAAAAATCAAGCGGGCTCGCTACGTGACGAAGGTCGTTGTCGCCTCAACTCAACTAGCGACGATAGGAAATAACATCTCTATCATGCTTCATATACTTTGAACCGGATTGGAAAAGCTGAGACGTACAAGATCTCTATGGAGGGACAAACAAAGGACATGACACAGGCTGGACCCAGCCCTCCGGGCTAGATCTTGGAAGGAGGATATCATTCCTCCTGTATAGGGGAAACGTGTATCTGCCAGTGCATGCCCAGTCCCTCAGCTGGAGGCACCACCTTCCCTTGATCGTATTCTGGATGAGTCACGCCGAGACTCAAAACCCCGGTGCTTGGGCGACGGCCGTCTCCCAAGAACCGCAGGAACTCATCGGACACGGATACGTACTGCATCACGCCCTCCAAGGCATCCACGGTCGAGCCGGTAGTCCAGGACAGCAGCGTGGGTTCGATGAGCGGGGCGTCCGTGACGCTGGTGTGTGCGGTGCCCCTCGCCGTCATGAACCAGGAGTCGTTGCCTCCAGCGAGAACATTCCGTACGATTCCTTTCACCGTAGAGAAGTGCGGCCGTCCGTAGAATAGCGAGTGTTTCTTCGACCACGACTGTGAGTGGATCACCAGGATTGGAACGTCGATGTCCACGTTCAGCGGCCCGGAGGATTTGCCCGGGTCCAAGATGATCCCGCCTTTGAAAGGCCGATCTGGGCTCGGTGCGTCCTTCAACGCTTGCATGGCCAAGGTCGCTCCGTACGAATGCCCGCCGACGACAACCTGGTCCATATCCAAGCGGCCTTTCCAGTCCACGAGAGTCAGGCCTTCACCGCGAAGGTTGTCTTCGAAGACACCTGCGCCATGGCCGTGGTTGATTCGGCCCAACACCTTCACTGTTTCTTCCACCTCCGCCTGCCGCAAGCCGAGCTGGGCTTTCTTCAGGTCTTCTACCTCGGGAACTGGATCGATCGATTCTCGCGGGGCGTGGAACACCTTCTTTTCGGTGCCGTCATTCCCGAAGACAATGGACCCCGGCCCGCTGCCGTCGCGGTGCTCGACGGCGGCAACAACGTATCCCCTCGACGCCAGAGACGCCAGATAGTGGGTATAACTGGAGCGCATGGATGCCATACCATGCGAGAACACGAGAACAGGGAACTTAGTCGACTCGTTGTCAGACTCGCCTTCTAAGACCAGTTGCGCCTGAGAGCCATCGCGCCGCTCCTGTACAAGGCCGGCCGAGCCGCCGCCATCGCTGCTGCTGCTACCTTGCAGGGCTACGTCGACATCTGCGGGTATCTCGGTGTCACCAACCAAAGCCCATAGCACGCCAGCAAACAGCTTGTTGGTGAGGAAGTTGCTGATAGACGCGAACCTTGCGTATCCCTCGGCGTGCAGGTTGATAGGTCTTGGTACCCATAGATGACGACGGTCCGGCCTCCTATGAGTTGTGGTCGTGTGTGGTGAAGCCGGATAGAAAACGGTGAACAGCACCGTATCCAGCCGGAAAGCGGTCTCGCCGGTTTCGATCAAAATGGCATCGCTGAAGTTCCGGGGCGCCTCGGAAGGAACCTCGATATCGATGGTGCCTACATCGTACGAACCGTCGTATGCCGGCAATCGGTTACTCAACAGCGGTTGGTTGGTGAGAAAGCAGTAGCTGATATAAAGTGCGGCCGATAGACCTAGAAGGTATCTGACTGTGAACCGCGGAGGCAGGGGGCCTCTCAGCGTTCTGAAGAATGGATGCATAATCGACAACAGCGGCAATAATGGTATTGATTATAAGCAACAAGGGGGTGAAGTTGGTACAATCGTCATCGATACAAAGAATGCTGCACTGTTGCAGTCGGCAGACCCAGTTGGCGGTCGCACTTAATAATGAGCTCTTAATGATGAGCTCTAGATAATCAGGGTCTTGTTAACTGCAGGTGATGATGTTCTATGTAACCCACCTACTCAAGTAACTAGGTACCTAATAAAGGGCAGCTTAGTTGTTACGTCATCCCGCACCCTCGCCACCGATAGCTTACTAAGGTGAGGATTATTAGTACACAACTTGGAAGTTCAAAGGCATCTGATTTATACGGAAGGTACCAACAGGTATAGCTACGGGTATAGCTACAGGTATAGCTACAGGTATAGCTACAGGTATATTGATGCGGGGTGGCTTCTCCAATAGGCTAGTGAAGGATCTAGAGACATCGAACTTGGAAGCTTGATTATACGCAGAGCGCCTACCTTGGACCCTTAGACTACTTGCCTACTTAGTACTTACATAGATTCCTCGCTGTCCATGACTATATCCATTCAGCCAACTCCAAACTCCATGTCGGGAATCAGAATCATCTGTTCCGTGCTTAAGTCGACGCTTCAGCTTCAAAACCACTCGCTATAGTAGGCATACCCGTTAATACACCCGATTATATACCCGATATAGGTTGACAACAAGCACGGTATAAAATGGCAGGTCTCTTTGACATGGCCAAACGCAATTGGCAGATTCGGAATCCCCCTGGAGTGGTGACCAAGACAGCCGAACCCCTCAGGTTCGGCATCCTTGGCGCCGCTGACATCGCGCCGAATGCTCTTATATCGCCAGCAAAGACGCACCCCGACGTTGTGGTCTATGCTGTAGCCGCTCGGGACCGGGGAAAGGCCCAGTCCTATGCGCAGAAACACGGCATCACAGAAGCGAAAGCAACTTATCAAGGTATGATGGGCCACCTCGATATACCAAGCTACCTTAGTTCAGAAACCTTTCGCTAACAGTATATCTACCGCCCTACTCAAGACGTTCTTGACGATCCAATGATTGACTGCGTCTATATTCCGTTGCCCAATGGCTTGCACTTCGAGTGGGCGCTCCGGGCTCTCCAAGCGGGCAAGCATGTCCTATTGGAGAAGCCTTCGGTGAACAACACAGAGGAAGCCAAGATGTTGTTCCATCACAAGCTCTTATCAGCGCCCAAGGCTCCCGTGCTCCTTGAAGCTGCGCATTACCTGTTCCACCCAGCCTGGACTAAATTCATGACGCTCATTACACCGAGCGAAGTCGAAAGCGCGAAGGCTGTGATTTGGGTGCCGATGTGGCAGCTCTCTACCGACGATATCCGGTATAGATACGACTTGGGCGGCGGTGCGTTGATGGACCTAGGGGCATATACGGCTAGTGCCTTAGTTCATATCTTCGGCGCTGTAGCGGAGGAGTGCGAGGAATGTGTCACAGAGCCCGGGTCTTTCGACGCGAGGTGTGATCGCCTCTATCGGGCTAAATATATTTTCCCTGGCGGAGGCCGCGGCGAAATGGAAGGAGACCTCAGCGCACCGCTGGACCGCCTATCACCAGACATCCACGTTTCACACCGGTCGGTCTCAGTCTCGCCCGATGTCGCTGGTGTGCAGATTCCTGAGGGCCACGAAATGTACAGGACGCGCAAGGTCAAATTTGGGACATTCGTGCAGCCCGCCTATATGCATTCGATCACCGTAGATGACAGCTACGAATTGCGCTTGATAGGAGATACTTCGGGCATTGTCAAGAGCTGGACTGAAAGGCAAACCATCAAAGCGTACACTTTTCGAGATACCGGGGCAGAACAGGCAGGGGAACCATACTGGACGACATACAGATACATGTTGGAGCAATTTGTGGACGAGGTGCGCGGGAAGACAGTCAAACAATGGGTCACGGCGGAAGATTCAATGAACACAGCAAGAATGTTAGACATGGCATACACGAGGTCAGGTTTAGGATTGCGAAAAACAAGTGAGTACAGATTAAAGGCGTAAATCTAAATCATCTCAGAGGCACAAATGTCACATATGTACAGTTATTTCTGTGGATCAGCGTCAAGTCTTGATTTGACTACCGACAGAACTAGACGTGGGCATGTGCTAGACACTCGACCCCCAAACCCCGATGTTCGTCCCTCGGGGAATCAGTCATAAGGATGTCATGCACAGCGATGCTCATACAACTCCCAAACAAATCATATCTGGTCTAAATTTACAAGATCTTGGCCAGGGTGCCGAGGAGAGGGTTGAGGAGACCACCGAGGAGGCCGTTCAGGTTGACAACGATGCCGTTGATCTGGTCGACGATGGCGCCCTTGTTGGTGCCAAGGAGGCCGGCAACGAGGTCGAGGACGGGAGACAGGACGGGGTTCAGCACCTGGAGGACGTAGGTCAGGTCGTGCTGGAGCTGCTTCTGGAGTTCTGTGGGAATTTGTTAGCAACGAGATTCTCCGATCAAGGTGTATGTCTGAATGCTTACCGGCAGGCAGAGTCTTCAGCAGGTTGTTGACGGTATCCTCAACACCCTGGAGGAGGGCCTCAACATCGGTGACGAGGTCGAGAACGATGTGGAGATCGGCCTCGAGAAGGGGCTGGACAACACCCTTGACAAGGGGGTTGAGGTCAACCTCGATATCCAGGATCTTCTGGCGGATGAGGCTCAAGCTGGCCTTGATGGTCGGGACATCGGCGTCAGTGGGGTTGCCACCGGCGATCTTGTCTGTATCGTGGGTTAGCGGGATGCTGCTGAGTTATTGTAGCATGTCGCTGGGGAGAGAACTACTCACTGAGGTTGTCGACCTCGCCCAGAACGGTGACCTTGATATCGGCGACGTGGCCAACAAGGACCTGGACGTCGGCAAGGCTGTTGCCGCCGACGGTGGCGCCGACAGCGACTTCACGAGCGACGGGCTCGACAGCGGGGGCGGCGATGGCCGAGCCGATGGAGAAGGCGGCAAGCGCGTACTTGAGGAACTGCATTATGATTGTTTGGGAATTAATACGCTTATTAGGGGGTATTAGTGCGTAATGTATGAGTCTTGTATTAAAGAATGACTGGACAAGGGTGCTTAGAGAGCGACTAATGGGTGAGATGGTGAGGGTGGAGGGCAAAAAAAGAAGCAGAAGGAAGCCGGAGCAGTAGCCGGATATATACACGATTTTTCTCACGAGGGAGCCCAGCTGAGATTCGGGGTCCAACTCCCAACTCCCAACTCCCAACTCCCAAACATCATGGCGCCAACCGGGCCACCAGGGGGCTGTCACCGTCCCTCCCTCCCTTGCCGTCCACGGTCTCTCAGAAGCGGAGGTCATTGGCAGGACCATTTGCTGTCGTCACACCACCCACCCTACAGATATCGATATACATCAAGTCCCTCGTCAGACCCGTACGCACTGACTCCATCGGGCACCCTCATAACCGCGCTGGAGGATGACTATGCTAGACCGTCTGTTATTGCCCGCTCATTACGGCACGTGCGGTGCAGCGAATGAGCGGCTGAAGCCTTGTCCAGATTCGGGCGCCTATCCACTACCGGTGCATGATCCTGTCCTTGGCTTACATGACCGACAAGGCTTAAGAGTTATGTAATGTCCCGCATGCACCACCGTTGTCAGCGCCGATCCTAATCAAGTCTGTACGTAGTAATGCACCGTCGCATGCATCTCAACCACGCCGAGCGTTTCAATCAGTAATTTGCGAAGCGTTAGTCAAGTACCTATCGCGATTCACTCCGGGATAGATAGATAGATGTGTTCTTCGCGGCTTCGATACTACCAGGCGCATCGTCAGCCGTAGCTGAGGAAGAGCGCACATAGTCACTGAAGCCAAACTCATAACTTCAGTCAAAATGCATACAAACGTTTATCACTGGGCTTGACGGATACGTCCGACTGAGCCTACTCACTAGCTAGGTAACAGACCCCGTTTTGAAGAGCGCAAAGGCTACGCTACAGTCCGTCCCCATCATCCCTATCCCTTAATGGGGTCATTAGGGGGTACCCCTGACACTAATGCCGGCAACCTAACCGGGCCCATCCGAAAGGTTGCCAAACCAACAGTAGCATCGCATAGTTATTAGTCAGGATCGCAGCCGAGACGGTTCCTGAACTTGTCAATTTACGCGGTCAATTTAGCTGTTAGATTCCCACTCATTTCACGATGATACTACTACTATTTGCTAGATCGCTTCATTCCCGGTTGCTCTCCCTCTCAAGATCACCGAACAAGAGGCTCATCGGTACCTCGAACAGAATGAAGTTAGTCGTGCAGTGCTCAAAGCCGTCATCGTTTTTCTAGAAGACGTCTGAACCTCCTCCATCTCTAAGTAACATCCAGGATTGTGATTAATTAAGATCTCCCGAGTAAAAAAGCGGTAGCGCTGGGGGTCCTTGTTGCTCCGCAACCTCACGTGTCACACCATTCAGCCGGGTCATGCTGAACCTGGTATCAGTCGAAGTCCCGGTTGGGTGCGTTCGGTGTGCGGTTTAGTTATGACGCAATTGTCAATTATAGCCAGCTGGGTGATAACTGGTACGATATGAGATGGATGTCTCCCTAGATAATGGACGTAGAAAGGCCTGTTCTTCTCACTATTTGGGGGGGCAAGATAATAGTTTGAGAATTTCACCGGCCGACCGACCGAATCTCGACGGAACCCTTTGATGCATTATGCGCCAAAGCTCATTCGCTCCTATCAATCAGTGTCCGGGGCGCAATCTTTTTCCACGCTAGCTTTCCCCTTTCTCCGTTCGATTAAGCCTAAGCCTTCTATCAAGATGCCGATCTCTCGCTCATACCGGTGAGCTACTGACGCAATAGGGGTTGCTAAGAATATACTATCCACTGCTGCCACTATCTATCGCGCCCGCTGCCCGAGAAGCCAGGCAAGGTGTCGGTATATTAGTATTCGGATTAGCCCGTGACTACTGTGAGACCGGACTCCTTCGAAGTCTTTCCCCCCTACGTAGTTAGTTGCCGACACCCGGTCAACTTATTAGACGCCAACAACCCGATCGTCTCCATAGTCAGCGCAATTTTGCCGAGGCAATGACCCAGCATCCAACGGCCCTCTCTGCCGGTCTTGCACGTTAGATTCGCCGCGGGCTAACTTACGCGAGCTTAACCAAGACACTGAGTTGCCCCCGAGTAACCCGGACGGCAACGGCCACGCCGTGTTTGGCATACTCATGGCTTCAACGTGGTTAGTAGCCGACACGTCACGATGCGATGCGATGCGATGCGATGCGATGCGATCCTCCTAACGTCCACTTGGACTTGGGAGATGCAGCCAAATGAGTCTAACCTGCCCAACGCTATACTACGTAGGCCGAGGAACCGCGAGATTTTAGACCGTTACTTATCAAAGCCCTGTTCACGCTAACAAGGGCTTACCTAGCGACGCAATTCCGGAAAGCTTCGCTTTGCCGCTAGGATCGTTCCCGTCTTCGCGCCAGGGAGCGACAGCATCCTTTGATTTGAGATGAGATGAGATGAGATGACATCTTTCATCTCGCTGTTGCTCGTGCACCGAGGCGACCTACGGCACAGCTGAGCGGCGTTCCATGGCGTTATTGGCCTCGCTTCCATGTTTCTTGATACGAAGCATGGCTTCGCAGATTACATATGCGTGACTTTGAGAAAGACATGCCCTCACTTGCTTTTGCATCAGGTTCTCGGCCTGATAATTTGTATTTAGCGTCATTGCCATGAGTTACGATAACATCGGTATTGGTACCACTTACCGAAGTAGTGAGCGCGAGAGAATATGATGCGTCATGCTAGTCACGCAACGAGATGTCTGGGAGGCAGCCTGTCAGACTTTCCAGTCAATCCAGGTTAAGTGAGATGTCTCGAGGTCTCACTGGGAGATAGGCGGGTAATTCGCTGTGGTCGAAAGGTTTCCCGTTTGCATTTTGTCATGCTGCGTGATTCGTCGGTGTTTCCATAGCAAAGTGTATGTATACCATAAAGTATTGTTGATGCTCGTGCAATAGACTCAATATATTGGTTCGCCGTTCCAAAGCTCTACCCTCCAGCGATGCAAAGATGTAGACCCGTGAAGGCAGACCGGTGCAGTCCGAGCTCCCGCGAATGCCATCTCCATTCAGAGGGCATCTCAGGCACCACCGCTCATCAAGCCTCTACAACGATGGGTTCTGGAGGGTGATATACCTATCAACTTATACTGAGTAGTATGGCAAATAATCCACGTGCTGGTGTATATTGCTAGCATCTGCATCAGCCTTACCAAGCGATGTTCCCATACTACAGCTGTCGATCTACCCACATATCAGGTGAAGCTGCCATCTCCAAGATCACATAGCCAATCCTGTGAGTGCTGATCCGGCTCGATCCGACCCGGGCTCTACTTTTCATTGGAAAGCTCCATGGGCGTATAGGAGGTCGTATATGACAGCTCAGCGTTGGTTACTCATAGTAGAGAGCAGACTGTGGCTACTTCATACGGCTGACGGATGTTGATTGAGAAAGGCCGTGTACGTCTTGCTAACGTCACGATTGCAATGAGTAATGTCGCTTTGGAAGCCGGTCTGGCAAGAGACGTTTGTATGACTTGAGACCTAGGGAGCTACGAGGGGTATGCAGTGGATTGCAAAGACCGAGGTTGATGATTGAGACTGCTCTACGAAGTATATGAAGCTTGCAGTTACCTTCCAAGGTTGGTATTTGGCAGGCAAGCAAACTACATACCGAAGTAGGTGTGACGTCACCTGCCAAGTATTGAGGCTTGTGTCTGTGGCTGTGACGCCGGCCAGATGATAAACCACCTAGATGACAAACCACCTGATTGGTAGATGGATTGCCTTGGCGGGCTGACGCGGCATCATGTTCAGCTTCTATGTATAGTTACCTAAGGTAGTCGGCATGCCTAACGTCCATTCTACCATAGCGTTCAACCTCCATACCTCCATACCTACATACCTACATTGCAGCAACCCTCACAATTGAAATAGCATAAAAGAAGGAATCCCAACTAACTGATTCGCTTCTCAAGTTTGATTGTCATTATCACCTAATCAATCAATCCTGCATATCCATCCTTACCACAACCGAGAAACCTACCTACCTGCATACCATACCTTCCAAGATCCGGTCAGCCCGTGCTTTTGCAATCTACGATGGCCCCGTCTCAATCAGATGTCGTCGCGGAGAGCGCCCAAGCGCCATCCCAGGCTCAGCAGTCCATTCAGATGCAGCCGCCAGTTGCTTCCAAGCCCATGGGTATGCTTTTCTTTTTTTTCCCCTTTCTGTCTTTCTCTCTTTCTCTCTTTTCTCTTTCCTTCTCTATTGCCGTTCTTCCTCTCTTCATTTGTCTGTCACCATCCACGAGCTAACATGCCTCAAAAGATCCCCAGCGTCCACATGAGGAGCCTAGCGTTGGACTGCGTGGTGGCAGTGGCGGCGGCCCGTGCCCCGGCCGTTTCTGCTTCATCATTCCTTGCCCGATACCGTGCAACTGCTGCATCATCCCGCTATAGGTTTCCATTATAGGCTTTGGGGGAAATGTCGGCCTCAGCACGCGAGAAAGGCTTTGTATTTGGTGCTTGATTAGTTTAAGGCGCGGTTCAGCTTACATCTGATGCATCGGCGTTTGCGAGGCAGTTCGATGATGATCATGATCACGACCCCTTTGCTTTAACGGGCTTCTTCATCATGTCATGTCGGGATAGGTCGGGTTTGATGCTGGGAACACGCATATGTGAATGGAACGGGTTTTCTTTCCTTTAACGGCCAATAGCCAACCCAAGCTATGTTCCAAGCTATGTTCCATTCGCTGGAGGAAATGGTTCTTTCTCCTTATCCTTAGGGTAGTTCAGCTTTATATTTTATGAACCAGGGGCTATTGGTATTTCTCTGAATAACAAATTGTCCGTGATCTCAAACACTTTTTGCAAGGGTTGTGATCTGCCGGGGAAGCCTTAAGATATCGATGACAGTATTGTGCTGAATTCAATTGGCATTATATTCTCCAAAAAAGAGTATATGGTTCATTATATCTTTAATTCTACCTGATTATTTGGTCGATTAGCATGAGAAGCCATAGGCTGTAACACTCCTGAGTACTCTCAGTGTCCTCGAAAGTACCACTCTTTGTAAAACCATACAATGCCCTGTGTTGAGGTAGAAATGGGCGTTCGCAACATAACAAGGCATCTAAGAATGTTGTCAAAGATTCAGACCTCTTACTGCCAGCCACTCACTTATTCCGAATAAGGCTCGCAGATAACTGTATTATCCATGAGTATAACATGGTTTTGCCATAGCATCTCGATTAGTATAATATCTGAATATCTATCAGAACGGGACCGCGCTCGCCATAATTTGGGGGCGTATGGATGTTTTAAGACCATTCAGTAGTTCCTACTAGAGTGCTTGGTCTTGTATGCTCAAGAACCGAAGAAACAAAGCTCCATTAAAGATTGACAGTAACGATATATTAAAATAGTAACATCAAGCGTATGATTCCTTGAATAGATTGACTTTTCAAGGGTAAGATGGTTCGAGTTGACAAGGAGCTATGGTGCTAACCCCCTTCTTTGTAAGCTATTTGACAAATATTATCTAGGACGAAACATGACATACGACATTAGCAATGAAATTACGGCTATAACAGATTGTGGTGTTGTCTTATGTTGTAGGATGGCAAGCATAGTTGCTGTTTTCATCTATACTTTCAATATATCATGAATTTCACTATGCACTTGTTCGTAGAACCTGATTATTAACATAGGAGTATAGTCGGCAGGCAAAGCAAAACGGTAACCAGGGCACGGACAAGAATGTCTACGACGCTGGAATCGTAAATTGCCCCCTGTCTGCAAGCAAACTGATGTTTACACCGTTTTGATTACCTGTATGGACTAACCAACATCTGGAAAACACCACAGCTCATGGGCCTGATCATCAGGCAACGCGACCTCGGCTTCCCGGCTGACATCCGAACCTGGATGCGGAACCCGGAGGTCGTGCCGACCGGTGGCGGTCAAGGGGGCCTCGATCCCGACCTCCGTCTGCTGGTACAACGATGCATCGCCGAGAACTTCTAGGAGCTGCTGGCGGCTGTTTTCAATGCCATTGTGACGAAGACGGCTAGTCACTACCCTGCAATTGGCTATTTCGAGTCGGACGGGCACATTAAGTACTTGGTCCCCAAATACCTTCTTCAAGCTGATGTAGAGGCCCGAGGGCCTTAGAGTACACCGACTGGGATTGTTGGAGAAGGTGGAGGAGGAAGAGGAGGTGGTGGCAGTGGTGGTGACGGCGGAGGCGGAAATGGAGGCGGAGGGGGAGGGGATGATATAACTGCCGATGATTTAGTAGTAGACCTCCGGTTCCTTGACTTCTAGTACTTTTGATTTATAGATAGATCATGAGGTTCCACATTGATCCAGATATGCCCACTCGATGGTGCGGATGTGGAACCAATGAACAGAAGATGGAAATTACTGAACCACCACAAAGCTAAACGACTCGATCATCACTCTTCACCCCAAGGCCCTACCCCCGGGCCCTTAAAGATCTTGCCACCCTTCCACACCCACCGAACGTTATCTATCTTCTGCAGCACCTTGACGTCCTCGACCGGGTTCTCCACCAGCCCGATAACATCGGCGTCGTACCCGACCTTCAGCTGGCCGGACCTCGGGGCCTGATCGCCGAGGCACAGCGGCCCGTTCGCCGTCGCCGCCCTGATGGCCTCGAGGGTGCTCATGCCGGCCGCGACGGCGTGCTCCAGCTCCACGGCCATATTGAAGCCGGGCTGGGTGTCGGTGCCGAGGGCGCAGACGACGCCGGCCCGGATGGCCAGCTTGTACGCCTCCTCGTGGTGGCGCCCCACCAGCTGGGCCTTCTCCCAGGTCTGGCGCGACAGGCCCCGCCCGCCCGTCTTCAGCAGCAGGACCACGACGGTGCGCGTGGCGACGTACACGACGCCGCGCTCGCGGATGAGCGCGACGCACTCGGCGTCGGCGAAGGACGCGTGCTCGACCGTGCGCACGCCCGCCCGCACCGCCGCCACGATGGCCGCCTTGGAGTGCAGGTGGGCGGCGACGGCGAGCCCCGGGCGCGCCGCCTCGGCCACGACGCACCGCAGCTCCTCGGGGCTGAACTGCGGGGCCAGCAGGGCGTCGCCGCGCGACCGCACCCCGCCCGACGCCAGCACCTTGATGCAGCGGGCGCCGCGGCGGACCTGCAGGCGCACGGCGCGGCGGCACTCGTCCACGCCGTCGGCGAGCGCGATCTTGCCCGCGCCGTAGGAACTGCCGGCCGCCATGCCGCCGCCGCCGACGCCCATGTGCAGCAGCGCGTCGCCCGCCGGCAGCTCGAACACGTCGCCGTGCCCGCCCGTCTGGCTCAGCGCCGCCCCGCACCCGTACACGTGCGGGCCGGCGATGGTGCCGTCGTCGATGGCCAGCGCCACCTCGCACCCGTAGCCCGCCACGTCGCGCAGCGACGTGTAGCCCCGCTGCAGCGCGGTCCAGCAGCCCTTGGCCAGCCGCGCGCCCGACGACGCCGGGTGGTGCCCGATGAGGGGCAGCACGCTCGGCTCGGCCGTCGACTCGCCCCCGAAGTGCACGTGGCAGTCCCACAGGCCGGGCATGAGGTACGGCACCGAGTAGGTCTTGTGCGGCGCGTCAGCGTACTTGGCGGGCACGGCGGACTGCGCGCCGACCCAGGCGATCACCTTGTCTTCGATGACGAGTGCGGCATCCGCCTGCGGCTCGCCGTCGCCGGGGATCAGGAGGCCGGTGGTGATGATGGTGTAGACGGGTTTTTCGTCCGCCGAAGTCCTAGTGGAAGCGTCATCGTCCTCCTCCCACCGCGTCCTGATGGTGAGCCCGAGAGAACTGGAGTATATTGATTCCGGCAACGGTTCAGGAACGCCTTGGGCTGATGGCAGCTGCTCGATCGTGCGCTTCACCATATTTACTTTTGTCTTGTCCTTCTTGATATCTATCGAATGCGGATGGGGGAAATGACAGGTTACAGAGCCGGAAAGGTTTCCGGAATAAACGTCGATAGGCTAAATACAGCAGAGGGTTTCCCAGACAGGCCATGTTTTGTCGGAATGAAGGTTATATAGGCCCAATTAAGAAGGTCGCCAAGTACTAGCAATTGACCAATAACCCCCCCAGGAGACATTATATGACTACCTACCTATCCGTCGTCTGTGAATAGGTATGTACAGAGACAAGATTTGTTCATACCTGTGCAATGAGATACCTAGCGTATAGATCAGACTGCCACATTGATACGTTTCAAGGCAATTTGTGACCTTCAACTTCTTTAGTATAATCCCACCTTTCTTTATTTTTCACCTAATGCGTATTTCTTCCCCCAGGATAGGGACACCGACGTCCAAACTCACTTACCTGACATGTATACCTATACAATCAAACAGTCAAACATCTTACCTTCACGGCCTTACCGAAACTTACCCTCCTCAGCCTTAGACAGCTTCCAGCACCTCTTAGCCTTCTCGCTAACCCCTTTCTTCCCCTTACGACCCCCCTTCTCTTCCTGCGCCACAGCCAGCGCAGCAGCATCATCACCACCACCACGACCATTAGACAGTCGCAGCAACAGCAGCTCCACCTTCCTCTCCTTAACCCAAGCCTTGCTCCTCCGGGGTTCCTTGCGCTTCATCGTAACCGCCTCCTGCGTCCACCGGCGGCGACCGCCGCGAAACCCATCGTTGAGGGCCTCGCTCCAGCAAGCGGGGCACATGCCCGGCAGCAGCTCGCGGGCACCGCCGGCGGCCCAGCCGCGCGCCGGCGCGCCGATGGCCCGCCCGCCCAGCGCCGTCGCCCCCTCGTAGGCGTGTCGCCCGGGACACGCGTACACCTGTATGGGCCGCTCTCGCGGGGCGGAAGCCCGCCGCTGGACGCGCATGCGGCGCGCCTGGAGGGAGGCGCATTGCCGGGCGGAGAGGTGCGCGCACGTCACCCGGCCGAGGGCCGTGCAGGGCTCGCAGGGGGAAGGGGAGGAGGAGGGGAGCTGGCTGCGCAGCACGGCGGCGAACTTCTCACCTGATAGGTTGCGGTCCCGAGGGTCGGGCCAGGCATAGTCGCCCGTCATGAGGGTCCGTGTGACGATAGACATTGTTGTTTGTTCGTTTGTTTGGTTCCTTCCTGCTGCCTGTGCGGGATTGAAACCGGGTTAGGACGTATGGCGGACGGGACGATGGCAACTATGTCTGGATATCTGTGTGATCTGGGCTTAGGACTATGGAGCTTGTACTGTGCCTATAGTTTACAACGGACCTGCTATATATGCACCTGCACGGCCATTGTCCGTTCTTGGTGTGGTGCTCTGGGTGAATGACCAGATGAAGTCCATTGTCTCGACACAATGATATGCTCGACAAGTAGGATAAATAGCGCTCCAGAGAATGCATTGTAATTGCTTAGGAGAACAATTGATGGAGGTAAGCCCGCCCTTGCCTATATCCCATTCTTTGTCCGGTTCTGAAAAAATGAGGTCCTAATACTATTCCCTATAGTCAGTATCCCATGCAGGTGTTAATGTTTGATATCAACTAGAATAACTAAGTGCCTTCCAAGTATGATTGTTAATGAGCTGGAACAGAAGGGAGAAGGTCGATCATTAAGTAGGTTTACTAAGGGGATCTCTTGCCGGACGGCTTGCTTCGGCCCTGGCCCCACAGGTTAAAACTGGATGCTCCACAATTGCCGGCGCCATCTTTTCTGGCGGCGGCGGCTTTTTCAACTCCGGCATCTGCCTGCCTTTTGCTCTTCCAACCTCCGAACAATGAACTCGCCGCAAAAAGAAGTTATTGGCAAAAGGCTGAAGCGCAGCAAAGCCATATCTCATGAGCAGAAGAAGAACCCGAACCCGAACCCGATCGAGACCGCGCTGATCGCCTGGTGGGAGACCCTTCCGCTTCTGCTCCGCGAGCGGCACGCGCATGATCGCGATCAGCTCGTCGCCCAGGCGCCGAAGCGATGGACCGTGTACGAGCCGATGGCACTGCTGCCCACGGGCGCCTTCGGATCGGCGGCGTGGCGCGCGGTCCTAGAAGGTGAGGGTGAGGAAGGGGAGGAGCACGCCAATCGGCTGTGGAGGGGCATCTTGGCGGAGATCTCGAAGAGGCAGAAGGCATCGCCTCTCACGCACCTCGCCGTCAACGAGGGCATCCCGCTCCACCACCACCCCACTGCGCGGGATGCTGCAAATAGCAACGGCAACGGCAACGGCAACAGCAACAGCAACATCCTACGCAGCCCCAGCGGCCTGCGCATGCTCTACGGGGACTTCGGCCCCTCCACCATCCCCGCCTCGGACGGCAGCGGCGGCAGCCCGTCGGAAGCCGATTTCGCGGCCGCATTCTGGGTGTCGACGCGCCAGAACGGCATCTTCCAGACCTGGGCGCCGCGGTGGACCATGTTCAGCCGGGGCAACGTGAAGGAGAAGGCGCGTCTGCTCGATTTCCACAACAGCAGCAATAGCAGCCGCCGCCAACCATCATCACCATCAGAAGAAGAGCACAGGACCCGGGAGGTGCCGGCCGCCCGTCTGCGGCGGAAGTGCGCCGTCGACCTCTACGCCGGCATCGGGTACTTCATGTTCTCGTACGCGCGCCTGGGCATGCGCGTGCTGTGCTGGGAGCTGAACCCGTGGAGCGTGGAGGGGCTGCGGCGCGGCGCTCGGGGCAACGGGTGGAGCGTCCGGGTCGTGCAGGGCGAGGAGCTAGTATCGTCATCGGCTTCGTCGTGGTCGTCGTCTTCTTCGACAACAACATCGATGGAAGAGAATCTTGCGGGCGGCGCCGAGCAGATCGTCGTTTTCCTCGAGGATAACGCGCGCGCTGCCAGGCGGGTCGCCGCGCTACAACGACGGGGTGGCGGCGGTGGTGATGGTGGTGGCGGCGGCGATATACCGCCCTCACTGGATGTGCTCCATGTCAACTGCGGGCTGCTGCCGGCGAGCGATGCGTCGTGGAAGGGCGCTTGGGACATCGTCGGCGAATCTGAGCAGTCGTGGCTGCACCTGCATGAGAACGTGGGGGTGGCGGATATCGAGAGGAGGAAAGGAGAGATCGAGCGATGGTTCGGGGAGTTGGCGGAGAGAGATGGTGGCCACAAGGCGGTGTACGTGGAGCATGTCGAGCAGGTCAAGACGTTCGCGCCCGGGGTATGGCACTGCGTGTTTGATTTATACATCAGAAATAGATCCAATAACATTACATAGCAGTAGTTTGTACAGTCCCCAATCGGGTATCCTATCCTAGGTACCTCATCCCATACATCGTGACTCGTGTACGCCCAAGAATCCAGCCTGCCAGCCAAAGCCCCCCGGTCTCCGGTCCCCGGCCCCCGCCCAGTCGTAACATTATTATGATTATTAAGTCAGCCAGCCTCCAGCCCCGTCGACGATTCAACCGCCCCGCCTGAACTTGCTCGGTATGTTCTCCTCGACGATAGCCTGCTTGGACATCTCCTCGAGCCGGATCTCCTCGTCCTCGAGCTGCTCGTGCTTCTTGAAGTGCTCGATGTCCTCGGGGTGGGTCAGGTCCTCGAGGCGGGTGTTCTCGTCGTGGTACTTCTCCCAGTGGTGGATCTCGTACTCGTACTCGTCGTCGCCGTGGTGGCCGGGCCCGGTCTGCATGTCGGGCAGGGCCTTGCCGCTGTCGACGAAGGCCTGCAGCTCGTCGCGCGTCACGACGCCGTCCCGGTTGGCGTCGAGCAAGGACATCAGCGCCCGCTGCACCTCGTCCCGCCGCGACTGCGGCATGTCCTTGTTCGACTCGTCCATCAGCCCGTACGTGCGCAGGATCTCCTCGGGCTCCCAGTTGCCGTCGCTGTCGAAGTCGTGCAGCGCGAAGAAGGACGAGGCGTCGAAGTCGGTGATGTGGTGCTCCTCTGCGGGCGCCAAAGGCAAGTCAGTCACACTGCCAGCTTGTCACATCAAGCCGTGTCACGACGTACCGGCCATGTGCTTCGTCATCCAGTCTGCGTTGTCATCCACCATAGGCTTCTGCGACCCGCCATGGTCGCCGTGAGCGATAGCCTGGCAGAACAGCCCGGCAGCGACTAGTATCGTACAACGCATGGTGGGAGGTACGGTGGTTTTCCGTTGTACAATCGAGTGTATGATCAA
Source organism: Diatrype stigma (assembly GCA_022225965.2). Taxonomy (NCBI): domain Eukaryota; kingdom Fungi; phylum Ascomycota; class Sordariomycetes; order Xylariales; family Diatrypaceae; genus Diatrype; species Diatrype stigma. The sequence goes on from JAKJXP020000007.1 coordinate 307,765, forward strand.
GCACACAGTCAAACAGGAAGGGACCGAGATCAGACTTTAGAGCAATTGACTGTTGACTGAGGTCGGGCGTGGAGGAAAGTGCGCCAGGGAGCAAGATCCAATCCTTGAAAACGATGACAGCAGAGTCGTAGTAGGTATGTATGTACTATATGTATGTACTATATGTATGTACGTACGTAGGTATGTACGTAGAAACACTCCCCTGAAAGATGATATCAGTGGTGGTTGATCCGGCAATCTGTGCACCTGCAGCAATCCATTGGTTCCGTCTGCAGGGGCTATAGCCGCTAAATCCAGTATGGCTCAGGGATCCATCAACGATACTTACCTAGGTAAGCAGGCGGGTAGGTATGTATGTAAGTACATCATTCTCATGCGCTCATCTGCAGGAACAAAGCAAAAGGAGGTACCATTGCAACAATTGGCGATTTCCATATCCAGAGGGCATCGATAAATCACCACTTCCGCATCCGTTCAACTTTATCATCGCCAATCAATCGCAAGTTGGGAACACCCTATCCGAGACATTTTGCGCAGAGGGCAGCGGGCTGAATCACCACGTGGCTTGGCGTCTCATCCCATCCTGCGGTCTAGATCGGACGCGCTTACCTGGACGCGGTCTCATTCGTTCACGCTCAGGAAGTGTCTGTATTTATATTTTGCATAGATTTATATCTACGAGACCTCTGTCAGGATGAGTCGCGCCTTGGAGAACGATCTGTTCTCCCTCCTACCTACATACTCACAAGCCCTCCCTCAACCGCTTGTGGAGCTAGCATCGTCTCTGCTCACCCAGTCCCGCCATAGGGCTAGCACCCTCAAGCAGGAGGAAGAGATCGCCAGAGCGTATGCCTGCTGCCATATCGCATGCGAGCGGTTGAAGATCTCGCTCGATCTTCCCGCTATCCACCCGCGGCCGCCGGTTCCTCCCAGGGTCTATCACAGATTATACACCCACCTGGACAAGATCCTACCCGCGAATGCCGGCAGAGGAGCGAGGACCCCGAGCTCTAAGCTGCGAGGCACGGCCGCTCTGGGAAGCGGCCAGCGGACACCATCTCGGGCCACACCTACCAAGGAAGCATCCCTCGCCCAATTCCGATCTCCCGCCCGGAGGGGCGACGGTACTCCGACGAAATCTACCGGCAAGCCACCTGCCATAGCTGTCAAGAGGAAAGCTGGAGGCGCAGCCAGCGCGTTGCCGGGATGGATACGCCCGACCGTTCAGTTCTTGTGCAAAGAGCTAGACGAAGAGCGCATCGGCAAGACGGTGTTGGCAGGTATGCAGACCATCGCGGCACCGCATGGACAGCCTACCAAGGACGAGTGGGTGAACGAGCACCTGACGCCGCTACTCGCCGCTGTCTACTTCCTCGTCGCTGCTGAGCTCCATAGTTTCGAGCACAGCGGGGAAGAAGGCGACAGCTCCATGGTAGCTGCGCGCATGCTGAAGCGTCTGCTGAAGCCCATGCTGAAAACGCTGGAGCGGGCGCCGGCGGAGATCACGGTCAGGGACATGGACGAGGACGAGCTCTGGATCGGCTGGACGGACACCGGGCCCAAGGACTTCGAAGCCGCCATGCACAAGGTGAAGGAGAGCGGGTGGCAGAACGGCCACTGGTTCACGACCATCAAGAATCTTGCCAGAACCAGCGACTCGGACGAGGCCGAGGCCGAGGCCGAGGACGACGATGTGCAGATGGAGGATGCGGATGGTAGGGTCAGCGAGAAGCTTCACCTCCAGAAGGGAGATAGCATGTTCCAGAGCAGATGGGTCATGACGGATAAGAAGAGGGGGGAGTACCGTGCTTGGAAGGAGGAGATGATGCAGCGGATCGAGGAGGCTGCTGAGAAGCGACAGGGAGGTAGTGCGGCAGTCGATACCGCAGAGTAATGACAATTTACTACAGGGGGCATGGGAAGGTGGAGCGAGACCCCTATTAGGTAAATAACCACCAGAGTCACGTCCGTTCTGTCAACCAAGCCAGCAAGCATACCTAATACAGGGGTATACGAACTACATCTCGATCTATGCACAGTAGTCGACATCGACTGAGATCTATTGGCGATACATCCAATGCCTCTAGACACTATCCAGATGGTCTTGTGCAGTGATTGTCGTCAATCTAGGTGGTTGATTGGATGAAAATCGTGGGGTAGCGGCAGATGTGACGTCTGACTAAAGCTAAAATGCCGGGTGTATTCGTCGGGTTTTTATCGTTTTTGGGATTCATGACTCTTTGAGGAGCTACATATGTAGGTAGTTAAATGTAGGTAGTTAACTACCTAGTACCTTGACTACACACATCGGGTCACCAGATTCAATGAATGTCACGGAATATCGAGCTCAAGCTCAAGCTCAAGCTCAAGCTCAAGCTGGACTCTAGAGCTCATTGCCAAAATTGGCATACCCAAAGTAGTTTCTGGTAGTAGGTAGATGGTCAGTCGCACCTTCCAACCCACGTTCTACCGGTAGGTATCATGATGACGTGCCATTTCTGAACTGCTCTACACATACTTACATACATACCTACTTATCTTACCTTACCTGGGCAGGTACGTATGAGGTTTGATCAAAGGCAAAATATATGAAGCCCGCAACTTCCGATCGGTGCTGCTTTCTTTGTTATTACAACCTCCCAACAACATCACGTAGATTGGCTTTGACAATCCTTGTAACCTACCCACCTACCTGCCCACATACCTCCTTATCGTCAAGACCTAGAAGAAGTACCAAACACCGAAACCCAAGAGCATCAATTCCACACCGGCAATGTCGACGGGTGGTGCAGGAGCCGATTCCGGCCGTCTCTACAAGTACGGCACATCCGGCGCCGGAGCCTCCTCCAACGGCGACCTCACCGAAGAGCAAGCCCGAGAGATCAACGCCCGCTATGTACGTCACGCCACGTCACTACTTGGCTGATGGAACACCCTCTCGTGCCACAACTAGCCGGAATCCCCCTCCCCCCTTCCTTTTCCGCTTCTCCGTTATCATAATGCTAACACAAAAGCCTCTACTTCACAACAGAGGGGAACCGATAAAGCAAGCAAGAGCAGCAGCAGCAGCGGCGGCGGCGGCATCCTGAACTCGCTCAAGGAAGCCCTGAGACCGGGCGACAGCAGACGACCCGGAGGCGCAGCGGGAAAAGCGGAAGACCGCACGGGCCGCCGCCAGCAGCACGGCGGCATCGCCGAGACAGTGCAGCCGGGCAAGCGAGACAACTACCACGACAACGACAGCAAGAACAACGGTGGCAGTGGCAGTGGAAGTGGCGCCCGCCGCGGCATCATGGGCACAGTGAAGCAAGCTCTCGGCGGCCGAGACCGCGCCCACGCCCACGCCCACGCCCCCGAGAGCTACCGCGACGCGACGGGCAGCAGCGCCGGGGCGTTCGGCTCCTCACACAAGCGGGAAGCCCCGCCCAAGGGGGCCGTAAGGCGGGGAGATAGGTAGTAGTAGCGAGAAGCTCGGCGGGTTTTGAGACCGTGCCGCTGAGGGAGGAAGGGAGGAAGGGAGGGAGAGAGGGAGAGATGGTGTTGGGCGTTGGGAGTCGCTAATCAATGGCTGGCTAGGTAATTTGATCAACGCACGAGAGAGAGAGTGTGTGTGTGTTGCCTTCAGCGGCACTGTCCAGGGTCGTAGGAATCCTACGAGGGAGGGGAACTGAAACTGAATGCATGGATGAGGACGAATGGATGACTCACGACTACTCGATGAATTCTAGTTTGGGGGTTGAAGGAAGGCGTTAGGTAGTTACTAAGTAGTTAGTAAGTTGGTTTTGATTCCTTTCACGAATGAAGGCAGTGATCAATCTGTACTGCCTACAGTAAACCTTGGACTATACCCCTTTTCGGGGACATTGCCTATATATGTGGAGCATCGTTCAAGTGTTTTAGGCTACGAGAGCTACTACTTTCTCACCAACCTTACCTTGATTGTAGTTAGTTAGTTAGTTAGTCTGGTATGCATGTTACTTGACCACGCACTCCGCTTAATATCAGACGATATTATTAGGCGGAATCAGGTGGTAGTTAGTTAGTTAAGTTAGTTTGTCTGATACTGCCTTGAACGTGGGGAACTTTGTCATCCTTCCCTTGCGGCGCCTTCTGTATACCTACTAACACGCCCCCTATATTTCATGCAGCCCTACGGCGCATCGCGCACCGCCTGCTTGGATCAAACCAACGTCTTTTATGTACTTTGGTTCTATGTACCCAAGTACCCTGACAACGGAAGAAAGTCCTACGGCTGGCTCTTAGGAAGTTCTTTCGCATGTTTGGCATATATTCTTATAGAGAATATGTGGGTGCGTTGCAACCGAAGCTGTAACTCATCTCATACAGAAATGAAACGCAGAGCTCGATGTAAGGAGGGATTTGTCGCAATGTATGGCGTTAACAGATATGTTTCTGGGAAATAGGAGTAACTTATAGCAGGACGAGGGAGTAAGCATATAGCTACAAACCATCGCGATGCAGCGCCAAAAGCAGCGCTCCAGAACCCTTACGCATTCTGAAACTAAAGTCTAGCTATGTAATCACTTATTGCTTTGAGGGTAAAGTCATATATCAGAAGCGACCTTGCGTCTTCATTTGGGGTATATATATACAAAGTCTATCTCTTGATCATTCGTAATCTTCGTCAGAGTAGCCCAATGAGTTTTCCCATCTTCCCCTTTTCGTACACTTTTCCTGGAACCAATCGACCACCCCTTTTTCCGTTCCTTTTCGTGTCGTTTCGTGCTGTTTTGCCGTCTTTTTTTCGTCGTCCCCCTTCCCTCTTTAATTTTCTTATCGTACACGGATTCGCGTTATCCGATCGCCCCTGTTCGATCGACGTGAGGTCGCCCTCCGTCTAATCGAACCTCTAGTAGTAGTAGTAGAAAAGCAAAATCTAAACCCCGCCCCGTACACCTCCCAATCTCAAAGATGAACGGAGAGGAAAAGGAGAAGAAAGAGATTGAGAAGAATAGAAAAGAAGCAATGCCAATACCCAAAATATCCTTTCCTCCTCGCTTGTGCAATTTCCCTGAATACATTATATTTCATTACTCACTCCATCACCGCCGTCGACCACCTATCCGTAGACGAGCGCCGTGATCCGTGATCGTGGTGGTGGTGGTGGTCATCATCGTCATCGTCATCATCACCACGGAGGCGAAGCCCGCGAGGCGCCTTTTTGTACTGACGGTGGAGGCGCCGGTAGCTGCTGTTGATAGAAGTAGCAGCAGGGTTGGTGTTGGCAGTGGGGGTGATGGTGACAGCAGGAGTAGGAGTAGCAGTAGCAACACCAGTTATCCCTAGGCCAACAACACCCGCATCTGCACCCGCACCCGTGCTTCCCCGCCCACCACCGCTCAAGAAAGCGGCGTTCCGGTCCGGGAGCAAGTCGTCAAGCTGAGCATCGAATCCAATGCAGTGCAGACTAAGCGCGCCTCCGCTGCTGTCGTTCTTGTTGGTCAGGACGTCGCGGAAGACGTCGAAGTCAAGCGCGTCGCGCAGCGGTGGGTAGGTGCGCTCGCGGGGCACGTCCTCGCCGGGTGCGAGCTTCAGGCCGAGCGCCTCGGTCATGTGGGCGCGCAGCTGCTCGCGCAGCGCAGGCGTCGTCAGGTCCGAGTGGTATAGGGCCTTGAGTCCCTGGAGCTGCATGTCGGCGACGTGCTCCTCGCCCTTGGTGGTGTCGTGGAAGTGCGGGTTGCGCGTCTCGACCTGCAGGATCTCGACAAGGGATGATGAAGATGAGGGTGAGCGGGGTGATAAGGATGGTGATGGTGATAACAGCCGCGGCGACGGCGACATTCGGTGCGGTAGCTGTGGTAGATTGAGGTGGCGGTGGTGGGTACTGGTGTTGATTGCTTGCCGTGATGGCGATAGCGATAGCGATGGCGACGGCGACGCTGATAGTAAAGGTGACGACGATAGGGACATCGGCGGCGTGATGACATCCACATCGTAGTCACTCTCGCTCTCAAAGCCGCTGTCGTGGTCCAGGGCGGGGACGGAAGCATCGGCTCCGAACATCTCTAGAATGTTGATCAACTCATACGGCTCGATGGCGTATCCACGAGCCAACCGCAGTTGCAGACCCAGCTCCATTGTCATAGCGTGCTCGCCCGCGTTCCCCGTGACGATCAAGCCGGTATTGTAGCCCAAGTATTCCTATATGTTTTCGGATTAGCGATGAGATGCCCGAGTAAAGAAGTAAAAGCGACGTTGCCGTTGTGTGTAGATGGGTAGGTAGGTTATGCGTTCACGTACCTGTAGCAGCTTGTTCAGCCAATCGTTGACGACGATGGAGCTGCGGCCCTTCTTGTCGAAGACGAGTCGGCCGTCCCTGACCTTCGGCTTCGAGTTCCAGGAGACGCGGACCATGGCGAGCGGGGAGTGGGCGCTATGCAGCGCTGCCGCGAACACCTTGCAGTACTCGGTCACGGACCCGGGGACGAAGTTGTCAGCGTCGATGAAGCCGACGTACTTCCGCCTTTTCAACGCCGCGATTACCATGCCGATGATCATCGCCTCGCCCTTGCCGCGGTGGATCAGACCGGTCCTGTCATCCACCATCTCCGGCATGCCGGCCGCCCGGAACGCCTTCGCAACCCCCGGGTCGGCCTGGTGCACGGCGATGACGGAGCGGTTCGCGAGTTGAGAGAATTCCTTGATAAGGCGGACCTCTTCTTTAAATCGGTCCACGGTGATTGCGGTCGACCGTCCCGGCACGTTGGGCCGGTCGCTGTTGGACACTAGGATCGCCAGGCAGTCGTGCGGGACGCCCGCCAAGACGCCCTGTATGGTGTCGAGCTCCTCATTCATACAGGCGATGACGACCCCCATGTTCTCTTCGGCGGTGGCGAGCTCCCCGGAGGGAACGACAATATCGCCATTGCCATTTCTGCTGCTGCTGCTGCTGCTGCCGCCGCCGCCGCCACGTCTCCTCCGGTGGCCTGCGTCGAGCTCAATGACACGCTGCAGCTCGTTGATCTGGACGTTCCCGAACTGTTCCTTGTGTATGCTGCCTTCGATTCTCATCGTCGGTGTTGTAGTTGTAGTGCCGTGCTGTACCTGTTGTTTTATGTTGGGATTGGTGTACGGCCGTGTGTTGTCCTATCAGCTAGCTCGTCGAGTATAAGCTCGTATAGTATAGTTGCCTGGGCTGCTGAGGTTGGATTCTTGGAGCCGGGGATATATAAAACGGATAGAATCTGACAAGATAAGACGGCGCCAACACGGGTTATAAGATCTGGGGTAGAGCCTGTATAGAGAACATCGGGAAAGACAACAGGAAGTCGAGGCCTCCGTGCCGGACTATATAAGGCCTCAAGGCAGAGGAGGCCATTTATTGGGAATGGAAGAACCCACTTCTCCCACGAGACGAGAGGCTTCTGCTCGCCTGCCAGACCCCATACTCCCGTAGGTATGCATATCACCAAACTACTACCGTCATCCATAATATGCAACTATACCTACACGCCGCACCGGCATGTAGGTCTAGTCATAGTCATCAGGACAGACAGGACTTGGTGCAGCGCGCCGCCAGTGCCCAGGACTGGAGCCTCCCGTACCGGCCCCCCTTCATGCCTCGCTCCAACGGAGATTGGCCAGAGCTGTTGGAACATGAGGCTCTGCTGGACCTGAAACCTTGTCAACCTGGCCAGGCATTCTGCATGTTGCGGCCTGGGAGAGGGCAGCAAGTGTATATGTGTGACGCCAAAGGTTCCCAATGTAACACAGGCCACAGACTGAAAAGTGGGAGCCGCGCAGGAAAACCATGGGCCCGGTACAGGTTGTCTCGACTCTTTCGGTTCTGTGCCACAGAAGGGTCCTTCCAAAGCCCAATGAGGACTCGGCTTCGCATCCCGCACAGCCCACGCAGCCCTACGAGATCGGTACCCAGAATAGCATTAGCCTTCTTCGTAAAGAACTCCACGGGAGGAGCACGAGAGAAGGGTCCAAGGCAGAGACGTACCGAAGGGATCGCTCGGTCTGATCGGCCTTTGGTTGGATGGGAAAAGTTTAGGCTACTGCTCCCGCCGCAGCGCCGCTGAGCGCATCCTGGCCGGGATAAGTAGGTCGTGGTAGTAGAGACCCGGGTTCCATGTGTCATTCATTGTGTCCCCGTCGTCTCACGTGGGCTGGTTTCTTCGAGTATGTCAGCAAAATTGCGGCTCCTCTTGGAATAGCAACCCCCAGACAGGGCCGTGGTTGGCTGAAAAAGCCAAATTAGATCAGTCGGTGAATAAGAATAAGCGTAATTCGTGCAATCCAATCCCATGTCGTCGTGGTAAGAGGTAGGCAGAGGCAGGTAGGTATGTATACTAACTAGCTAAGTATGTAAGAGCAGCTTCTATCATGGATGTAAGCCAGCCCTGCCCCTTGGGGTTCCCGCTTCAGGGCAACCAAAGCCGACGGACGAACATAGTCCATTGGTTGCATGCCTGCTACGAAGTACATACAGACATACCTACCTCCTCCATCCCGCTACCCACTACCCACTACCCACTACCCACTGCCCACTACTTACACACTTAGTATACTTACCTGCCTGGTCAGCTAGTACCTAGGTAGTAGTGAACTACAACTGCAGCTGCGCATTGCAAGGCGAGGCAGGCTAAGTGGTTAGTCAGGAGTACCTAGGTACCTACTATGTAGGGGTATGTAATAGGTAGGATGTAGTTAAGGTCGGGGCCAGTCATATTTGGGAGTTAGTAGTTAGTTAGTACATATATAGATATATGTAGTTACATAGGAGACTTACTATGTATTGCACAGGCGAGTCAGCGAACTGCAACAGCGCCCCCCTAACTAGAACTACTAGAAGAAAGCGGACAAACCAGTGCCGCAGCATTATTGGCTATAACCGTCCTGCCCGTCGAGCTGTTGCCTGCCAATTCGGGGATCTTCAGCGGGGCTCCTGGGTGCAGAACCCACTGTCGTGGGCTGTCGCAGCCTGGATAAAGGCCCCCCCCCCTTACTACTATGTATGATACCTAAGTAGGTATGTAGTTACATACGTACGCAGTTTAGACCTTAATAGACTGGAGGATGATATAATCCCCCCGTCCCAAAATAAAGGGTCGCTCGCTCACGAGGTGCCATGAGCTGCATATACCACCCTGCGAGTGCGAGTTGGAGGGGCTTGTACATAGTATTTTGGGGGGTTCCATCGGTTAATGCCGGTAGGGCTGAGTCACAAATGTCGCAGAGAAGTGTATATCGGCGTGCTGCGAAACTGCGAAACGGAATTTCTTTTTGGATGCAATTAACTACTACATACTTACTCAAGCTACTACTAATTTCAGTCGCTGCTCCGCCTCAGGCCATGCTTGCTTGGCACTGGATCTCTGACTCGCCGGGGGTTCTGCTTTTCGGTAGCGGGTTCCGTAACCGGGTCACAACCTCAAGATAGCCAGACGGTGGGACAATGATGATGCTTATCAACAACAGCACGAACGGTATCTTGGATGACAAAAGTCGCACGGCATCTAAGCGAAGAACTGCATTTCGCTACTACATTGCGGCGGCGAAGCCAAATTCACAATAGCATCATCGTAGGTTTGTAGGGCGAAAGCGTCTTCCTCCACCCGCAGATATCGCTCGCAGAAAGCTACCAAGTTAGTCCACCGGGCCGCCGTTCATAGCCTCCCTCCCACCTCAGGTCATCGTGTTGCCCGGCCGATCCATCTCCTCCCTCACCGGCTCTCCTGAGATGCCCTTCTCGCCAGGAATGTTCGTAGTGCCGCCCTCGATTCCCACGTTCGTGACGCCAGAATCTGAGGCGACGGGAGCCTCTCCGGGGGCGTGTCCCTCCTTGTGCGCCGGCGCGTTAGGGGCGCCGAGACCCTGAGCTATAACAGGTGGGGCAGCTTGTCATGTCAGCTAAATAAAGTAGGCAGCCCGCTTTTTGCGATATGATGTGCGCATGCACATGTGTAAGTAGCATGTAAGTGCCCGTGGATTTGCATGTAAGTAAGTCGGAGCAAAGAAAGCAACAAGAAAGGAAGTGGCTGGGAGGTATCCGTCGGTGTGGATTACCGCTCCCTGACCTGTAGAAACAGGCAACGGAGGTCCAGACTACCAACTAACAAGATGTATCCTGCCTCAAAGACAGGCAGAAGCGGAGGTGGGGTGGGCAATGATGCAAGCAAGCTGTGCCTCTATTCTGAATGTCACGGCGTGACTTACCTGCCGCCTGTTTCTTCAGGAACGTCTCGCTAGCGGCTCCCTGGTTTTGACCCGGTGTCTTCGACGGCGCCATTTTAGCTTGTGAAGAGGTCTTGAATAGGTAGTCGGGTTGGTTTTCACGGTAGTTGAGATGGAGTCTTGTGCAGAACCCGTCGATGTCGCCTCTAGTTAGGTGCAGGTGCAGTAGGAATTGGAGAACGATTATAAGCCGTCTATAAGCCGTCTATACAGGCAGAGATGCGAATTCACGAGCTCAATCGATTCGCGCTTTATCAATTGATCGATAATTAGGCATGGCATGGCATGGCATGGCATGGCATGCTATCCGTGCAAGGGTTACGTCACTATAATTGTTTCGATTCACTGACATCATCCAGGGCCGTGGCGGGGTGGTCCACACCACACGGACACGGCCGATCCTACCGAGAGAGATCGTATAAGTAGGCAATGGATTGTCTCCTATGAGTAAGTTATAGCACAGCCAAGGCCATTGTACCACGATATCAGGGATGACAAGAAGGCCTAGAACGGGGCCTCTTACCCTGATTATCGGGGCATTGCGATGATGGCTGTTGACAAGGTAGATACGGATTGGATTGGTTGCTGGAACATGGACAGCTGTAACAGGGAGAATTTGTTTACGCTTGCTAAGAACAAATCCATATGTACCTCTTATCCTTCTCGCAACGGCTTGTTGGGTGGACTTTCATAGTATCTGGACTTACCTACTAGCTAATATCGCAACTTCAATCCAACCGGAGCGCGGGCTCCTTACTTGGCCAATTTTCTACTTCGTAGCGTACGATAGATTCGCCTAATTGCATCGCTCACCCGCCGAGACGAGGTGGCATGGTGCCAAAGGCCTCACTGTCCTCGTTCGGTGGGAACCAGGGCTGGGATTGGACAGGAGCCATGCAGCCATTGCGTATTCCCGGTATCCTCCCCCGTTTCTCAATCAAGAGCCCGTGTACCGCGTGGCCCTTAGACGCTGGGAAAGATGCTGCATCTTGTCATTGAAACCGAATCACGCGTCAACGCCCATGCCAGTGCATGACTTTTGAACTCATTTTCCATCAATGCCATACAGGTCCCGGAAGCTAACTGAAGGGGGTATCTAGTCGAAGCTCTGAACCCTCCAAGAAAAATTCATCAAAAGTAGGACCTCGAAGAAATGGGGATTCATACAGCATTTTCCGATGCCCTTGCTAGCAAAACATAATGTATGAATCGTGGGGTAAAACATGGTTCATCCTATATTAGGATCAGGATAAAACCCCAACACGTCATTAGGGAAGTAGTCGCCGAACCAGCTCATCATTTCGTTCTGTTCGAAACTCGTGAGATGTTGGCCAATATCCGTCTCGTTGTCGTAGGTGAGCAGATGCAAGTTACCAGTAGGACCAAGGTATGAGTAGCCACTGGAAGCGAGCCCACTCTGTGCAAAACTTGACGGGCCAGCATCAGTTGGTGAGTATACCGAAGCAACGGCAGAGGTATTGTTCGAGCCGGCGCCGCTATTGACATGAGCCGTATTGGTAGGAGAGGACCCAGCTGGGTATTCGAAGCCCGACTGTTGGGATGTGGGCGAAAACGTTGTCGCAGCACCACCCAGTGGGCCCTGTGAAGGCGCGCCCATATTATGAAGCCGTGCTTCGGGTGTCGTGGGAGATTTCAAAGCTTCTTCCCCAGGCGAACCACCGTATCTCTGGAGAGGCTTGCCCGACATAGGATTGCTAGCGATCCGGTGATGCTGAGATTGACTGACTGAATGCCGTAATGCGGATGTGTTTGGTTGTGGGTATGGCGAAGCGGGCGGATACATCGCTGTCGTTTCCGGGAGGCTTTGCCGAATGGGATCATATATCATATTACCTGGTGGCGTCGCTGCAGACGTAGATCCCGTTGGCTGCTGCTGGTGTGCGCCAGAACTATGACCTACGGGGTTCTGAAAGAGCAAAGTTAGGCTGGAGTTGGGCGAATTGGTGGTGCCTGTCAATGACCATGCCAGCGGCGGTCCGGTCGCCGGTATTGGCGAAGCCGGATGCTCTAGTCGATCCCCAATGTTGCCAATATTCCCAAACCGGCGGATGGCGCTGGCTTGCCGAGCGCGCTTGGTGCTTTCGTATTCCTCGACCGTGTAGGTCTCGCAGTCCCATATGCCCTCGGACTTTTGATCCAGTGCTGTGAGGATATACCGGGCGCCGCCCCAATATTCCTGTAGTTGTTTCAGGGCCTTGTAACAGGCCTGATAGTTTTGGTTCGCCGCTGATGCCAACAGAAGATGTCTTGATGTCGGCTTATTAACATCAACCTCTTTCCCATTCTCAGGAAACCGACGTTTCGCGGTCCCTGATTTCTGATTAGATGAAACTGTATCTCCGGACTCGGACTGCGAACCATTTGAAACGGATTCCATGAGGAAAGCATTTGCGGCGATGTATATGGGCTGTGATGTAAAGGGGTTTCCAATGAAGCATTTCGGATCAATCAACTGTGCAAATGCAAGAATGTCGGCAATGGTCTTTGCACTGGACATGGACAATTCCCGGCTATGGGCTTTGAGTTGATGCATACGGTTGACCGCCCCATGCCTTGTTAGAAGTGTCGGTTGGTGCAGCACAATAATCAAGGCATGGAACCAGACATGCAGGAGGATGAATATGGTACCCTGACCATGTTTGACATACGCCTGAAAATTGTTGGCATCAAACCGTAGTCTCGGCTCCGTCCTTTGGTGGAGCTTAGTGAGCTCACTCTCCATATGGGAGAGTTTCTGTAGTTTGTCTTGGGTCAGGTCGTTCGCATGTCCAACCTTATTAAGTACATCAGACACTCTTCCGTAAAGTCTGATGATCTGGTAGAGGAGTGGTACGGGGTCAGGCCATCCGGAGGCGGGGTGGATGGCGGATTTAGGAAGTTCGAGCTCAAGGTCGTCATCCTTCAAAGTCACTGGGCGACCAGTGCCAGACGAAATAACACGATCTAGGAAGAAGACTGCCCAAAGCGTATCGATGCGCTCTTGTTCCACTTCTTTCTGCTCTTCGGGACTCAACGCGCCTTCATCGTCAGGCCGCGCCGGAGGGATGTCTTCGACCCCTGTTTTCCGGTCGTACGGGCGAGTGTACCAAGGATCCTTGTCACCTTGATACTTCACCCCGTCCTCTTTTGTCAAGCCTAGGTCAACCGCCATCCGAATGGCTATGCCGAGGTACATCCATAACGCACTGTCCTGGTCGGCACCGAACCCGTCATATGCTAAGAGTAAACAGGCCTGTACGGCGGCGACGGACGGGCAGGGAAATGTATCAACGACTGCGGCCTTCGCTCGTTGGGAATAGACCAGGCCGTATTCCGACTTGGCCAGCTTGCCCTCGTTCCACTTCTTGAAGATGGGCAAATCAGAAAACCGGGCTGCTAGAGCGCACACGGCATCGACAAGTATTGGTTCAACACGTTTATCATGAACCATCTTGGGAAACTTCCTGCGATTCAAAAAAGGGTAATTGCTCCCCAAATGTATAAAAAAGGTATTAACAAGGTTGAGAATAAGAGGGTGTACAGCATTGGCATCATTAGGGTCGTAGGTGGGCATATCGTCGAGTTGGCCAAGTTCATAGTCAGAAAGCAGCGAGCTCATGAAGCCGGTATAGAGGGAGCCTGAACTAGGCGAGGTTCCGGACATAGAGCTCGTCCTCCTGTCTCGAACCTTGACGACCATCTGCTTGAACCCGGGCACGATGGCAGTCGGGCCAAAGTACCGGAAGAAAGGGACTCGATGGCTTTCATTGAGGTGCGGCGCCGACGAGCGACTCGTGGTACTGTGGTCATCTTCCGTCGAGAAGGATTGATGTCGCGGGTTTGTTGGTCGCCGCACTAGGCTTGGCGAATGTGGCTGGGATTGGCTTTGAGGCGGCTGGTCGTCCCATTCCCCCTTTTCGGGCTTCACAGGCGTGGTACAGGCATCATAGTCGCGCGTAATATCCGCGACCGGGTGGGATCCAGAACCCTCGTCAGCAAAGTCGAGTTGCTTGCCTTTACGCGTTTTACTTCTTGCCTGCTTGCGATCAAAGTCGGCTTCGTCCTCTGCATAATCGTCTTCATCGACTTCGACACGGGGTTCGCTCAGATCGACGCCAGTCTCCCCCAGTCCGTTTCCATCTTTTTTCTTCTCAACCGAATCAGAGTACCCCAGGCACACGTGTCCGTTTTTTGTACACGTCGAGCAGATGGGATGTTCGCCGGCGCACCTCGTCTTCCTTTTGCGACAAGTCAAACAACTTTAAGCATTCACGGGTCAGCTTACTTATTCTATACGTTTTTTTACCCCTCAATCTCAGGTGGGATTGTTTCGGGTTTCATGTTTCGTGAAAAAACTGTCGCACAACGCAAAATCAGGACGTTCAAAGGTGTCTTCAATCTACATTAGGTGTCTTTATAAGAGAGGGCATAAGCAACGATGGAATCCTTACGCTGCGTTTATCCTCCTCCGCTTGGTGGGCGGATGGCCTTGGTTATTCACAAATCGGATCTGTTTAGGGGCGGGTAAAGCTTCTGGGCTGTTATTGATGACTGTCGCCATCATGGGCTCGAGAGGGTTTCAATCGATCAAAAAGAGACTCGTCTAAAGATTCATGGTGATGACGATTATGCCGTCTGCCGATCATGTGCTTAATTGGACTCGATGGTGGGGCTTCGCCGGCGCGTGGTTATCCTACGTGCGAGAGGCTTCCGAAAGGATTTGTGTGCGAGTGGAAGTGCAATGCGGTGTGTATGTACTATGACAGTTATTGTGATTATGGCAAGCGCCCTCGGCTGATTGGGTTGACGCTGTCGTCAGCTAGCAATTGGCTCGGCTGGACTAGTTGCTTACGGCCGCAAGGCAAGGCACGGCAGGCGACGCAGGTAGGCAGGCGACGCAGGCGACACAGGCGAGATGCGCTCGATCTATAGCTGAGGAGATGACCAGCAACAGGCTAAAGATAGCGGCGGGAAGATACAAGGAGCCTTGCCCAAGAACTGATGGCGATGGCTGTAAATGAAGGCATTGCCATCTGGGCCCAAGATTCGGAGGATCGTACCGCAGCTTCAGGTCAGTTCAAACGAAGGAAGGCGAGAAAACATGCATGCGACAATCGACGACAGACGGAAGCAACAGTCATCCGCGTATAATAAGGCAGGAAGACACCAGCTAGCTGAGATTTTCTATGGCAATAAAAGAGGATCAACTCAATGGGAACACCAGACCAGACGAGACGAGGTGTTGATTCTGAGTTGCAGATTTTGAAGCATGGACTAAGAGTGAGAGCTAAGTGCTAAGGGGGTGTCTTGGTGTCCTGGTGTCCTGGTGTCCTTTCGAAGGCAGGAGGGAAACGGTTGGGGGGGGAGGCCTTGACGACAGCAGCAATGGCTGGCAGCGGCAATAGGTTGTGTTGTGTGTATCACCCCCGTTCTTCCCAGGTTGTTTCTGCGCTGGCTGGTCGCGATAAGCTACCTGGAAGGCACTGCTCACGACTTAACGAATAGGAGAGCACATGATGGCCGCTTAGAGCAAAAACACGTCAAATAATTATGGGGAAAACGGTGGTACCTAGTACCTATATCTGGGGCAGCTTCGAGCCTTGCGGGGACTTTGGGGGACTTTGGGGGAAGTCTGGGAGCTACCAGTAGCTTCAATCTTGGTGGCCGTTAGTGGTAATCCATCATGTAATTAGCCAGTGAACTAGGTTGCCTACATACCTACATACCTGGAAATTGACGGGAATAAAGGTAAGAAAGAAAAGAAAAGAAGAAAAAGAAGAAAAAAGGGAAAGTCTTCCCCGGATACACAACAGCCATATGAGAGAGGTCACAGTATACCTACCATATAAGAGGCATATAGTCTCGGTTGCAACCATCGAGATAACAGTCTTCTTCACAAAGTACGTCGCATACAGTAGTTACTACGACTCCATCTACACATGTGTTGCGCCGACTTTAACCACCCCCGCCCTTTACCCACATACATAGGGTAGGAAGACGGCAGCACATCCCAAATATCCTAAATAGAACTCTAGGGAGTCTCACTCTCTACTATACTTGCTCGTATTAATCTTTCAGAAAGCTCGCTACGAAGGCAGATATCTCGGCATTCGCTTGATTAGCGCACATGCATAACAGATACTTGAGAGGGTATTGTTGAGAGCGCAACGTTGTGGCAAAGCAAGTAACCGACCAAACAAGCTCGCTACCAAGTAATTAATTACCTTAGTTTCGATGCTTGAGCACAGCTCCCACATACACGCAGACACAGCACCTACACTATGCGAGGTAATTTTATAGCAGGAAGATTCTTCGGGGCGGAGATGTTCATACCCCTTACGTACTATCAATCTATACTCTGCTACCTACCTATCCCAAGATTTTATTTTTATCTGCCTACCTCGGTTTCATGGCATCATACCTATGCAAGGCCGTTAGGCAATGTAAGCTCCGCGACTCCCTGCTCAATGCTGTCTCCCTACCCCCTCTATCCCTGCAGCTCTGCCTGTCAGCTCTGGTGTGCTCGACCTGTCGAATCGACGGTTGCTCGGGAGGGGGGGAGGAGAGGTAAGGGAGAAGCATGGATTGTCGATGGTTCTATGCAGCACCCGAAGCAGATAACCGTCATAGTGGATAGCGGAATAGCCGGCAACATTAGGGACCTGCCTGTCCGACCTGTCCTGCCTGCGGTTTGCTGGCTTCTTGTCGCCTCTTGTCGCGGGCGGAGACCCATAGCCGGCGCATAGCGTAGCAGTGGGAAAAGCTTAGAAGGCGCACATAAGACCTGCCAGGCATGCGAGGGGCAGGGAACGCATCTCTCTATCTTCTCGGCATATGTCGATCATCGAGGTCTGTACGTATGTAGTGAAGAAGAGGAAGCATTAGCGCCTCTTCAGAGGATGCAGGAGTACCTTACGCAGGTATGTAGGTACCAGGTATGTATGTACGTAGTAGGTAATAGGTCACCGCCGGAGTTTCGGTCACATGAAAGATACTAAGTGTTCATGAAACAGATTCGTAAGGTAGGCATTGTTTGCATTATCTCCAAGACACGAAGTAGGAGACACCGGATCTATCGATACCTGGTTGGTAATCAAGAGCGAGCGACTCCTGCCCTGAAACGGGGGGAGTAAGATGACACGATGAATATCTCAGTCACACCGACATTGATGAGACTCACAAAGGCTTCTAGCTGTGCCAACCAACTATCCACCCTTTATGTCGGTACCTACTCAATGTACGTTGTGCGCTGACTTGTCAGTACCTAATCAACTAAAACCGTACATAATGCGGTCCCTCTATCCCTACGTTTGTGAGTTAGCAGGAAAGCTTTACTTTGCAGTTGTTTTGGTAGGGGCCCAGTTAGTCGAGCAATGTTTCGACCAGACCGGAGAGCTATCGCAGAAGATCTCGTATGTTACGCACATATGTAGTTATAGCTAAGTATCCATAATGTATGGTTCAACACCATACATAAATCTATAACGATATAGGTAGGTCAGGTTAGCCAAGCTCGTGTCAGCTAGCCACCTACGTGGTTAGTGATTGTATTGTACAAGTACAGATGTAGGATAGCGGGAATATCCTCCAGTCACGAGGGGCGCCCCAAATGGCTGCGCTTGGACGTTGATCAGCCCAACGCCCCGTCCCCCTCGTCCACTCCGTTTCCCCGGCAGCTCCGGGCGCGATGCCATTATCCAAACACGATGTTCACGCCCATTTCGGCGCTGATCCTCCGCCAGAGGTCTGCAGGCTTCGTTTCCGGGTCCGAGACGGCGCTTGCCAAGTCCAGCCTCGCCCAAACCTCGCGGACCACGTTCCAGGCCTGCTCTATGTTTGTCATGCCCTGCCGGATTTCGATTTCCGCGAACGCCCTCCCGGCCAGCGCTCTATCCTCACTGCTTGTGGCCTCGCAAGCGGCGACAAAGAGCGGCCACAGAAGCGCTCCCATGGGCCCTTTGTGCGTGGTCGTCTCCACACAATGATGGAGGGAGATGTGCGCGTGCTTCTGTACGAGACTATGGCCTGGCATGTATCCGTATATGGTGCGATATAGGTATACGAAGGCACTATGCCGGTATGCCATGGCATTGCTCAAGATGGATTGAAGGCGCGCCTTATCGGGAATCTCTGTGCCTTCGGCAATTTGCAAGATACCGTCCTGGACAAAGGTGTTTGAGGGTGTTACTGGCTGCCACTGGGTGAGCGCAGTTTCGATAGCTTGGGCCGTAGTCTCAAACTCCGTTTTGAGGACGGCAATCTTGGTAGAGCCTTCATGAGTTTCCATGGCCTTGCCCAGCTCTTCCTTCGAGGACAATAGAGTCGATAAGCGATGCAGTATAGGCCAGAGTGTTGTAGCCATCCCGAGCAAAGTATCTACATTACTCAAGGATGATACAAGAGGCACATCGAGCGGGAATGGTAGAAGGCAACCTGCACCCGGAGCTGTCGAAAGAGGGGCGGTCCCTAAAGATAATGCTGTTATAACATCATAAAACCGGAACGCCTAGAGCTTGATCAACAAACATACTTGACCAGTTATGAGAGTAGGGGCAGGAAGCAACTTACACGCTCTAGGAATAAAGTTGTAGGATCAGATTCTTGAGAAGTATTCATAATAGTGAGTGCGCCTTTGAGGTGTCCATCGACGATATTTGTCCGTCCGCGTTGGACGAGCTAAGTCTGATATCAGATGGCGGGCGTCCTGATATTGACAGGGGGGATACTGACCACTTCATAGTATACTAGCAACATGATAGCAGCTAATAACTCGTTTTTGTTGACCTTGTCCCCTCTCTGGATTAACCTTGCCAAGTCCTGTATAGCCCGATTGTGGAAAGATAAAGACTTCTCCCCGGTATTGACACCGCGGTACTCCATATGTGCGCTAGCCAGGGCGTAGATAGCATTCATCACCGGGGAGCTTTGGCGGGCAAGGGGCAGCACCAGTTGCTGGAAAGGATTGCCGGACTCCTCTCGAAACACTATCAAACGTGAAAGCACATTGCAAAAGTGGTCGACAAGTGCTCGTCTGTTGGGCCGAGCTGTGAATTCCGAAAAAGCAGGTATGCGGAATTCTAGCCCAAGTGATACTGCAGGCGAGGCTGGAGGTAAAGAGCGTAGATGCGGCATGGCACTAGTATTAGGATTCCTCCGTATCAAATCACTTGTGGGTTCATCATCGTCATGTTGAGCAGGCCAGTCAAAGATGATCGGGCTACCAGGAGATATAACAAGATCGTTAGGGCTCGAGCATGTGAACAGCGTCGTATCTGCTTCCGACACGCTCTGAATGGGGCTGTAAGGCACTATCTCGTCCACCTCATCTGCGTCGTCGACCGCATCTTGTTGCCATAGTCCTGGCTCTTCTTTCAAGGTGTCGGGCGTATGGGGGGCATTGGCCAAGTCCGTTTGGATTTCTCGCTTTTTCCGTTGTCGCGGTTTTACGGCTTCGTACGTGCACTCGATACCCTTCTCGATACATCGTGCGCATTGAGGACGCTGTTCGTCGCATTTCTTCTTCTATTTGCCACACTCGAGAGGTTAGAGGCGCATTCACCATGTTGGGTCCAGTTCAAGTAGCTAACGAAGACAGGCGTCGTACTTTGTCTTTGCTATATTGAAGTCGAACACGAGCTGAGTTAATTGTGCTCTCTAGCGGTCAAAGCGACGTCGGAGATGACCTACCAAAAGGTGCAACCTATAGGAATACATGTTAGCTAGTCCTCACAGCAGCGGTGGGGGAGCTCGGAAATAGGGCATCGAAAGCCAAGAGAAAAGTTCCTCTCGGACGTCGGACGCAACAAGAGCAATAGCTCTACGTATAGCTCTACGTATTGACAAGACTGACCTGCTCGAGAGCGCCTCTTCGGCGCTTTAGGTGGTGCGAGTCTCGTGTACAGCAGCATGTTACCGACTTAGATAACCATTTTCGCGTTGACCAGTTGCCGAGGCGAGCAACAGCAGGGAGCTTCTTCAACGCGCACTACAATACCATCGCTTGGTTCCAATTGGAGAGCTGCCGCGGGGTTTGCTGGTTGCTGGTGGGAGTCTTGGAGAAAACTAGAGGGGAAGATGCATATACAAATGAGCTCATACAAATCTGGCTCAGCTTAGGGCTTAGGCAAAGAACGGCGTATGGGATGTGGGAGCACGATGAATGCAGGTGGGAAGAGAGATCTAGATGTGACAGACAGCCTTTTCAAACCACACAAAACCACCCTGCTTTCTAGCCCCTAGCGGATAGTATAGTATAGTATACCATGGTTACCTTATAGCGTACCAGAGGTGCATGTGGGCTGAAGCAGCTGGTTACTGCAGGCGCACTATGTAGTCATCACAAGTGGGTGACAGGAACTGGGGACAATGCGGAGTGCATCGTGACTGGGTACCTAGGTAATAAGTGAGTGGTAATAAGCCCGAACGATGCAGAGGACGGATACGATACGATATACGATATGATATGCAAGATACGCGTCATCTTTTCTACCGGATTCAGGGGAAATGCCCGATGAGAACCACGCGACAGGTTTTGCTCGGGTTGGAGGTCGCTAGCTAAGGGGCTAGCTTGGGGTTACGAGCTGGTTCAGTTGGTTCTGGAGTTTGAATAAGAAGTCTAGAAGTCGGATCTCGGGGCCCAAAGTAGAAACTCGTGGAGAAACTATGGGGGTCTGGTTTGCGGGGTTGCCCTACCCGCCCCTACTTTTAGGCTTGCGGAAACACCCCAACGGTAGTTATTATTATATTAGGAGGTAAGACGCAGATCGTGTTGATATCAGTCGGTCATATTCCTGGTGCTGTGTGCGTGTTTGCTTGTTTGTTTGCTTGATCATGAACCAGGTTAGTCTACCGAGTGAGATGGTGACATGCTACGTGGGAACAAGCGCTTCGATGGACGTTCTGCTATACCGCCTGGTATGGACACATGTGTAGACCCAATATCCGTAGATTCTCACCCTTACACGAGCCTATCATCGTGTGCTCGAGTTGATCTGTGAGGGTAAAAAGGGAACAAGGTATTGTGCCCAGGTAAGACATATTCCACCTGTATTGGTGTAACCCAGCGCACATAAGGTCATGTGAATAGGAACGCCCGATTTTGTGAGAGAGGCTTTCTTCATGAAGCTCGATTGGGGCAAAGCCATGCTACCTCCGCATTTCCCATGAGAGCGGCTGAATCAGGTTGGAGTTGCTACGAGCGATACTGCAGATTAATCTCAGCTTTACTACATATCTTAGCCAAGTGATAGGAGATACGCATCTACGGGCCGATATACCAAATCCGCGTAACGAGTTGAGAAGGTTGGCCCAGAGTGAGAAGACATGTCGCGCAGGTAGGTAGGTGTTTGTTCTTGGAGCAGTCAGATTGCGGTCTTACTACTTAAGTACTTAAGTAGGCATCTAATAGCCAAGCCATGTCTCTCGTACGAGTAGGTAGATCGGATAGATCCTCGATAATGTCTTGAATCGAATCATTCAATGGGCTTTAAATGTCTGACTTGCCAGCTTCCAGAAGTGTCTTCAAGTCCCCGCCCTCATAATATGTTTCATCGTTCGGTCCACTCGGGTATAGGTATAACTCAAGTACCTAGTCTTTATAGTCTTATATGAAGTTGAACAATCATTTTAGTTCTCTTCTCAACGTTCAAATATAGTGTCTACCTACGAAATAAATGCTCTGATTGAAATAACAATACAAGTATAATAAGTAAGGGGGCGAAAATTTCCGCACAAGAAGGGTGTAGGTACTAGGTATGTAGAAACAGCGCAAGGCTGGTGGCAACAGTTACGTAGAGAGGCACCTATGAGGTAGCACTAGGTTATGTAGTTTCGCTGATTCTTTAGCCTACCTAGCAGCCTAGGTACCTCTAGGTAACCAAAGCCACGTACAAAGCACGCAAGACACGGACCATCGGGCTAGGAGCCTTGTAAGTAACAGCGCTGTAATCACTCTTCCAGTCTGCCATAGCGTTATTGATCTTACCTTTACGAATCCCACAGTCTTCTAGTATAATCAATCACCGCAAGTCATATACACAAACAAACACACACGCACATATAAATATATATAAGATATGAGATCTGCGACAGGTGGCCCAATGAGGAGCTCTTCGCACCACGATCGATATATTTATATAAGCACGGCTACAAGTAACCTCTCGTAGCTTCAGTTTGCATGCAGTTGGTCACTTGGATGGGTCGAACAAAATCCCCCGAAGCCAGCCGCTGCAACAGTCCCAGGGTGGTTGAGGAGAAGGTGGCGAATGGAAGACTTTCTCTGTATCCTCGTTGGCTGGGGCTTATCGTCGTGTGCTACAACCGCATGGAAGAAGGGCCACCGGATGAGACCAACATGCTCACCATGCAGAAAGGCGGGCAGCTTCTCGGCTGGCTTCGAGCCAATCACGGCGAGGACCGAAGCTGACAGCGTCGGGTGCGCTGGGGGCTCGAGGGGGAACACGCCTGTCTTTGCCTGTTGTCTATGGTTGCACTGAAGCGGCGGAGACGTGGGAGGGAAGGCTTCGGCCCTCTGCAGCTATTGGGGAGCATTGCAGCTCGGTACCGCTCTTTTCCTTCCGCATTCCGCATCCCCCCCATATAGCACCATCGGCTTTCCGCGAGGCCAAGGCCCTTCTCAGAGTTCCATCCTCGATGCCCGCACTGCAGAGAACAGCCCTGGTCGCATTTCGCATATCGTGAAGATCCGCGCTCTCGGTTTTACATGTTGCGGCGGCTACGAGCGCAGTCAGTTGACCAGTCAAGGTACCTAGTCACGGTAGTTGGTCTTCGGCGAACCTGGCTATAACATATGCCCCCCCTTGTTGCCTGCCTTGAGCCCTTCCCGCACCTGCAGCTGTGGTTCTGCCGAAGGAGCTCCGCATTCAGAGTTTTCTCTAGTCGCAGCCGAACAGCTTCGTGAGATTATCCATCTCATCTTTAACATCACTGAGCTATACTATTGAGGCTTCCTCCTCCATAGAATACCGACTCGGTTACGGTACATTCGGCTACATCTAGGGTATAGCAATGCTCGCTTGTGGTACGCACAACCACTTGAGCATTGACTAGTCGATGTTCCTCATTGAGTCTCTTGGACCCATGAAAGCAGCCCACATAAACGTGTTTGGTCACGATCATGGCAAGAATGGCGAAGTGTTCGGTGTGCATCATATTCATGGTCCTAGCCGTTCTCACATGCGAAACGCGAGCGAGCCATGATGATATATATCATGTGCATCAGGTGACGAAGGGACATGAAGTCGTGCGCCATCAGAGACGCGGGACTGCTTGCTCGCCAACTAACTGGCTCTTGTGTCCAGCATCCGTTGGAGGGGGTTGCTGTCCCAATGGATATTCATGCGATACTGACTCATGCGCCATTACCACGGCCGGGCCAACTTCCTGCCATGGCCATGCCAATCAATATAATTGTCCCGCAGATAAAGGCTACGGTGCGTTCTGAAAGAAAACCTGTTTTTATTCCGAGTCAGCAAGGAAGCCTATTTCTATTGCCAAATTACTAACAATTAAATAGGCTGTTGCCCCATTGGCACAACTTGTCAGGAAGATGGTCAATGCATCTCACCTGACGGAAGCCCATACGCAGTACCATGTCCTGCCGGTTATAACTCCTGTGCTGCTTCGATAGGAGGTTGCTGTAAGTATTTGCCCAACCTCCTCGTCCATCAGTATTGGCATCCTTTTTAAGGACCAAATATGTGTTTCGTCTTCTCACTGTTTTAGGTACAAGCGGTATGGCATGCGGAATCGGCTACTGTTATGAAATGAGTCCGTCCACGATGCCCGTCAGCTCGACCGTAACGACTACGAACTCGGACGGAGATACGATTACGACCACCGTCACAGAGTTAACTGTTATCACTCTAGGGCCTGAGCCAGGCACGTCCGACTCGGCCAACCTCCGTACGGTTGCTAAGTTTTTTCCAAGCACGGTCCCGAAACAACCTTCGGTCGAAGTAGCCGACGGCCAAGACGATGAAGTTGGAGGCCTATCAAAGGCTCAGATAGGAGGTGCCGTCGCCGGAGTTATCCTTATCCTACTAGCTATACTAGCAGCCGCCTTCTTCATCATCCGGCGGCTTAAAAAGACTGCCAAAGCCGTGGCGCTCGCCGACTCGAAGCGGGGCACTTCCAGCGGCCAGCCTAGGTCCCGCAAGACGAGCTTCGGGCAGCCGACCGTTACCGAAGTGGACGGCAACTTCGACGTCGATCCTCTGGTGAAGACCCCCAGCAGCGTCCGGCCGTCGCATCTGCGGTTGGGATCCGACGACACCACCACCCTCTCAGAGCGATCGCTGAACCACACCCCAAACATGCCCTCGACCTCGTCCACGCCGCCGCTCTTTTCCGGCCAGTACTCCGTAGCCCCGATACCCGAGGCGCCATCGGAGGTCCCCGACTTCTTCAGCAGCGGCGGGGCGAACGACGCCTTCCGATACTCGCAGCAGACCATTCACACCGCCCAGCGCATCAGCTACGACTCCCAGATATCCCATAGCCGCAACCACAGCGACGCGAGCGAATTGAGCGGCACCACCGTCGACGGGCCCGCGAAGTCGGAACTTGACAGCAAGACCGTCGAGCAGGAGGAGGCGGCGGGGGTTAGAGCCCGTCGCGCGAGCACCAGCGCCGCGGCACGGCCGTCGCTAACGTCGTTTTCCTCATCACCGTCGTCCTCTCACGTCAGACGAAGCAGTGGAGGTGGAGGAGCAGGGACGGCGGGGGCGAGAGGGCGGAGCGAGAGCGCCGCCGCGGCGCTCGCCCTGGGCACCGTCAACGAGTTCGGTGAGCTGCACGGATACTACGGGCCCCCGCACCAGGCCGTCGGGCAAACCGCCGACAGGCTCGGGCGCGAGGCTTCGACGGCGAGCTCGACAGCGTCGCGGGACCTGAAGGAGGCTGCTGCAAGGCTGAGGAGGGGAGACTCCTCGGTCAGCGCAACGCCTACCGAGGCTTACCGCAAGGGCTCTGGTTCTGGCATTGGCCTTGGCCTGTCGCAATAACTACGTAATCTAGCAGCTTCTCCCGACCGACGACCGGACTTAAAGTATGGCAGGCACGGCACTGGCCTGTCGAGGATGCGGGGTAGGGAGCAGGTGGAGTAGGTGTGTAATAACAAGAGCTGAAGCAGAAGCAGAAGCAGAAGCAGAAGCAGAAGCAGAAGCGGGAGAACAAAGCGGGAGAACAAAGCTGATCGGTCTGCGTATTACGCCATATGTTGATGCGTAGGATTTGTGCAACATTCCATGTTCTTCAGTCTTTGGATCTCGAAGGCGGAATGTGTCAGGAGTTTCGGTGCCACAGGAGTCAGTCGGTAAACATACCCTACCACTTACGGCTCTTGCTTTCCTTGGCGGGTCGTCATTGCTTTCGTTTGATACAGTGCACTCACTGGTTAGGGCACACCGGTCTGTGAAGCAGCATGATAGGAAACGGTGGTGTTTGCATCGGGGGACATCCACAGGGAGTTATACGGCCGAGTTTCCATCTCCTATGAGTGATTTTTTGGATACTTAACTATACGATTGCCAGCTCATTTTAGTCTATGTTATAGTAGTAATAGTTGCTGAATACGAGGGAAAACTCTCGCTTCATCTTATAACTCACAACTGTCGGAAGCCGACGTGGTGATACAGTCGGTATTCAATGAGATTCCTATGATACTACTCATACGGTCAACCTTGCAAACCTGACTACTAGGTTAGATCATAACAAGCTGTGATACATGTCTCGCATTTCATGGTTTCTGCCTTTCAATTCCAAGAAATCAACATATGCATAAAACTATCCATCAGTGGATACCTATTTTTCCCCATGGATAGCTAACAGCGGCATTCCGCAACAAATCCCACGCCTGCAATTATGGAGTATGTAAGACTTCTAGCCCATGATTATGATACAGCTGGACGCGTGGACTCGAGTGACGACGATACAATTGGGAATTCGCAGTCTATCGTAGACGACCTGGCCAGGCAGCCATATTCTTCAAGATGTTTGCGAGTGTCGGTCAGCAAGCCAGGCAGGCAGACGCGCAGGAGAGGAGACGGCATTGGCTAGTTAGGCAAATTGATCATTTACACCCTGCAACTGATACAAATAGCGGGCACTCCCGACAGGTTGTGAGTTGGGGAGACCGAGAAATATATCCATCCTCTATATAGTTAACCATACGATCGAGGAAACTACTGCCTAGCGAGCGAGCTATATACTCTTGCAGTACACTCATGCAGGTAGTTGATCTGTCCACGCCGTAATTAGGAGTAGTTATGCTGCCTCAGTTCTCAAATGAACTCCTCCGATTAGACTACCGACAACATATACATATTTATCTACCTTCTTCGTTCGTTTCGTTATTAGTACTGACAAGTAGAAGAGGCAGCTCCCCCTCACCCTCCCCCACAAACCCCAGACTACCTACCACCCCATGCCCATAAGCCAAGACCTCTACGAATTACTACTACTACCAAAACCGGCATCTGAGCCGCCGCTACTCTCACCACCACCGCCGCTATCGCCGTGCCCACCTCGCTAGCCCGGTACCTCCCAGATCTCGCCGGCGGCGTTGCGTTCCTCGAGCAGCAGCAACAGGGGCGTGGTCGGTCGGTCGATCACGTCGTGGGGCCGCGGCCATGGTCGCGCACCGGGACCGGGTAACTCGTGTTGCAGCGCAGCACGTCGCGACTGCTTGGGCCTCGCCTCACGTGGGAAGGTGCCCGGCGGTACGGTCGAGGCGGGCGGGCGATGAGACGATCCTGGGCGCAGCGTGCCGCGAGTTCTGGGGGGTGAGGGATGGAGAGCGGGGGAGAGGTGACGTGATACCTCGCCCCCCTTCTTTATTCTTGTCCGTCTGTCTAACTATCTGTTGTCCGTGATGCCCATGTAAATAAAGTACATAGGTAGATGAATATACACGTAGCAAAGAGTCTACTAGTAAGTAAGTAGTGGCATTGGTATCGAGACCCCCCCTACTTACTCACTTATTTACCATGTCAGACTAGCGCACCCCGTGCTATGCGACCAAGTCCCGCTTCCATGGGTGGTATGGGTATGGGGTATGGGGTTTAGATCGTACGCCTAGCCCTGGCGTCGCGCTATTTCCCTTGATATATCATATAATACTGCATCGTTCTTAGACAAAGCTCCGTTATAGGGCCGGGCCCGAAAGGACGGGAAGGGATGGGGTCGGGTGGGGTCGGGGTCGGAGTCGTTGAAGCAAAGCAAAGCAGATAGACTAAAGGACTAGAGGAACTCTCTCCAGCCAGCCACTCCATTCTCTCTAGTCTCCATCTCATTATACAACCTATTAGATACCGTGACAATTTGGCGCTGGTCGTTAAAATCGCCCGTTGAACGTTCTAGACGTCGTAGAGGACGCACACGACTGGATCGAGGCGGGTTCGGTCTGGCGTGGCGAAAGAAGCCATTTCTTGCGGACGTTGCGGGGAATGGGGATGAGATGGGGGACCAGGGCCGAGGAGAGAAGCCGGTCGTCGAGCCTGAGGACTTGGCGTGGATCTCGGAACAGGAGGCGCTGGAGGACAAGTGCGGCGAAGAGGGGTGTTTACGTGGACGAGCGCCGAGCCGAAGATCGCTCACTCTCTTGGACACGTTCAAATTGTTGCGCTCGTGCGGATCGGGGAGGATGGAGCAAGGCGGATAGGTATAGCGAGCATTCTGTCTTGGTCGCGCTATGTTCATCACACAAAAGAGCAGGAAGCAAACCCAAGAACATCTTAGTTTGCATGTGGAAGGTGTATGTAGTCACAGGCATGTTAAGTGATAGCACTGGAGGCCGAGTAGATCAAACGTAGGGGATCAAGTTAGAAAAACAATCGAATGTGGTTATCAAAGCTATCATCATATGCTAAGCACCTATGAGTATACCACTACGACCTAGAGCCAGAAAGCCTCAGCTCGCTCGAACGCCGACACTCCTCGAGATCAATCACAGCCAAAGAAAAACCAGCCTCTGGCTATCTAGCTAATCAGAAATCGATCTACCATATCATCAAGCGGAAGCCTGTTCTGCCTCCACAGCCTTGGCGTCCTTGACGTCGTCGGAGAGCATGCCCTTCCCGCCAGCCTCCTCGTCGACCATGCCGGCCGAGGGGGCGGATAGGCCGATCTCGGCGGTGGTGAAGGCGTCGGCGGGGTCGCGGTAGGCGGGGACGAAGTTGACGGCGAGGGCGTAGGTCTCGGCGGCGACGAAGAACATCAGGGGCACGACCATGGCGAGGGCGGTGCCGTGGGCGTCGGCCGCGACGCCCGTCAGGGGCGGGACGACGGCGCCGCCGAAGACGCCGGCGACGAGCCAGCCCGAGCCGCGCTTGGTGTGCCGGCCGAGCCCGCGCATGCCGAGCGCCACGATGGTCGGGAAGCAGATCGACTCGAAGAACAGCGTGAGGTACAGCATCGACATGCCCACGTTCTCGCGCTGCGTGATGGCCGGCGCGATGAAGACGACGCAGGCCGTCAGGAACCCCAGGAACACCCAGCGCGGCCGCGCGTACCGCATGACGAGGACGCCGAAGAAGCGGCCCGCGGCGAAGCCGCCCTGCGCGCCGGCCAGGAACTGCGACGCGGCGGCGTCGGTCGTGTCGGCCCGCGTGTCCTTGACGTAGTTGATGAAGTAGCTCGCGATGGCGATCTGCGCGCCGGTGTAGCAGAACTGGGCGAAGGCGGCGTGGAAGAGCCGGTACTGCCGCCAGAACGGCTTGCCGGTGTCGGCGTCGGCGTGCGTCTCGGTCGCCTGGTAGGCCATGTCGGCGTCGGTGATCTCCGGGATGGTCGAGAGGAAGAACACGGCGGCCAGCACGAAGACGAAGATGGCGATCGCCAGGTACACCCACTGCACGTTCGAGAGCGCCGTCTCGTCGTTGAACGTGAAGAACACGTACGAGCCCATGACGGGGGCGACCACGGTGCCGATCCCGTTGAAGGCCTGCGAGAGGTTGATCCGGATCTCGGCATATCGGGGAGGACCACAGACTGGTTCACACGGTCAGCCTTACCGAGTCGATCGAAGAGTGTGCCGGGAGCTAATAGAACATACCTGTAATGTATGGGTTGGCTGCGGTTTCAAGCGATCCTAGCCCATTTCCTATAATGAAGATAGCAACGCAGAAACCGCCGAATGATTTAGCTACAATGCAGGGCCATGCAACGAGAGCTCCAATGCCTAATTCGAGCCCTGTTAGATAGAACTCAACACCCAGTTTATCCGCATGAGCGCGTAGTTACCATATAAGCAGAGACCCCATATGAAGGTGGCGCGGTATCCGAAATGCCGCAAGATCCAGTTCGCGTGGCCAAGGGAAGCAAGGGGGTAGGCACTGCAGCGGTCAGTCAAGGTCCGCGATATGATGGCCCGGAAGAGCCCAAAGGGCCAAAGGGGAGCTCAAACTTACCCGAAGTAGGCCGCCTGGAGACCAGAAGATCGAGCCTTGGTGATGCCGAGGGTGTTCTGGAAATGCTTATTCAAGGTATCAAGCAACCCGTAACTGAATCCCCAGAGGAAGAACAATATAGTAACCAGGCAGATGGGGTACAACGATTGCCTCAGCGTCAACTCGGCGGCCTTCGTTTGTTGGTCGGTCCGGGCCCGGAGGGACCTTCTCTTGAGGAAAGCCTTGAAGCCCATAGCGCGCTACCTATACCTTATGTACTCAAGTAGCTTATAGTTGTATGAGCTGGAAGGATTCCAGGTTCCCGCTGATGTCGACGTATGGGGATGGACGTTGTGGTTCCTCGACAACACTAAACCGACGGTTTTATGGGAACGAGCGGTATCATACATAGGACGGGAGTGTCGAGTTAGGGCTCGGCTCAGTCCATGCTACGGGGGGGGAACATGCCCTAGATATATGAATTGACTACCTAGTACTATTGTCTATACATAACTGCAGGTGCCTGCGTGGTGAACAACCGGGAACTCACTGATTAAATGCGTTCCTTGACTCAAGGACCCTGTACCCTGTGTTACTACCCCGGGGGGAAGGGGCGCTACTCCGCTACTCCACAGACCTGAACGGGAATGCGCTGGGGCCGACCCAATCGTTGACCAGAAGCAAGGGAGCTAGATCGCTGATCACTAACCTCTTCTGTAACAGTATCGCTCTAGTCGCTATTGGGGAACGCTAATTGTGACTAGGCGATCCGGGGTTGGAATGCGGGGGGGAGGGCTTTGCGGGTCAGTGCAGGCCGAGGAGGTGATACAAATGTACGAAGCATATGTAGACAGATAGACAGGAAAGCAAAGAATGTAGGTACCTATCGAGCTGACCAATATCTTCCGATGGGCAGTACGAAGTCAACCAGAACAAGGAAGGGCGTGCAGAGCATCGAGAAGGTTGCCAAGCCAAGCCTGTGCTACATACATAAGTATGTAGACCAGTATGTAGTATATTGCTTTTGCATCCTCCCAGGCAGAGTCCGGAAAAAACCATACGGATCTCAGTGGCCCAAGCGTGACATATGTATGGTTTTTATCGGACCCTGCCTGCCTCCAAATCCTCTCCAAGTCCTCTCCAAATCCTACGCTATGTGTGAAGCTATCCTTGCGAGACCCCTCGATATTTGGCCAAATAACACCTAGGTACTCATAGTCCTGCACAAGTGCATACATATAATCTTTCTAGAAGACTTCTGCATGTGCCATTGTCCTATACACACCTACTCAAGGTGCCACATCACGCAGATCGACTCAAATGTCGTGCATTCTTCTAGTCATATGATCATGTGATAATCCTCATATACTAGGTACTTTCACTTTCTCGATTCTCCGATCCTCGCCCAATTGTAGCGATGGTCTCAGTTCAGCTCGGGTGTTTATTACCCACCACTGTTGCGCCAATGACTCGAGCATGCGGTAAGGCGATGCAAGCGTGAGATGCCAAATCATGTGATACTTGAGATAATGCCGTCGTACAAGGTTCCTGGGGAGCCATTTGCTCCATATATTTCAAGCCTAGTCAAGACGCAGAGTTCCATCGTCTGAGACAGGCGTTGATTCTTATCGGATACGCGTAAAATCAGATGAAGATGAGATGCCAAGACAGCCTTAGAGAGAACGCCCAGATAGCTGATTCGAAATATATGAACTGTTCATCATGGAGATGTGAACATAACCCTCTGTCTTTAGACCTCCGAAGAAATAATACGCATGTATACGAAGATATCAACCTAGGAATATAACTGCATATTTACCCCTTTTTCTTATCCTGAACTTGTCCCACGTTAAGACATGACAATGCTCTTCGGAGACCACTCCGATACACCACCGAAACGTATTCTTCGTTGAATGATTACTCATTTGGATCATAGCATCGCACCCGTCCCCGTCAATGTGTAGAAGATGTGTGATCACCGGGGTTCTAAATTGCGAGTTTGATTAGAGATTCACCGTTCTAAAAATGCCACGAACGTATAGTGAGACATGTCAAGCGAGTATGGTGATCAACCCATGCCTTCAGACAATCTGGTGGGAATGTCGTTTCCCAACCATCCGTAGTGTTGCGACCTGGAGAGTCGTGCTATGCGGCACGGTGCGATGACATCGTACAACGTGTTGCTGTCTGAGACATGTGTCGTGCCTGTATTGGTTTCTGGTAGATTCACGGACCAACCACCTCTAAAGCTGTATGATGACTAAACCAATATCAAAGTGGTTTACTTTGTGAGTGTTCTTGGGATCCAAAGGCAGATGCCAAAGAGACGCTACAGTCTTTGCTGCTATTTCGCCATGGGATTTTCGACTCAATGGTTTGTATCACATAAGCTAAGACATGCTTGAACGTGGAACCAGTGACACCAATGTTATTTTATAGGGCTAAAGGAGAGGAGAAGGCCCCGGTGGTACACAGCAGGTGTTCTCCAATATCTTCTTCGGGACATATTTTGGCAACGCTAGGACGCCAAGTATTCTGTGGTATCGTCATGCATGATTTTGGATCACGGTCTTCTTTAGCTCTAGGAATTATTGGTTGTTAGGAATCAAAAGGATATGCAGAATTTGGGGAGATGTTGGGCAGTTCTCACGAGTGTATGAGCTGTATCTATTACTCCCCGGGGCTTTATTTCGGGTCAATTCATACCCCATACACTCTTTATGTTTATAGAAATGAAGCTAGACATCCCTCACATTCTGAATAGCATAGCTCTATTTGGCCTGTTGCGGAGGAAAAGCGGAGTGAGCTCCCTAGCCTCCCATTGCTGTCACATATGCAGCCCGTGGAACCCAATGTTTTAGCGGCCTTACACAGGACCTTCCTCCGGAGGAGGGCACTCAAAGTTCGTCATGTCGTAGCAGCTTAGAAACCCATTCTTGGGGAAAAGAGTCTCATCTGTTTACGGTCTGGTCAGTCTGGAAACTACAGTATCTCATTCCGCTGCTAGAAGTTTCCACTTACCCAGATTGACAGTGCTCTCGATCAAATGGTCCTCGTCATGACCGGGATTGCAGTTGCACTTCATCATGTTGCTTCCATTGGCTCCGTAGTATGTGCAATCGAAGCAACTGGACGAGAACCCTCCAAGCTTGCGGGGCACGATCTTGCCATCAACGTTGACGAAGCATCTGGGAAAATAGTGGTCAGTCATCCATGCTTTCCATTACTCACAGCAGCTGTAGCAAGGACGTGCTTACAAGTCTAGGTCTAGGTAAGAGCATCTGATGTCATGAGGCCTGTCGTAGACGCTTCCACAGTGTCCGATGAGATAATAGGTGATCGGTTTCTCTTTCGCAAGGTAGAGAGAGAGGCCGGTACAAGTGAGACGAATGTCCTTCTCCGGTTTGCGAGTTCCAGCAGCATCAATGGACAAGTTGTAGGTGGTCAGGTAATCAGCCAGGTCAAAGTCACCAGAATCGAGGCTGATACCGGTGGGGATCGGGCCAGAGTCAAAGATGTGGGTGGAAGAAGCCATAGCCTGGTTTGACTGCAGCTCTTGGGACGCGACCATTGCCGACCAACAGGTCAGTGAGAGGACGCTAAACAGCGTGGCGAGGATCATCTTGATGGCTGTTTCCGGTGGTAGAATTGGCGTGTAGCAGAATAACAATCGATTTGCGAGACTCACGTGATTCTGAAGTCACAAGGAATCGTGGGGGAATTTGAGGTTGTAAGAATCAAGAGTATGTACTTGGTTTTATGTAGGTACTTGGTTTACCCAGGTATCTACCTAGGTATGTATAATTTTACCCAAGTACTGTGTTC
This sequence comes from Diatrype stigma, assembly GCA_022225965.2. Classification (NCBI taxonomy): domain Eukaryota; kingdom Fungi; phylum Ascomycota; class Sordariomycetes; order Xylariales; family Diatrypaceae; genus Diatrype; species Diatrype stigma. Next base: position 341,199 of record JAKJXP020000007.1, read on the forward strand.
CTTGACTTCTTAGGAAGGCACAAGGGTACATGAACAGACATATGGTAGGTACCATGGCCAGTAGGTACTGCCTAAGGTAGGTACGATAGGTAGTCTAACCACAGGACACAGGCAGGAAGCTGTCCCTCAGCGTCATACATAACACGACATGAGGAAGGAGGCTTCAAGTTTATACTTGTAAATTGCTACCTACATACATAGGTAGTACCTACCCCCTCAGCCCCCTATCATGACCTTCGCATGGATCCCAGTTTCAAGTATTCCTTACCTCCTACATAGTAGTAAGTACTTCTATACCATCATGAATGCTGGGCCTGATGTAGGTATCATACACAGCTCTTATATGAGTTGTTAAGCTTACCATGCCTTGAACCGGCGCTTGTGCGTAGAATAAGCCAGTTCGCCCTCTGAATGTAGCTACCTACAACACAGGGATCTAGGCAGTTTCACCGTGTGCTTAGGGGTATTCTATCACTGCTCTGTACTAATTCCTAGATGTATAATTTGAACATATCCTACATATTTGGGCAATGTGGCTATAATATCGGTTTAAGTCGTAGTGGTGCCTCGGACATCGCGTCTGCTTTGTATATCCCTAGTGGATCATACACCTCTAGCTTCGAGGCCATACATCCCCGGGTAGTTGACAGTATGGGTTGCCCTTCTTAAGTGTTATGATACATAGAGGTCCAGGCAATAGACGATATCAAACTAAAAAGAAAGGGGATGGGGGGTGGGGGTGAGGAGAAGAGAGAGCGAGAGAAAAGATGGCAATGTCAAACACTAGGAGGCAAATAGAATTACGCTAATGAGTTGAAATAACATCAAGATGTGACGATGGTCTGAGGGTAATAGCGAGCGCTCCCATCATAGTTCGATATACAAATTAAGATTGGGAAGCCAAAGTTTTAAAGCCATCCGTTGCTACCGGACATAGCTAAAGCTCACTCTCACTACTATATAAAGCCTCGACAACGCTCGCAGCAACTAACACCACAGACAGCTTTCCTTTCATCGTATTTTCTGAATAGCATCGGATGTGATAAGCAGTCCCAAACATGTCCAGACGCATTCTCCAAGGCTGGGCCCCCATATTCGGGGGTTCTATAAGGAGAACCAGCCCCGGCTTCACAAGATCCGCAGCACAGGATGTGCGGGTTCGGCCCTTCGAACGGCTTCAACACTCTGCAGCCCATACGCAGAAGCAGGTGGACGCAGTCATGCTTGGACTCGCGTCGCTAAAACAAAAAGACACGCATAATAAGCAAACGACAGCAAAAAACACCCCGAAGCCCCAGGTCGCGCTTCCGGGGAGGGCACGCGATAACAGCCCAACCCCTCGTTTCTGCATCGAAGAACAGGAAATCGCCAAGAGCTTCGCTTTGAGAGCGGTGCAGCCAGGGTCAGACTTGGGGGACAGGCTGGTGCTTTATACCGACGCCACTTACCTGCCCGCTCGGAACATGGGCGGGATGGCAGTTGTGTATAAGCACTTCTTGGGCGACTCGGTTCCTGCCTGGACTGACAAAGCACACGCTGCCGTCTTTCTTGGTTCTCATAACAAGGCCGAGGCACTCGCTATCCGGGACGCCTTGGAGATTGCCCTAGTAGAGATCCGGACGTACTATGGAGTCGGCGGAGAAAAGGGGCCGAGAACAAGCAAGCTGCCCCGGGTCATGATCTTCACCGATTCCCAAGGAGCCCTGCAGGCACTTCGAAACTATCTGTTATCGGGAACTATCAAGCAAGTGTGGGATGGGTTCGTATTTGCGGAGTTGCGTGTATTTCTTGATGCTCTGGACGCAAGGGGGATATGCGTGGAGTTTCATTGGGTTCCTGGACACAACAGTCAGGTTGAAGGGAACTGCCGTGCCGACCGTTTGGCTAGGCACGCAACCGATGCCCTCGAATGCATTGCGCCAGGCAATCCAGCTCGAGCCATCGAGGTGATAGAGCATTGCAGGCGACTAGCGAGGCAGTCGGAGTTATTCCAACGAGGCCTATATGGAGCTGGGTTAGGAGTACCCCTTCAGAAACTCTTCGACGAACAAATGACACCTATGGGAAGTGGCCCAGCAACTCCTTGGATTAGCAAGTCAACCAGCATGTAGTTGCAAGAATCACCGGTGTCATATTATACTTTCTGTCACCGAATCAATCATCCTTTCACAAGATTAGTATATTAACTGCCTGTTATTACCTATCAAGTATTATACTATTCACATGCACTTCCCATTTTGTACTACAGTTTTGTCAGAAAATAACTGCAACAATAAAAAAACCTTGATAATTCTCAAGTGCTAAAGGTAACCGAATTGTGCTTGCTAATCTTGGTATAAAGGCTGCTCTCTTATCCCGAACGCCTTAGATCATGCTTAATGGTGGCTTAGATGATGCCCATAATCATTCCTACCTCCCCGTTTGGAAGATAGATTCTACACATTTTATTTGACCCCTAAACGACCACCTTCCCGACCTCCCTATCCCCCAGCACGCGCTCGAACACGTCGAAGTTGCCGCCGGCCTCGGCCCTGCGGTCCAGGACGGCGAACCAGATCTCGCGGAACCAGCGCCCGCCGGCGAACTCGGCCTCGCCGTCGAGGACCTCGAGCCAGCAGCGCGCCACCTCGGCCGGCGGGTTGCGGAACACGCCGCAGCCCAGCGCCGCCAGCACCAGCAGCTCGTGCCCGCCCCGCGCCGCCGCCCGCAGCGCCTGCCGCATCTTCTCCTTGGTCAGGTCGCGGTCCGCCGCGTCGCGGTACACCGCCCTCTCCTCCCTGTCGCCGGAGCCCGAGCCTAGGGCCGAGGCCGTGACCGTGCGCAGCGCCGGCTTCTTGATCGCCGCCACGCTGACGACGCTGACGACGGGCAGCGATGCGGCAGTCGTGGTGGTGGTGTTGGTGTTGGTGGGAGTGGTTGTGGTGGATGTAGTGGCGGTGGCGGTGGCGGTGGCGGTGGCGGTGGTGGGGGTGGGGGAGGGGGAGAGAAGGAGGCGGTGGCCCTCGGTCATGGACGACCGGATGACGAGGACGTCGCGGGTGTAGATGACCGCGAGCGGCGCCAGCGGGTAGTAGCGCCGGCGCAGGGACATGGCGAGCGAGCTGCGGTAGCACAGGGCCTCCTCCTGGGCGACGGCGCCGGTGAGCCAGCCGCCGCCGGGCCTGACGTCCGAGGCGAGGTTCATGACGGCGACGCGCTGGCTGATGTCGGTGGTGGTGGTGGTGGTGGTAGTGGCGGCGGTGCTTGTGCTAGGCTGTTGCGGCTGCTGGGCGCCCAGGGAGTCCGCCATCATGATGGCGGCGTCGAGCGAGTCCAAGTTGAGGACCTTGATGCGCGTTCCGTATGTCCTAGGACGATGTGAAGGAGATGCTGATGGTGGTGGGGGTGGTGACGAGACCAGCTCGAACCGCATAGCTCTAGAGGACACATCGAGGGCTGGCAGGTCGTCTGGGCTGTACACCTGGGACCGCCTTGCATGTAGATGAGGCAGCTGCTGCAGGATGCCGGGGAGGACCGTCTGGGTCTCCCGGGCCACCTCCGTGAGAGTGGCCTTGCGGTTGGCGTGCCGTGGTGTTCTTGACATATTGAAGGCCGTGCTCGTGCTACCTTTGAGTGTAGGTGAGAGAGAGAAGTTCTCCAGTCTTCAAGGTCTAATATGGCCGTCTAGTATATTTTCCTAAGTGATCGGATCCTTCTTGATTATTGTGAAGGTTTTCCTGTCGTCGCTGGTTATGTTTCCACCTTGCCTGGAGCGGCCTGACACAGCTATATATATAGTTCTAAACTGTAAGCAACTAGTTAGTCGTTTAGCTTTTATTCAACTGGTCTCGTAACGACATTGATGATCGTCGATCGGTAACTACAACTCAACAATGATGCTGATACTCGCAGAGAAAGGAAACGTCGTTCATGTTCAGCACCCGAGACACGTTACATGTAACAATGTCTGGGACAATGTCTGGGAGAACATTGACATTGTGTAGGTCGAGGGCCAGGCTGCTGTGGCTGCCTTCACTACAAAGGGATTATGGGGTTGTATTGTACTACCTTGTAAGCAATAAGGGGTTGTACGAAGTTACATACATGTACAATGCCATCAAGGAGAAGTTTAGCTTAGCCTAATCGAGAGTCTTAGCTATGACAGGCTGACAGCAACTGCTTTTGTGAAGTATTTGTGAAGTATCCTACGTACTAAGTAGACTGACTTCCTGTTACGAAACTACAGGATAACACACAGATGGAGACTAAAATGACATAATTAGTTTCAAGTTGTCTAGATAAGAAGAACTCTTGCTAATAACAGTTGATGATCTAACGTTAGCTGTTGTCTGGGGTATATAGAATCTGATTTCCAAGACCTTCCCCCTCCCCCGTCCTCCGCCCCTTTTCTATACCATCCTTGTCCTACCCCTCCCTTCCCCAGCCGGGCCTCCGCATCAGATCTATAATTATTCACAGTTGCCAAGCCCAGCATCAATATCACCATCACCATCAACCGACGGGTATCTCATTGATTACTACTACTACTAGCAACCAGCAATCAACAACAGGAGCGTGTGAGAAAATGACAGGTGGGTAGGCGGGTACGTGAGATAGGTAGGTATATAGCATTCGTTCTCCGTCACGCTTGAAACGGTGGGGAAATTGATGGAAAAAAAAAAAAAAAAAAAAGAGTAAACATATAAAATACATGTGTATGTGTATGGGTGTGTGTGTGCATGCAACATCTAAAAGACACACAGAGACAGAGATAGAAATAGAGAAAGTAGAACAAGAAAAGATAAGAATGAAAATGGTATAAAAAGCTCCCCTCCTCCCCCCATACCTCGTGATTATCACATCTTGCCCTGTAATTCTCCAACACTGGTCGTGCACGAATACACCAGAATATGCCTTGGCTCGTGCGCGTTGAATTTTTCTTTTCTATTTCGAGGCTTGCAGCTGCTGCTTAAGCAGCCTTCTTCGCCTCCTCCCATCCATCCTCGCTACTCTCGCCGCCATTCGTAGCCCCGTCTGTCGTATCTGTCGTCGTGGTCGAGGTCGACATGGCGGCACCGCTGCGCCTCCTCCGTAGCTGGCCGCGCTCCGCCATGGCCTCGCGGATCTTGCTGCTGGCCTCGTTGAAGCCCTCCTTGGAGTTGAGCGAGGTGAAGCCGGAGACGGGGAAGCCGCCCATCGGGCCACCAAAGCCGCCACCGCCACCGCCAGATGAGCTGCTCCGCGAGCGCGAGGGGCCCCCGGCTCGGGACGGCGGTCGCGTCGCGAACATGCCCACGGCGCCGATGTTGCTGAACGACTCGGTGCGCGGGATGGCCTGGCTGGAGCGGTTGGTGCTCCGGCGCGCCATGCGCTCCTCGCGAGACAGGGACGTCGACGGCGATACCGGGGATTGCGGCTCCTCCTCCTCGCCGGCGCCGGCTTTCTCGCCGTCGCCGCCGATGCCGGCCTCGCCCGTGGAGCTGAAGAAGCCGTCGCGGAAGGGGTCGGTGATGAGGCGGGTGTGCTCGAAGTCCTCGTACATCTCGGGCCCGAGTTCGTTGATGGTCTTGACAACGTGCTCGGACAGCTCCGCGCGCCGCTCGCGCAGCTTGTGGACGCTGTAGCTCGAGGTCGGGTTGATGCACAGGATGAGGGGCCGCAGCGACTTGAGGATGTCCATGGCGACCTCCCCGAAGCGGAAGCCGGCGAATGTGATAGCGGGAAACACGACCCAGCCCGCCAGAAAGACGAGCCAAAAGGGAACCCAGGCCGGCACGTAACCCCAGAGGTGGTCCTGATACACCTTGAAGGCTAGCAAGATCGAGTAGAAATTGTAGAGCACGGGGGCCAGCGCCATGGCGACCAGGATCTTCCAGGTCGCGATGACGTCGCGGCCCTGGATCTTCACGGTGGAGCCAGCTAGAGCTTCCTTGGCCTTCTTTCTGCTTATAATCTTAGTAGCGATGAAGATAGGAGCGAACAGCACGGTGCCGGGGACTACACCGGCCGAGAGCACTATGAGCTTGGCCACCCGGTACAGAAGAGTGAGGACAACCTTCGGCCAGTTCATCGTGGCGTAGGCGACTTGGTGGTCCCTGATGTTGAGGTAACGCAGTTGTCTGTCGTAATCCCTGACACGCTGCATCACATCGATTATCCGGGGGTCATCCTTGAATTTAGAGAATCCTGTAGCTAGCTTGCGGTTTAGTTCCACCACGCGAGGTAGAGGGACTTTCCTTCCTGTAACATAAAGTCGCCTTGCCGCTTGGATGCACATGAGCGTATCGTAGTCGGGTGAAGAGACAGTGACGGCACTCAGAGCCTGGTAACACATGTCTAGGGTTTGACCGATGGCATCCCTCCTCTGGTTGCCCTTGTACTTTTCGACCAGGTCACTGGGGATCTCAAAGGGAGCCCCAAACTCGATAACGGCCCTGGAACGGAATTTGTGAGGATGGAAGTAGTTCATGCCCACAGGAACAATCTTCAGGCCGCAATTGGGGTCCTCGGCCAGAGTACCTAGGGCCATGATGGCGACACCGGCCTTTAGCGGTAACAGTTCAGTCCGATCGTGACTACCGCCTTCGGGGAAAATGCCGATGCAGCCGCCAGATTTTAGTCGATCGAATACCGCCTCGTATACTTGGGTCTGGTCGACCTTCGGCGCAGCTTTATACTTGATACCCTCGTAGCCCTCCCTCGGCCCGTTGACCTCGCTTGTGAGATTGCCGTCCTTATCGACATCATCCCGGCCGGTGAGCTGAAACATGGGGACCTTCCCTTTCACCGGGCGCTTGATTCGGACTTCGTTAGGACCGAGGATCTGCGCGATTTCGATCGCAGTGCCCGTCTGGCCTTTGACAGATGGCAGGAAGAACATGCCTCCAACCTCAGCTTCATTCTCAAAGTCGGTATCGATGCCTCGAATGAGGGTGGGGTCGTGGTGGGGGTCTGGCAGGTAGATGGTTCCCTTCGCTGGCTTTGCTATATCCTGGGGGCGGCCTACGGGGACGGAACCGGTCTGTCGCGAGGCGTATCCTACGAAACCGTGTATGGACTTCTTGGCGACTAAGAAACCCACGCGTCTCTTGGCTTCGTTCTTCAATGTTCGTTGGAGTACCAGGGCATCGACGAACTGGGGAGCGGATAGGAGTTAGCTCACTACTGAGAGTATTGGGGATATCATCTTGAAGATGACGATAATCGCCCAGATGGTAGCTTGCTTACCTGGTTCGCATGGGGCGCAGCGATGAACAGGATAGGACCGGACCTGGGCACGCGCCACGCGCCACGGGGATGAACTTCACGAAAGAACAGGTCGACTAAGACGGAGAAGGTATGAAGAAAGGCATCGTATTTCCAATTTGACATGGGATACAACTCCTTGGCTGCTTGTCGCGACTTTGAGTCGCCCAAGGTGGCCACCTGGCCGTCGGATTTGGGCTCCTCAGCCATGGCAGATATCTAGGCGGATGTGTCGACCGAGCACAGGTTGTTGGTATGTCGCAGTGAGGTGGAACATGCGCAAACGGTAGCCGGCGGGTGGCAGACTCGAAAGCAAAGCGGTAGTAAAGTAGAGCGAGTTCGTGGGGTTTGCAACGGGATTTGCGATTCTTTTTAATCTCAGCAGGGCATGTCCTTTTCGGTCACGCGATATATATAGTAAGAAGACGGAACAAGACAGATAAGGCGGGGGAAGTCGGATATAAAGGGTTCTTGATGGTGTTTGAATTAGGTCGTTATTGTGTTATGTGTTATGACGAAAGTCTTTCGTTTCTCAGTGTTTTCCGTTCTAGCACTAGTTGAGCTATCAGCTATCAGCCTACAAGGGCGTGGGCGGGGTTGATCTTGATTCCTACTTACTATAGTACCTGGTAGTTCTCGATGGTTCAAAGAGTTGAGAAGAAAAAGAGATTACCGAATAAAAAGTAACGGGGCCCGACAAACCCAAGCTAACAGAAACGCCGCCGGATAGCTGCAGTTTCAAGCAAGATATTTAACTAAGTAAGTAGGTACTTATATGAAGCTATCTATGTAGGTAGATATCGGAATCTAGAATTCAAATAAGTGTAAACGACTGGATTGCCGAGAGGGTAGAAGTACCTACGAGTAGGCACGGCAGGAGACAGAGAACGGAAGTTGCTATTCAGGTATATGTAGCGATCGGAAGACTCGGCCTACCTGTACCGTCAACCACCTACCTACCTTAGTACCTGCATACCAGGTACTTGTGTAGGTTAGATAGATAGATATATACCCTAGGTAGGTAGTATACGTATGATTTATGCGATGCGAGGAATAATGCAGGACAATGGAGCTGCGGTTAAACCAACATTAAAGCTGCCGCTGCCGCTGTCTATCAAGGCAAGATGTGAGATGTGCTGCACTGCACCGGGAGCCAATAGGAACGGTGGAGGCAAAGAAGAGAAGCTTGTAGAAGGGTTTGTCCCCAACGGCTCCAAGATTCAAGTACTTAAGGTTCTGTCTAATAGGTTTCGATAGAAAAGGAACGAAGTAATTATAATCGATTACAGCATCTCGAACCGATCCAGCTCTCCCAAAACAAACGAATGTTTTCAGCGACAATATGCACGTACGATGATGCCACTCGTCGGTGGCTAACTAACTACTCAATTACATGAATGCCCTCGAATATTCCCAGGCCCTTCGGTTTTTCTTCCCTTCTTTTTGCATGTGAGAGTGGGCAAGGTGGCCCCATTAACTCGCAACCCCCTGCCCCCCTGCCCCCCTGCTGGCCTTCGCTCTAGTACTGTACATAGTACTGCAATGTAATGTTCTAGTTCATTAGTCTATGGAGGTACTTACCTCGTAGTTCGTGTAAAAATTCCCGAAGTGCGGGAGAGCCGATGGGACGGGACTCGGCGGGAGGCCTTTCGAACGAGACGGAAAAGGGAGCTATGGACATGTTCCTTGACAATATTCTACGACGAGTATGGCATGCGAAGCAACGTTGTAATAGCTCGTACGTAGGCTTGAAGCTGCTACGTATGCGCCATTACTTCGTTCAAGCGAGTCGCGACGCTGCCACTTGACGAGTAGTTGAGTATAGAAGTGTCTGGATGGAAGATCTACCTACCTACACAGGCAGCACACCTGCACCCTTGGCCTGCATGTCCATCCAATGCATGCAGGTAATGTTCCTCTCGTCACACTTCCTGCTTGTGCGCATTCGCCTAGCTGTCAAGAATCGAGGCAGAAAGCTTGCTGGTGGTAGACGAGATGCTGTGTGACAACGCCTCGTCTGCGTGATTCGACGGCTACCTAATGATAACAAGTTTAAAAGGAGACATGCATTATACTACCTCTGAAGACTAGCTGCTACCCATACTTGATAGTTATCAGTTGCCTTATAAGTAAAGCAGGCCCTGAGCAGGCCCTGCATGATGAGGTCGCGAGCATGCTGTAATTATTTACCAGCCTTCCCCTTCCCCTTCTTCCCCCCGCCCCTCCTCTCGGGCACAGCCGCGCTCCCCTCCCGGATCTCCCCCTCGCCGACCTGGCCCTCGGCCTCCATCGCGCGGAGCTTCTCCTGGCCCGAGATGAACATGCCCAGGTCGTGGTTCTGGTCGCGGAGGTCGGCGTTCTCCGCCGCCAGCGCCGCCATGCGGCCCTTCGCCTCCTCGAGCTCCCCGTGGACGTGCTCGATGCGCCGCATCAGGCCCTCCGACACCTTCTTCTCCTCCTGCAGGCTCCGCCCGAGGCCGCGCGCCAGCTCCGTCGACTTGGCCGCCCGGTGCCGCTCCCGCTCGAGGTCCCGCTCAAGCGCCGGCACCGTGTCGGCGCGCAGCTGCCGCTGCTCCTCCCGGAGCGCCCGCAGCTCCCTCGTGGCCTCGGCCGCCTGCGCCGCCGCCGCTTCGGCCTGCGCGGACGCCTTGGCGGCCTTGTCCGCCGCCTTGGACAGCATCTCCTCGAAGTAGATGCGCTGGCTCTCCAGCTGGCTCGTGAGCAGGTGCGTGTACTCCATGCCGATGCTGTCGAGCTTCTCCCGCGGCACCACGTCCTGGGCCTCGCGGTCGTAGTAGCCGGATCCGGGAGGGCCTTCGTGGTGACCGGGCAGCTCCACCACTTTCCCGTCGCCCTTGTCCCGGATCAGACGGTGCACCCACATATCGCCGGCGTAGTCCCAGACGTGCTGCGTATCCAGCTCCAGGGAGAATGTATGAGCTGTGTCTTTCCAGTGCTCTTTAGCATGGCCCCCCTTGTACCGACCACATCCCACATTGCCGCAGATGAGGCATATCCAAAGGTCGTCGGGGCAGTCACAAACGGAGCACAGGTTGGAAACATGCGAGCCGAACGGTTGGGTGAAGGGGTTTGTGGGATCGTAGGGAGTAGTAGGGTGTGAATTCGACGATGACTGGCGAGGGCTGTATGAGAGGGTGGGGTTGGTATGTCGGCAAACTGGACATCCAGACCCTCTCCATTTCTGTAGGCACGAGCAGTGAAAGACATGTTGGCACGGGATTGTTAACAACCCCGTTGTGTCATCCATGCGCTCTAGGCACACGGGGCAAGTGGGCAGCTCGATGAGGTTCGGTGTGGGCGGAGGGAAAGGCTTCAGTGAGCCTGAAGAGGTCGACGATGCTGTCGGGGTAAAGGGGTCGTGACTGAGATCTGGGAAGCTACCATTCGTTCGAGTGGGCGTCTCGAAGGTGATAGACCGGATGAATGCGACGTTGCATGTCTCGGGCTGCGAGAAGTGTTAGTCTAGCCCTAGCTGGTGCAAGTTCTACTAATCCTGACGAGCGTACATACCTCGATCTGGTTGAAGACCTTGCCGTCAAACTCCCGCTTGAAGAGCCATGCGCGTTTGCTGTCGCGGAACTTCATGAGCACAAGATATCGATTTAGGCGGTCCGTCATGACCATTCTATAATGGCTGATCTGATCCCTCCATTTCTCACCCACAAAGCCTAGAAAATCGCTGGGTGACAGATAGCTTGGCACGGCCGGTATGCAAAGTGTTGTGTAGTCGCCGACTGTTCTGTCCTGTATTCCGTCAGGGTCGGCGCTGTCCGTCGGAGGCAGCGCGAGTTCTGAGGTATCATCTCCTTCGCGATATAGATGAACAATCCCCCAGCCGATGTCGGTGTTCTTGGTCGCCAACGGCATGTATTTCGCTTTCGTCGCTTTTCCTGCTGATCCCATGGATGGCCCCACGGCAGCGGCCGCTGCGACGGACTTTGAATCACCGGCCATATTCCCGTCGTGGTCGTGGTCGTGGTCGTGGTCGCTATGGTCGATGCTTTCTATGTTCAGCTTGCCAAACCTCCAATCCTTGATAGCAGTTTGTGGGTTGATAGCCGCATGAAACTGCGGAGGCGGGAAGCTCGGGGTTCGTGGCCGATGCGATAGTCCACCCAATCGCACGATATTCCGGTCGTCCCGCGCCTTGGGAGGTCGTGGTGAACCGCAGTCGATTATCTTTTCCGGTGTCGAAGGTGTGCTTGGAAGCGCTTGTTTCGGTGGTAGATCTTGGACTTTGTTCTGGCTATGTGGATATCCTAAAGAGGGCCCGACCTTTCGAGGGTGTTCTGGGAGAGGCTCGAAGATATTCGAATTTTTCTCAGGGCACCAGATATAGTTGCCTAGATGCTGTGTGGTCTCGCCACTCACAGCTGTGAGGGCAGGGTCGGAATTCGGGTAGAGCTCGAACTTGAGATGAAAGAAGTGCGAAGGCATCACCAGTTGTGCAATATGGAGCTCCTGGGAGTTTCTCTCCGATGTAGATGTTATGGTCTAGTGTTAAACGGCGCGCGCACTTCGTTGGATGGCAAAGACGCTGACAGTATCGCTGTTTCAAGGAGGTAACAAAAGCTCGAGTGGTCGCGGTTCTCGGAAATGACAGATAAGTCCCATCGTCAAGTTGACTGGAGGGGCGGGTTAGAGACGAGGACGAGATGGCGGGTGAGTGGCGTAGGTTTAAGAATTTGAACGTTGCTCTTTCTCGCGGAAAAGAATTTGGATTTATCATCTGCGCAGTCTGCGCCCACGTAAATTCAGGTGGGGTAACTTATCCGTATCTTATCACACGAAGTGCCCAAGACACTTTGAACTACGTCACATGTCACCAAGCAAACAAGAACTCGTTAAATGTGGCAATGAATAGAATCTTCTTATCCATTGAGCACCGTAATGGTGGTGCATCGGCTGGGTGTTATTACTTAGTGAGAACTATGTATGTCCATGCCAGATCAAATCGCCCTTCCCAGGGCTGAAGCCAGAAACGCCATATGGTCATGTGTCATGAGGGTATCGTTACATCTCGCAGTAGTCTGTTTACTGACCACCACGAAGACGCAGGACCAGGTGGAGAGTCGACTCCTTCTGGATGTTGTAGTCGCTGAGAGTGCGGCCATCCTCCAACTGCTTGCCCGCAAAGATGAGACGCTGCTGATCCGGAGGGATACCCTCCTTGTCCTGAATCTTGCTCTTGACGTTGTCGATTGTGTCCGAGGACTCCACTTCCAAAGTGATGGTCTTCCCCGTCAAAGTCTTGACAAAGATCTGCATACCGCCACGGAGACGGAGGACAAGGTGTAGAGTGGATTCCTTCTGAATGTTGTAGTCGCTTAGGGTACGGCCATCCTCCAGCTGCTTACCAGCAAAGATGAGTCGCTGCTGGTCGGGCGGGATACCCTCCTTGTCTTGGATCTTCGACTTCACGTTGTCAATAGTGTCGGATGATTCAACCTCGAGGGTAATGGTTTTGCCGGTGAGGGTCTTGACGAAGATCTGCATACCACCACGCAGGCGAAGGACGAGGTGGAGAGTAGACTCCTTCTGGATGTTGTAGTCGGAAAGGGTTCGGCCGTCCTCCAACTGCTTGCCCGCGAAGATCAAACGCTGCTGGTCCGGAGGAATACCTTCCTTGTCCTGGATCTTCGACTTCACATTGTCGATGGTGTCGGACGACTCGACCTCGAGAGTGATGGTCTTGCCGGTAAGAGTCTTGACGACTGTGGTGATTGTTAGCAACCGATTGTCTTACTCTGCAAGAAATGCGGATAGGATAGATGTGTTAACTTACAGATCTGCATGCCACCGCGGAGACGGAGGACAAGGTGCAGGGTGCTCTCCTTCTGGATGTTGTAGTCGGAAAGAGTGCGACCGTCCTCAAGTTGCTTGCCAGCGAAAATCAGGCGCTGCTGGTCGGGAGGAATGCCTTCCTTATCCTGGATTTTGCTCTTGACATTGTCGATGGTATCCGAGGACTCAACCTCGAGGGTGATGGTCTTGCCGGTCAGGGTCTTCACGAAGATCTGCATGATGGCGGTAGTGTCGGATGAGTGGTGAAGGTTGATCTAGATGTCTAATAATGTCTGTCTTCGCTGATGATCAGTGGGACGCACAAAGAGATGGTGATTCTTTGTTGTTGGGGAGATGGTGTGTTTTGAAGGAGGAAGGGAAAGAAGTAGGAAGGTTGCAGGATCGGGTGAGGAAGTGGAATTAAATACCAAAGAGATGGATGGGTTGGTCGGGTCGGATTACGAATGGCTGGCTGAGGCGGGGCGCAGCAGAGTGATGGAAGGCTTGGGAATGGCGAGGAGGGGAGATTGGAGAGAACAGTGAGTGATGGATGACTGACTGCCTGGCTGTTTCTGGTGCAAGAGCCAACTGCGTAACTGCGTTGTTCCGTATGATTCATCAGCAGGTGACAAGGTCTCTGGGGGGCAAGAACGGAGAGGCTAATAGAGGCCGGCAACCTTGGTGGCACGGGTGGCCGATAAGTGATGGATGCAGGGTGCAGGGTGTACAGGAAGGCCCCTGATAGCGGGGGAAGGCTAGAGAAGGGGCTAGACTCCACTAGAGATAGGTAAAAGGTACTTACAGCGAGGCTGGAATGCTTTGTTATCGGAGGTTGTGGTGACCTGGGGCGACACTTGGCTTTTAGGCTACGAGTGGATCACAGCGTCGCTATCTGTCAGCGTCGGAAGTGATGGGTGGCTGAGGGTCGAAGGTCTAGGTACTTAAGTAAGTATGCATCGGTTGTAGGTAGGTAAGAATTTCCGTTGTAAAGCGAAGAGCTTCTCAGTCCTGCAGATTTGTCAAGATGGATGCAGCATCTCACAATTGAATGCCCAAGTTTGCTATCTTTGCGAAAAACAGTCATGTGGCTGCAGCAGCCTTTGTGGTTGGTAGGTGTTAGGTAGGTATGTACAATAGATACAATAGATACCGGACGAGTAGGAGATAAGGAACTGCCCGCTTTTGACGCCTTCCTCCAATCGATGTTCTTGACGGCCTGTTCTTGATCGCCTGATGCCGGGACCTAATGGCGAAACCGTTTTGTTACAGTCTCATCGTTCTCCCAACTTAAACCAACCATCTCATTTATGCATGCATTCGAAGTTCCGATATAGCATGCCATATACCCATACGATATAATCACTCCCCTTCAAGACTTACTATGGCTACATAGCTTTAGCTACCAATACTACCAATACTACCAATACCTACTTTCTTGTTTGCGTCCTCAATTACGTACGCACATGGTTGTAGCAATGCGGTCTAGTCTAGCCGTTACTATGTTAGTCTGGCGTTGCTCTATGCTCTAGCCCGATGTATGCATCCAGGCATCGTGGCTACCTTAGTCTAGCAGACCGCCTTCTCTCGCGCCACTAGATCACCAAAAAGTGAGACCGTTCCGTCCTCCATCTTCGGGCCTCTCCTACCACTTGGCAGCTCGAGCCGCAACTTGTTGATCGCTTTCGAGATCACATATGCCCCTGAACACTTATCACCGCAAGCTTAACGGCCTGTATCTAGGTATAAATATCTCTCTCCCATCGTCCATCGGCCCTGCCCATACTCTGCGGCATTTCGTTCCCTTGCATAGCCCGGGAACTCCGATTGCGACAGAGAGGTGGGGACCCCGTACAAACGTCATAAGGAACCATCTGTCGGAACCCAGTTTACCCCAGTTCGGAAGTCTAGGTGGCTCCACCATCATGGATGCCATTGCGGATACGAACTAACAAGAACGTCCTCCCAACCTTCGACCCACGACATTGCTGTCGTAGAATCATATATGGCTATTGGTATCTAATTCTACTGTACCTACAGACATATGGCTGGCTACCACCACCATTCACGCTCAACATTTGCCGGCTGTAGCTAAGATGGACACTTGGTGCCTATGTATGCACGTGGACAAGAAGTATCGGGATTCTAGGGCTAAGTACGATTGAAATTGTAAAATCTGACGATATCTGTCTTTTCTAAGCTCTACAAACAACGAGAGCGGGAGCTGTCCCATTCTGATAACTCGCCAATCTTTCGAATGGGTCGTCCATTCGTAATCCTTCCATCGTTGAGGGGTCCCGATCCAGGTCACCCTGGACCGGTCCATCAAGTTGCCTTATACGCATCATGCAGCTGATGTGTTCTATTTCTTGAACGTAAACCTCGTATCTGTGTGTGCACTCATCTGCTAAACTATTTTCTTTCCATATCATAAAAACATGATCCCATGAAACAACGCTTTTGGGCGCTTGCGCGTGCCAGTAAGTAATCATTATTACCCAGCAAAAATTCCAAGTCATACAGGTCGTCGAATCTGCCGTGAGAAGGTCGTAACATCGGAACAACATGGCGTAAACTCATGCGTCGAAGGGCGGTGACCAGCCGTTAAAGTGAGGGGAACGATAATCGAGGAAAAGTTGACCAAGGGCAGATAAGTGGTAGATCATGATGGAGCATCATTATCCTCAAAACGCCGTCGCTAAATGTCTCCAGTAACAACTAACAAAGGAAATGTAAACCCAAGCAAATACGTTCGATAGCTCACGCACAGTAGCGCCACGGCAGTCTAAAGCAAAGTAGTAGTGACAGGATAGAGCGCAGCTGCTGTCACCGGCTAACTAGACTTGATGACCAACTTGGACAAAAATTTGTTGGCCAACGAGTCGAAGTCGTATCTGTCGAATTTGGCGCCGTTCCTAGTTCGTAGGTAGGATTCTATCGAGAAAATTAGTAACGCATCACAACCGTGAGATCTCACGGAGAGCAACTAACCGTGCTTTAGAACATGCTGTCGCACTTCCGTCATGGCCTCGCAGACTGCTGGGTTGTTCTGGAGAAGCTGGCCGTGTCGTTGGGAATCCCAGTCGGACAGGGCGGGGAGCTTCTGTGAGATGGCATGGAAGAGACCCGTGATGACTCCCACAGGGATCGTCTCCATATCCGAGCAGAATTTCTCCACGGCGATGGGATCGGGCGTCCGATAGTGGCAGTCGAATTGCATCTCCTCCCAGACGACCAACAGAATCGAAGCAAGCATGAAGATAGTAGGCCAATTCTTCAGGCGGTCACCGCTGTAAACGCTCGAGTAGAGGGACGCAAGCTCCTCAAGAATCTCCTTCTGCAGTTCGCGCCACATGTCTGCCATCGCGCACTTGATTTGGAAATTGATCATGACTGGTGCAACATACTTTCCATAGTACTTCGAGTCCTCATCGTCGATTTGACCTTCCATGTAGTGCTCGGACCCCTGCTGCTCCACAAGCGTGATGTGCATCGTGAGATTGTAGGCCAGCACGAGCTTGAGCGCCTTGCGGATGACGGGAGACTTCTCCTTCATGTAATATCGGTAGGCCGTCTTCAGAATCTCCGTGAGGAATGGCGTACCCTCGAAGTGATCATCGATGAAGTTCTCAAATCCTGTCTCGATATGCTTGTCTAGATACTCAGCCAGAGCATCTGGGTTGATACCTCCTTCGCCAACATCGAGCTTCTCAGTCTTCAACTCAAACTCAATGGGCTCCTGGTCAACTTGGTACGACTCAACCCAATCGACTTGGAAGCAGCTGTCATCGGCCACATAGACCTCACGAACCATGACAGGCAGGCAGAAACCGTAGCCATGCGTGATCCACATCAGAGTCTCTTTCGTAGCGAAACCCTTAACATTGTACACGGACACGCCACGGCCGAGATGTCGCTCGTAGTCGACCTTCCAGTCCTTCATGAAGAAGCCAATATCCTTGAGATCGATACGAGTGCACGGAACCTGCCAGAGCCGGGCGTGAGACGGCTGGCAGCCACCACAGGGCTCACCCTTGTCGCAAGTCTTCTTGAGGAACTTGCATCGGAGACACGCTCGGAGCTTCCTGATCTCACTAGCCTGCTTCCGCTGCTCGGGGAGAAGCGGACCCTTTCTTCGACCGACCTTCTTCTCTACGGTGCCGTCCTTCTTGCCATTGGATGTCCTTCTCACAACAGACTTCGAGTTTGACTTGGTCACGCCCGTCGGGCTCTTCCTCGGACCGGAGTTCCGGCGGGTCGAGTTCGTCGTTGGTGATGTCACGCCTGATCCGCTGCCAGGGCTGGTGCGGGTCGTCGGTGAAGGCGGCGAGGCCTTGATAGCCATAGGGGGGACGGCCGCAGCAGGGCTGACAATCTCGTGGTTGTGATGATGGTTCTCGCCATGGAACCCACAATTCCGGTGGTCCGAGTACGTATCCGACACGGGCGAGAACGGCGAGATATTGAAGGAAAGATCTTCGTAACTACTACTGAAGTCGACGGGGTGACCACTGGCGTCAGAATGCGAAGCATCAGATGGCGTCCTCAAATGCAATGTCTCGCTGGGGTTGAAAATGGCTGTGGTGTTCTGAGCATGCCCCGAAGCTTGCGCTTCCTGATAAGAACCGTAGTTCTGATACATATTGACCTGGCTCCAATCGTTGTTGCTGTCCGAGCTAGGCAACGACAATACCTCCAAATAGGTCCCCGTGGGAGATTGACTGCCCACACCTTGGAATCGCGGAAGCCCATCGGCTTGAAACTGCAATGATGCGCCAAAATCTTGCCAATTCGCCATCCCCTCCCATTGCTGCTGCATCGCGTGCTGGTCCTCTATGGATGGCATGTTGAAAGCCTGCTCCATCCGCAGTCCAGGTTCGAGGCCCGCTTGTGTCGGCGGCGGGAGATACTCGATCGCGCTAGGTGGGAATCCCGCGGCGAAGGGGTTGAAAGGTATCAAAGCAGCATTCTCCTGGACGAACTGGGACAAGTCCTGGCCGGGCGGGTGCTGCTGCTGGTGCTGCAGCAACGTCCAGTCGGTCAGAAGAGGCGGAGAGTGGGCATGAACGCTTGCGGCGCCATGGAAAGGGGATTGCTGCAAGGGGCTCGTATTGTGCTGGGCGGGCGACTGCGCTTGGGAATGAGATGCCACGGGCGACGATCCGGCAGTCGAGTTGGCAGGAGGGCGGCCATCACCACCAGCACTGCTTGCCATATCAACAGGCATGGACCACGGGCCCTGGGCCGCTATCTGGTGCCGAGTGGTAGGCATTGTGGTAGCCGATATGGCGGGATTCGTGGTTGGAGCTGTGCTACTGGTGGTGTATGGATAACGGTCCCGTTGGTCGAAAGAGGTCAAGTCCACAAACCCATCTCCTCCGGCCTGATTGAATTCGAGGGTCATTGTTGGCAGAATTCAAGGGAAAGGGAAGAAAAGTCGACGGAGGATTGGAGGAGAGGTGGATTGCTATTATGAGACGAGACGAGGGGACACCGCTCTTTCGTGAAAAGTCCCTCGAAAAGCTGACGGGCAGCGTCCTGGGGAGCTCTGGAGGTGGAGGAGTGTGTAGAAGGTGAGATTTCGAGGGAATCAATGGGGAAGAAGACCCTTGAGAGGCGCCTTGGAGAGAGACCCAAGCGACTCAAGAGGCTTGAGATTGTGTGAGGAGAGACGGGAAACTGGCGGTGAGAATTGCAGCGTTGGCGCTTCCCCACCTACCACCTGCAGCTGGTCGCGGCCAATCACGCCGTGCCAGTCCTGCGCGGGCTTGCGAGCATCCAGTGGCATCCGGGCTAAACCAGTGGCAAGCAGTGCAAGACCAGTGGCATCGTGGGCCCCCCGAGACATGGGGTGACCCGGCACGAGGCCAATCCCAGCCGCTGCTCTGGTGGGTCGCGTCGTCGGCAGCCGTGCTAGCACTGTGGGAGTGACATGTCCCCAGCACTCCCGCCCGGTCCCCAGCCAGCACTCCCAGCGCTCCCAGCACGCCCGCCCAGCACTCCCAGCACGCCCAGCACTCCCAGCTGTCCTGACCTGGCAGGCTGGGCGGCACGCGCGCGGGGCAGGCCGGGAGTCTCAAGCCCCTCAGCCCCTACATAGTACGGGATCAAGCGCATTGCGCATGTACCCAGCGCTTCCTAGATACGCGGCTACGCTAGCTCTAGGGCGTGGGACGCCGGGTATACCCATCCACGGATATACATAGTGCAGACGGCTTGCAGGACGCCTCTGATGGCTCTGATGGCTCTGATGGTTCCAGCAGCACTAAGCTTCCTAAAGCGATAGCGGGGTGGCAGGGTAGCAGGGTAGCAGGGTAGCCAGAGGCCCAGGGTACGGTAGCAGGGTGCCGGGTCCTACATAGGTGGCACTACATCCTTTAGTTAGGTAGGCTGGCAGGCTGGCAGGCTGGCTGGTACAGTTGAGAAGGGTCTTACATGTTAGCGGTTCCATAACACCCACTATCTGCCACAAATAGGTTAGCGATGTAGCTCCCATACAATTTATATAGAATGCTACATGCCATTAATGATCTACCCGTTGATCCAATTCCTAAAAGCCATGGCCATTAGTGAAAAGTGGTGATAATTATGCATTGGCAACATAATGGGCATGTTACACCTTATATAAATTATATAGCAGTATACATAGCAATAAAAAGAGGACATATTGTGGGAAACTGGAGCCGCTAACATGTAAGACCCTTGGGAACTGTAGTTAGCTGATAGTTAGCAGGTAGGTAGGTATGTATGTATGTACGAAGTAGGCGGGCCGGTACAGACCTGGACAGACCTAGACAGACCTACATACACCTCAGACCAGAGGGGCAACGTCTATATCCTCATTCGCTCCTCACAGTCTAAACAAGATCGCAGATAGTCGCATATAGCCGCATAGGGAAGCTCGTATAGCTCCGTTCTTAGCTGTGTACACGTAGACCTAGGTGGATTGGGTGGTGTGCTTCTGGTGTGCTTCCGGTCTTCGACATTATGCAGGAGTGTCTAGGATTTCTACTCCTGACTGTTGCATGCCGTAGTGGACACTCAAGTAGGAATTCCGAATATCTATACCTACAATAAGCAGGCTTGCATGCTAAGACTGCTGTAGCACGTATGTCGTGCACTTATAGCAACTCCTTCTAAGAGCCCAATTTGGGACGACTTCGATTCAAGCTGAATCCAGATGAATCAAACTGTCGAACTGAAGGGAATCGGGTCTGAAGCGATGAAGATCCATCTATGGATCCAATTGCTGCTAGATTATGTGTGCTGTCTGTCCGGTTGCGAGCCGTTCGGCCGGCCTGTACCTAGGTAAAGCTGGAGCCTAGCAAGTTGCAACACGGGATGAGACTACCTACATACCTACATACATACCTACCTACTGCCTGTCTACCTACTTACCTAGGTACTTAAGTAGTAGGATGAGTAGGATGTAAATAGTATTCAGTAGGTACGTGCTAGTAGCTAGCACAATCGATGCTCAATACCACACTCAGGGACACTCGCAGCCTTAGCAGCTGTGTTGTGTTGTGTTGTGTTGTAATATGTTAAGATAGTGCTCCAGTATGATCAAGAGATCAATCAAGATGCTGCCCACACGCTTGGAAATGACCCTGACCACCTGAACAAGTTGAGTTTCCAATAGAAAGGAAATATACTACCCCCCTAACTCTGAAGTAGCATATTAGTGCCGTGCCGAGATTCTATACTGTGCTACAATATGCCGTCAGCTGCACGCACACTACCACATCATTGTAATACCTTTCGAGCCTTCAACCAGTCAATACTCATACCTTTATATTATCTTTGTCGCGATGTTACCCATCCATATAAGAGCCCGTCACTCGCATAAAACCCTCTCCCCTACTCATCTCCGCCGGGCATTCTGTCATGTACTACGTGAGAGTAAGCTTCTCGTCACCCGTCATCCGGGGTAGTATGAAGTGCCCGAGAGCAGCAAGCCTGATGATCTCGAGTGATCTCCCCCTAGACCCGGTCCCGCTGCCAATTGTCGTCCCGTTGCTACTATTACTGTAGTAAGAGTATTGGGGCATTTGGTTCCCCAGAGTATTTCTGCATTAGCATCGCCAATTTCTCCATTCTACCTAGCAGATGCCGAACGTCGGAACGGGGGCGATATGGGATTGCCGTGTTCTCTGGTAGACGTGCTGGTTACGAACCTCATCTCACCCGGGCTATAACATGCGAATGGTGCATGCTTGGCTACCCACGGCTGCTACGGACCCAGCCCGTCGCTAATTGCCGCTCCTTCAACCTCCGGCACCGGGTAACTATATCCATATGTTCATATATGTAAGATGCTCCCCACGCCCATCTAGTAGCCGTTCCTACCTACATAACGAAGGATGGAAGACGCTTATCATGGCTTACCTGGCAGCCTGGCAAACAGTGCTCCCCACGTACATGGTCCGGACCCATGGCCTTACTACGACATATCTGACCATAGATCGTCGGGTCTGTGGAAAAGGGGGGCACCCGGGTCTGATAGCTGACTACCCACAGCACTAAATTCCAGGATGGCTCAAGGCTTCGTTCGCAAGCGTCGTGGCATCGAACAAACTAATCGTGTTGCAATTTTGACAACATTCTGTTCTGCATCTCATCAGGCCATTCTCCAAGCTACGAAGGAGTAGTTGTTCCTTTCTAGCCCCGATGGTCAATCGATTCAATCGAAAGGGGTTGGGAACTTGGCGGCTCGGCCAAGAAGACTGAGCGGCTAAGCTTATCCTTGCGCACTGTCCACTCGCCTCGTATCACACACTAAGTATTCAGGTCCTCCGATCGACAACGCCTGAAGAGCAAAGACATAAGAATCAAAAAGTGGTTCGAATCCCTATACATACTATCCACTGCAACTGCCACTGGTAAGGCACGGATATTATTGACTCGGCCAAGCAACTATATCGTCAGATCTTCCTTTTCCCCCCACACTATCAAGACTGTTGCTGTCGCCACCATCATGAGGACCGGGGATCGAGACATCATCGAACTAGCATCAACTTCATCTGAAAGTTCCCTTGAGTGGGCTTATTTCCATGATAACGTAGGTCAATGTTGGTATGACTAAATACATCACCAATCGGTCACCAGCATGTTCTTCATACGGAGCTGCGAAGGGGCAGCCACCGTCTTGACCAACAACAACTGAGGTAATGGCTTACAACTAAGTTCGCCGGATAGCCGTTGAATGCTTTTACGAGCCAACGTGAAGTCCAGTTCTTATGATTGGAGATCAGTCATGGGCAAAAAGCAGGTGGAAAGCCCGATAGGAGCCGGATACTCTCTCATCACCTATGCCCACTAACATCAACATATCAAGCACAAACATGTTGACGTTGAATCAACTCGATACTACCAAAGTTGAAATTGAACAATGGGCCGTGTATCGTTCTTTGTACCAGCTATCAGAGATCATATTGCCATCATCTCCTACTTTTCTATACTTTGAATCCAGTAGGCGACAGCGTTAGAGGAATCAACAGCCTGGCACGAAACCCCTACGTAAGCCTTATATGAAATGAAGCCTGGACACTAATAGACGTATAGTGTGATTGTGGGAGCAATGCTTCGACGAAGGTTGCTTGTCTTGATCATACAATGTCGAGCGTGAGAGTAGCTCAACAATGTTCATTCATGCTGCAGTACCAATATATGCTATGCTGGATACCTATAGTCTAGCAGGGTTGGCAGTATGAAAAGCTCAAGCTTCCTCACTCTATTATTATCTTTTATCAACACGAACATGCTTGGGAGAGGCCGTGGCCAACGTTAGGCAATATGAAAAGCCATAGCTCGGAAGGTTGTGTTGACGTTGGCGTCATTTTGGGTCTCATGAGTAATCACTAGTGATGACATGAGATACCGTCTCTTACAGCCCCGATAGATGCAACATTGGGAAGGCAACCAACGGCGATATGTGAAATTTCGGTGGCTGCGGCCTGTATAACGCATCGTATCAAGTCGCATTATACAACCGTACTGAGTAATAACATTTATGGTGGTGAGTGAGTGAGTAAAGCAGTGTCAATAAACTTCTTCCTGGCTTGGTTAGTAGAGGCATGGCACTGGTTAACTAAGGATCGGGCTCGAGGATATTTTGTGGCAGTGGGCCAGGCTCATGGATATGGAATCTTCGAGTGAGATACGCTCCATCAAACGAAACCATTAAATGAGAGAAGCTGCCACACGGCAAACTGGCTGTTTCCAGTGTCTTGACTCTAGATAGCCACTCGTCTCCAACCTAATGCTCTGTAACATTTTTGATATTTCTTGTAATGGGAATCAAATTTACGTATGTTAGTTAGTTATCGTGACTTGGCTGCGGTATGTTGCGCAATAAATATACATACATACATACATGTAATGTGGACTTCCGAGTTGATGGTGGAAGTTAGCACTAAGGCTCCGATGATCTACCGATAGTTAGGTACATGAAATCGCGTATACGACGGTTACCGCATATGACCCACCTGGTATGGAATTGTTGAGCCTCGGTGGCCGATAGCTTTGACCATCTGCCCGCTGGCCAACTTGCAGTAAAGCCCCAGTGTGGCTAACCCAAGCACCATGACCGAATCGATACACTCAGGTTGGTCACCAATATCATCGTTGCTGCTCGCAATATACAGAAGAGCCTTTCGGATCGAATAAAAAAATCTGCATTTCACCAAAGCCCGGATATGCTCAACTACGCACAGTCCATCGTCTAACTAAACGCTGGACGGGTTTGAGGCGTTGCTATCAGTCCATCTTGTCACAGAACAGGGGAAGCCAGGCCGTCCATGCCAGTGAAGACCAGTCTTGCCCGAGCGCGGCTGCGGACATCACGGCACAAAGAGAGGCCCGCATCTACGAGGTCTTTTGTTATCGAGGACGGAAACAGAAGCAGGATCAGAAACTCGACTGCGACTAGTCAAAGTAGTGCTGCATCAACAGCCAAGGGCGGACCTGTTGGACCATCATTATCAGCACTATCGTCATCATCATCATCATCATCATCATCACAACCAACTAAGGCCAAGATGCGTAACCCGTCGGTGCCTGACCTCTACATTTCTGACCCCCCTATACGGGATACCCTGAACACAAAGACTTCGAAGGACCAAGACCAAGTTGTAGAGAGATGCCGGCCGTTTCTTGCAGCTCAAGCCGATGGCCTGTCGTTCAACCACTACGGGGTCGCCCATCTGGACCGCCAGAGGCACATCAAGTTTGTTCGCAAGCAACTGGGGAAGCTTCCGGCCCCTTTCATGGCCGTAGATGCTAGTAGGCCCTGGGTTTTCTACTGGTGCCTGAACAGCCTATCCCTACTAGGAGCCGACGTCTCGATGTACCGCGAGCCCTTGATTGAGACGGCGCGTTCTATGCAGAATGCCAACGGTGGGTTTGGTGGTGGTTTTGGGCAGACATCCCACCTCGCAACCACGTATGCAATGGTATTAGCCTTGACAATCGTCGGTGGAGAACCTGCCTACGAAGTTATCGATAGGAGAGCCATGTGGAAGTGGCTCTCCGCTTTAAAGCAGCGGGACGGGGGCTTTCAGATGGCATTAGGGGGTGAAGTCGACGTAAGGTATATCAACCACCCTGGCCTTAACTCCAGACCGAACGTCGTTGTTTTAACCTCATCTTATCTTCAGGGGCGCCTATTGCGCTGCGGTGATAATCACTCTACTCAACCTTCCGCTTAGCCTATCACCCGACTCGCCTGCATGGGCTCCCGACTCCGATCTCTTCACCAACCTAGCAGATTATGTGCGGAGATGTAAGAACCCCGATAGCGCACACTGCCGTTCCCTGTAGCTGAGTCACTGATCATGCAGGCCAAACTTTCGAGGGCGGCATCTCGGGGAAGCCGGACGGTGAAGCACATGGTGCATATGCTTTTTGCGCTTTAGGCTGCCTTGCCATCCTCGATGCCCCCCATCGCATCTTCCCAAGGTCTGTCATATCCAGATCCAGCTAGCTATGCCCGTCTGAAAGGTGACAGCAATCATCTTGGTGCCATGTCGCTGAATCGTTGAATCCAGATACCTCGATGTTCCGCGACTTATCTCTTGGCTGTCGTCGCGCCAATGCGCACCGGAAGGCGGGTTTTGCGGTCGCACTAATAAACTTGTTGACGGCTGCTACAGCCACTGGGTCGGAGCTTGTTGGCCCTTAGTAGAAGCTTGCGTACAGGGCTCATCGGGTCCCGTCCCGGTTCTCGAAAACGACAGAAGCTCAGGCCCCGATCTTCCGGAACTCTATGACCGAGAGGGGTTGATTCGGTATATCCTCAGCTGCGGGCAGGATCATACGGCGCGCGGCGGCATGAGAGACAAGCCAAGCACGTAAGTACACACTATCATCTCTTCACGATCATAAACGGGCTCTAATGGCATGGTAGGGGATCCGACGCTTATCATACATGTTACGTGCTTAGTGGCCTCTCGTCTGCCCAATATAATGCACGTTTAGTTGCCTCTGATGACGAAACTGTGACGGCCAGCGCGCATTGGGCCCTTTCGCCGCGCGTTCATGGTATCCAGGTTTTTGATGAAGCCGACCGCATCAACCCAACGGACCCTGTATACGCAATTCCTCAAAGCAGCCGAGAGGATATCGTGGCATATTTTACGGCGAAACAAGGGTTTTAATCCGCTCATGGCCGCATAATAGAGACCGCATCCGACATGATACTAGCCAATGCCATGCAGGTTGAGTTCCTCCACATCTGCGAAGGCTCGGCCTCTGTACGAATTAGACCTATGTAGGGATCGTACGTTCACGCTTCGAGTATCACATGTATAGAGGTTATGTTCTATATGTTCTACGGGGGAGCACAGCCACAAACGACTCTGAAATGAGCTGGGACGGGCAGATTCGAGTGCCTAAGCTACCTACCTGAACGGGAATCTTAGTTAGACGAGTATTGCAGATGCCGACGGAGATTCCTCTTATATGCTTTACTCAACCGCTGTAGCAGTTGCCAGATTGAATGGATAAGCATGTACTTTCATGTAGGCTTAGTCCGGTTGACCGTGCCTCGTCGACTACGGCTCTGCTATATTATGTCTGTCGAACAGATAATGCTATGCAGTCGGCTGTTTGAGGTTCGCCCGGGTGCTGTGAGACGAACCGGTAGCGTGGAATTCCATGCAACCGCTTTATCTACCTACCTTTAGCCACCCTCTACCGGCATCTTATTGCTCTATGGCCCGACCTTCTTTGTCAAAGAGCTGCATGTCGACGTAGGTTTGCGGGGGCAGCACGTTGTCTAAGGGGCTGGGGGAGGATGCTGACTAGTCCAGAACCCCCTCCCTCCCTCCTCCCTCCGCCCTCCTTTCTCCTCCCAGAGGCAACGCCACCATCCTCCCTGCCTAGAAGACCTCGAAGCCGGGAGCTGGACGGCAAACTGCAGAGGCTGTCGATGTTGGTAGGCCCGATCACCCCCTAGTATTGTTGTCATCCCATTTGTGGTCTCCCAGCCGAACTTGCCTTTTGTTGAACCCCCGTGAATGAGTCCTGTGATGGATTCCTAGGTAGTAGGTAGGTATCGCACCAGATACATACGTATTCGGTATGATATCTGCTCCGGTCCAGTATATCAGAATGCTCGGCAGCCGACTCCGCGTTGCCAACGTCTTCCGCAGCCCTTCCTTCCGTTTCCTGACATCGCCACAGCAATCTTTGACGTGGCAGTCAGTCCCCAGTCTGGCCGCATGTGTGGCCTCGAATCCAGGTGGAAGAGCGATCCGAACCGAGCTAAGCAGCTGCTAAGACACCAACACCAGTGACGGTGGTAGTAAGGAAATCATCTTGCAGTTTTTTTAGTTTTTTTTTTCCTTCTTTGTCCCTTTTCTTGTTTGCCACAACAGGACCTCTCGGCCATGCTATCAGTATAGTATGTAGGTAGCGGAGATCCGTGACTCGACTGGTGTCTGTCTACTTGGTCCGCCTGGCCTGCCTATGCCCAGTATGACGGAGCCTGGGACGCGGCCAGTGCGTGAGAGTTACCGTACCTCGGAGG
This sequence comes from Diatrype stigma, assembly GCA_022225965.2. Classification (NCBI taxonomy): domain Eukaryota; kingdom Fungi; phylum Ascomycota; class Sordariomycetes; order Xylariales; family Diatrypaceae; genus Diatrype; species Diatrype stigma. The sequence goes on from JAKJXP020000007.1 coordinate 368,254, forward strand.
TTTTTCTGCAGAGTTTGCTGTCTTCTGATGATGCCGGTTGCATGTTACATGTCCTGGAAGCAGAAGGGCGGGGGAGCCTATAGGCAGGCTCGAGCATGTGTGCACAGCATCCATCTACCTTTCTCGAATACACGATGCGTTACCCTCCATATATGCCCTTTTCCACGCGAATTGCCCCTATCCGGGCGATCCCGCCAATGGCGGTTTGGAAACACGATTTCCGAAATGTGAAACTACGTCCCATCGATCTCATGGTTCATCTCGGTCGCATTCGAGCAGAAAAAGAGCCATGCGTTATTAATGACGGGCAAGGCCATGTAGGCTCAAGACATCAGATGGACCAGTAACACCGAAAGCAGAGAGACATACATGCTAGCCGCCTAGCTTGTCTTGTGGAGTCCAGCCGTAGATCGTGGGTAATCAATAGTTACGGCAGTGCTTTGATATCGACACATATCGACACATATCGACATATATCGACATGCTTGCTGACTTGTAAGTCGTGGTGTAATAGAGCAGCAGAGCGGTAGAGCAATAGACGCCGCTGCTACTACTAGCCCTGAAGCAAGTATACACCACCTACATTACAAGGAAATGTAGGACTGTACTATGCATATCATGTATGTGTACATATGTGTGTGTGTGTGTGTATGTGTGTACCTTGCTCTCTGGCTCTTACGTGCATAAGACTTGTTGGCGCGTTTCCAGAAGTCTTCGGTTGGGTCAACCGGCCGGACAGATCAACCACGCACCACGATACTTGCCCTCTCTCCCATAAGACGTTGGTTACTCCTCGTCCCCGCCCCTCAACTGGCTACACAGAGCCGGTATTTTCTCATGCTAGCCCTTGGATGAAGCTGTTTAGCATCAGTTGGCAAAATGGATTAAAGTCTCGAGGTCTCACGGGATGCCGGCTGAGTAAGCTCGGGGTTTTTTCGTCTCGACTGATTACCTACTTGCACTTTGCACTTACTGATGTCCATACCTGCTACGATGCAGGTATGGAGTACTATGGTACACCGGGAACTCCAGCCACTACATGTTGCTAGGTAGTGAGTGTATCGTATCGTAAGTGCGGCGGCAATACGTGAATTTGCGAACAAGCGCCTGCGCCCACTTCCAAACCCACACGCAGTCGAGTTCCATGATACTTAGTACCAGGAGGTCAAGACGCGCCACCCCACTAGCAAACGAACTATTAAGCTACTCTGGCTGGCTGGCTGGCTGGCTGGTAATGGTTACCTACAAGGTGCAATGTATGTACTACGATGGAGTACACTCGAAGGAACCCAAGAATGAAGACCCTCCTTATCGAGTGCATCGGTCCGGACAGATCAACAACAGGGAGACGCCACCAGCCAGTTGTTCCGGCCGGTCTTCCTCCTGGCTGCCCTGGCTGCCCTGGCTGCGGCGTCTCGCCCGTTACGGAGATGGAGATGGAGGTGGAGATGAGATGGAGATGGGACGCTCGTCATCGGCAGCAGCAGTAGCAGCACCACCATCACCACCATCACCACCACCACCGCCATTATAAGCATCATAAGCATCAAGTCCTCATAATCATAGCAGCCTCCTCCTCCGCCTCCCCTCCGCCTCCCCTCCCCCTCCCCTCAAAATACACGATACATCCCTATCTACTGTACCCAGTATCTACAGGCCTACATCTACAGACTTACATCTACAAGCCTACATCTACAAGCCTACATCTGCAAACCTGCCTACATATGCCTACATATGTATGCAGCAGATCGGCCAGATGTCGCGTCCTTGTACTGCTACCTGGCTACCAGGCCGCGGAACTCGCAGAACCCTCGGCTTGCCAGTATCTCTTACCACTCACGACCACTCTTACCCCATTTCGATATGCACAAGGCAAATTCCAATATCAGATGCCAACTCATCTTGCGTCTCGCCTTGGCCTAGTATCCATTCAGGAATGGCCATAGGCCCGCAGCCTCTCAATGGCTCATGTAGGTCCTAGGTCCTTGCAAAGTTGCGAGGTCCCTAGGGCAGAGACCAGGGTCCATTTTATGCTGACCGGGGTCACCCAGCGCAGCCAGTGCAGCCAGTGTTCTTGCCCAGCAGCAGCCAGTAACCAGTGCCTCCTTCACCGACTTGCGAGGTTCGAGAGAAAAGAAAGAACCTAGCGAAGCTGCTTCTACTGTAGGTAGTTTGTAGTTGCTCACATACATACAGCCATACAGCCATACACCACCAGATAGTGGACAGTAAGAATGGCGCACCCCCGTTTCCAGCGGTATTTTACACCATAACTCTTGCATTTCAAACCTATATATCTTTTTAACAATACCCCTTAAAAAGAATCCATTTTCGGAATTTTATACGCCATTAGCTGCTGCTTAAGGGAAATTTTACCTCTTATTTATTCGTATTTTTGTTTTAATAAAAGAAAATAAATAAATAATCGCCGAATAATATGTATTATAAATATATACCATTATTTTCGGCTTTTATAACTCCGTAAGTATTTGTAATATAATAACTTCGCTAGTTATATAATAAACCTGAACTATTAAATATATTACGATAAAGATTTAACGGCAATTGGGCTACGGGTTGATTTTTGGGAATTTTATGAAGTTATAAGGAATTGGCGGAATTAGGTGGGATTCTGGCGACCATTCCAGGTTGCGCCGTTTTTAATGTCCATAGTCTGACCACCTGGCATACCTCATTCATACATACTACCTACCTACACCAGACTGCGTACTACGTACTACGTACTTACATATATACATGTCTATACATACACAGATATGTATGTATATACATACACAGATACAGATACAGGTACACACTCACACACGCACACACGCACACATGTCCATACGCACATACATACTACCAAGCACACATGCCTACTACATACATACAACCACATACATACATACATACATACCTAGGCAGGTACTCACTGGTCACTCTAGACCTGTAGACCGAAAAGTTACACGTCCTTTTTTCCCTTTTTCCTGCTGCCTTAATTTTCTCTGTCTTTCCTTTCTTCTCCCACGACACCCGTACCTACCGGTAGCCTGCTAAATGTACAAGCGCCGCCGCTTTGCCTGTTCTCGACTCGACGATACCATCTAGTCTGAGTTCAGCTTCCTTAAATCGCCCGGATCCGTCCAATCAGACGGGCTCATGCTCACCCCATTCTTCCTATTCGTCGAGCCCGTCTTGGGGATTCTTTAGTTCCTCAGTTATTTTTACCTATTTTTTTCTCTTGGTTCCTTCGCCCCTCCAACCAGAAAGCCGCCGCCGCCGCCGCATTCCAGGTTCAGGTTGCGGGTTCGAGCTGCTAGCCAGCGCCCGCGCGCATCGTCGCTCGCTCGCTCTTTTGGTCCCCTCTCCTCGGAACCTATCTGACCCAGTGGGCCGGCTTCTAGCTCCTCTTTATCGGGGTTATGGGTCGCAGCAGCATCAGCCGTCCGCCCGTCTTGTCGTCGTGTTGTTCCTCCTGTTCCTCCTGTTGCTCTTGCTTCTTACGGCTCTTCTGTGGGCCCCCCGCTCGGTTTCCATGTTCCTATAACGAGACCCAAGCAGGGACCCAAGCACCCAAGCACCCAAGTACCCAAGCACCCAAGCACCCAAGCACCCAAAAACACCCAAGCTCTTCGCCATGCATGAACTACCTATATAGGCGTAGTAGCCAGAAGACTGCCGGAACAGGGCCTCTTTCCTACATAGGCCGGCCTACATGGCCTCCATGACCTACATATCCTACAGGGCCTACCATGGCCTACATGGTCTACATGGCCTGCCTACCATGGCCGACATGGCCTACATACATAGTACGCGCCTATATGCGTCCAGCAGCAGGCATCGTTGTAGCATGACATCTAGACATGCACGTACATGGAGGGCAGATCAAGGTTACCATTCTGGCTGTCCAAGATACCATTGCAAGACCCCTCGATTTGATTGCCTGCTGCATTAGTGGCCGCCTGAGGGCCCTTAGGTAGGTATTCGGTTCGGTTACCTGTTGGTCTCCTGTACACCCAGTTCACGACCAGGTACATCCCTTCCCAGTATCCTGCCCAGTACCAGTATCTGCGTCAGATCTCAGGGCGAGACTTGACTGGTGGCAGGGCCGGTGGGCACCTCACGAATCTGGAGTCGATGTGATAATATCTTATGTTTCTTTCCCCCCCTTCCTTCCCCCTTGGGTCTCTCGAGTAGCAGTCCCGTCCAGCGCGCGTAGATTGGCCGCCGAGCTTGTCCCCAGCTCCAGTTGTACCCTGCCTATTTCTGCAAATACAACGTCTCTACTAGGCCGGACCCATTGTCATGTCGGACGAGGAACACCGTGAGACTTATTTATCAAAGATGATCGTCTATGGAAAATGCACACCCCAGTTCGGTGGAGATCTGCTCTCTGGTGCCAACACATCAATATGGGTCACTCACTTCGAGAGCCGCATCTCGGTGCGTCTGTAAACAATTTTCTTCGATTTCGTCTTGAGATATCCCTGCCCCACAAGAACAACACATTTCTGCAATAAATCACACATGTCTCGCTGTCGATGGATCGTCCTTCTGCACCGCAGCCCTGAATACGTAGCTGACCTCCTTCCATCACCACCACCATAACCACCACCACCACACCTCTGCCTCGTAGTACAAGCTCGACCTCGACACGCTTACTGCTGCCTTACCAGTGCCGGCCTTTACCTCTCTTTACCTTGTGCCCCTTCCCCACGGTTGGGCTCGACTGCATACTCGAAAAGCATCTGGACCTCCCTATCCCACGCTGCCCTGAAACCTTCGTCTCGAGGTTTCACACGTCCCTGGCCAGCCTACCGCGGAGCGTGATACTCCTCGGATCGGTTTCTTTCTTTGTCTTCTCTCTCCGTCGCCCGGCCCAATTCGCTCCAATCGCGAAGTCATCGAAGCCAGCGAGTAAGCAATATGGGAGGCTTCTACATTCAGTACCTTGAGAGTAAGTTGCCGGGTTTCGGGAACCTCATGACATGACGTGACGTTGAAGAAATTCCATCTCCAAATTATCCTCAAGGATGCATGCTGTGGGGCTGAGCGTTGGGTGTTCGTCTGACATGTGGGCGAACCCCTGCATCATCATCGGAACGTGCAGGCTTCCATCGTGTTCCTGACAGGATACTGAGCAACCCATGCGGGAGAGATATTAAAATCCCACGTGCCCTCACAGATTCTGAATGCAACTTCGCATATAGATCTGGAGAGGAAGGGGGGTGTCTTCGCCGTTGGGCTGTCATGCATGCAGGGATTTTTTCCCCTTCCCTTCTCGATCTCTCCCTCTCCCCGCGTCATCGGTCCTGCATACATGGCGCAGCACCCTCGTCACTGAACACGAATTTCCCCAGGAACCAGCTGCTAACTTCGATCCGATAGGCTTGTGCCGGCGTCGTGGGTGGCAAGACCCTACCTACGAGTGCTATCGGGACACCAGCGGGTACACTTGTCTCGTGCTGGTCAATGGCCGAGAATACCAGACGGACATTGCGTACGAATCAGATGTCCTGGCCCAGGAGAATGCCGCGATGAGAGCCTTCATGGTTTGCCGGAACTTCTCCGTCAACGGAGGCATGCTTGCCCGTAATGGCGTGGTCCAGGGCCTCCCAGCCAATGACTCGGGCAAGCGCAAGAAGTCTCGCCAGGTAATAAGCCACAGCCATAGGGAGAGCCGCCACCACCGATCGGGTCACCACTCGAGCAGCAGCTCCACGGCGTCCTTCGAGTGAGGGGACGATCTTGCCTGGCAGACAGTTCCCATTGGATGTGGTCCGACCAACCCCCTATACGGTTTCGGATTTGATTTTGATTTGATTTGATTTTTTTTTCAGCGATTGGACATATGAAGAGCAAAAAGAGCGGGAAAAAACAGGAGGCGTCAAAAGACTGACATAAACAACCGGTGAAGCTTCACAGCTTATTATCTCCCTGGCATACGTTGCGGAACCACCTAATCCTTTTTGGGGGCACAGATCCCGCGTGAAGAGGGCCGAAAAAGGCCCAGACCAACAAAAAAAGCATAAAATCGACGATTCACGACTCTGATGAAGAATTGAAACGACTTACGACACCAGCTAATCACGACCAAAATTTCTCTTCTGGCCAGCCACGGCGTGCCCACATCTGCGGCTTCTTCCCGGCAGTCCAACGGTGGTCTTTTCTTTCATTTACATATGATGATGAGCCATGTTCACTTCCCTTCAGCCTGTGGATCCACAGGACCAATGCCCGGAATTTTACTATTTCATGACTATCTCTTCTTTCGCTCCTTTCCTCGGAGGCGAATCTGATCAGCCATTCGCGGCAGTCTATATATACGGATCCATGGCATTTCCAATTGCGAGGTACCGATTTGATGGACTTCCGAACCACTTTGGATAGAATATTTCGTGTTGTTTTTTGCCCACCCCTGAGCACGTCGCCGCCGGCAGCAGGAAATGAGTACGAGGACCAATTAATATCCACCCCTAGGACAGGAGCCCGGTCCGGTCGGGTCTCGTCTTGCCATTCTACCCATGGAGTTTTTCTTGGTCCTCTGTTCACTTAATTTCTCGACGAAATGCTGCTGCTCGAAGTTCGTTCGAGGGGAAAGCTGTAGAGCGTGATTTTAATAGGTGGTGGTTTTAGAAGGAAGGGCAGAGGCGACGATGATGACTAGAGCGAGGGATAAGGGGGGAGGAGGGCGATTTCTCTTGGACAGGGGTATTTCTCCCCTTCTGCTAATGACGGGTTGACGAGTTCGGGGTAGCTTGTTGTTGGATGGGGGGGTGACCGTCGACTTTGCTTATACACTCTGCTCTCAGGGGTAGACCCACATGATGGATGACTTAACGACTTGATGCTCACGACTTTAAATTCAATTTTAACGACTTTTCTATAATTACCGGGCGATTGTAGCAAGACAGTAAAGTTAGACTCTCTAACGTCCCTCTTTTGTGTCTTCTCAAGATGGGCCGCACTTTGCACCTCAACTATCAGATGTCTCGTTGACTATGTAGCTAGTGACTTGGCGCGAAGAAGAATAAAGTAGCATTCTCAAATGGACTATGAATTAAGTAGATGGGTGCGCTGATCAGTGGTGGTGGCGGCGAGTAGGCAAGACGACTAGGAGAACGGAAGAGGGTGATGGCTCGTGAAGAGATCAAAACTTCGAAAATATTAGTGTTGAGGTTCGACGACAGGGACCGGCGGCGGCGGCGGTAGAAAATGAAGTATGTCCCGTCACAGTCCATGTGCCCGTGTCGCACGACCATCACCAACCAATACGTACTGTATTGTACCCAGTTTGTGACATGCTATAGTTAATTACTTTGTGTGGATTACCTACCTGGCTTACCCCGGATTATCATCTATCGTTTATCGATCCACGATGTTGATCTTTCGGGAGATCTGCAAGCAAGCAAGCAATCGTGCGGCGGCCCAAGCTTTCCTCTTCTCTTGTTTCGATCGGACTGGATCATCTTTCTCTTGTTTTCTATTTAATTTTTTTATTTTTTATTTGCCTACACATCAAACCTGCAATGCGATACTTACGTAGTTAGACAGACCAACTCGATTGCTCTCGCGTCTTTACATCGCCCCCGCCCCCCCTGTTCATATCGCCCAGCCGTTACTGTCGCGGCTGCAACCGTCACACACTCCCGCACGGGGAAACGAACATATCGGACGGTTAGTTTCTTTTACATACTGTACACGCTTAAGCTATTGTGCACACCCACCTGAAGGGTGCTGCTGTTAGAGAGTGGGTATGGTCCCTACCTACATAATGGCAACCAACCATCATTGACAACCTGGAAGTGTTCCAAGGCTCGAAGTTGCTATGGGCAAGCCCCTGCATTAGGGTTAGGGGTTCAACAACGACTATGTAGTATTTCTCCAACTGCTAGTTAACTGCCCACCCATGTAAACACGATCAACTTACAGTACATGCACGTAGGGAGGTGTGGTGTAGGGAATAAACTTGGCTATACTAATAACCAGTGGGATTGAACCGCCACTCATAACACTCTAGTTGGTACCTACCTACCTATAGTCATACCTATCTCCATGCTCTATACTAGCTACATCATTCTCCCTTTTCTTTTCTTTTCTTTTCTTTAACGACACGCGTATTTGCCTCTCCGCCGATATCTACGGGGTACTTAGACTATATGCACGTTATACTGGGCCGGGCTGGGCCGGGCTGGGCTGACTGGTCAGGATGCTGCTACGCACTTCTCTTGCAGTGCAGGGATCAGGGGCGTAATAGTGTGGCATCACGGAATTCTCCGGTGCAGCGGGCGCTCGATTGCGCGCATGGTGGTCTCGAACTTCGGCCCCAGATATAACTAACTACGAAGTATAAACAACATGACCATCACCAAGTCTAGTAGGGCACGCTTCAATGCGAAATGGACATAACGCCGGCCTCGCCACTTTGCTTGCTTGCTTCCGAGGTAGGTAGTTATCAGCACTGATGGTGGGTTTGTTGGTGTATCAAGTAACTCACAAGCCAATGGGACTGGCTGTAAATGGACAGTTTATATAGCGCTGTGCCACATAGAATATTCATATAGGGGCCAACATGATATATCTTCGTAGGGTACGTACCGCGATAGACAGGACGGCTTATTTGCTGAGATGCTGTAGTTGTTGCCCGTCGTCTTACCAATACATAATGGTGTACTTACTATCAACGTTCGTGGCGAAAAGAATAAAGACTGTGCCGGATTGATGCTTCAAAGAGAGCTTAAGGTTCCATCCGACTCGGCTGGACCGGTTTGCCGCGAAGGACGAATTGTAGGTGCTTCCAACTTATATATACACTTTGGCATGATCTACTACGGCAGGTGATGTAGTAGGGAATGCCATGGTGTGTAATGAGATTCGATCTTTGTCCCTGGTTAGCCAGCATGCTCTGAAATCAAGATAGCATTGGGTCCCTAGGATGGACGCATCTCTCTCTCTCTCTCTCTCTCTCCAACACACACACACACACACACACACACACACACACACATATATATATATATATATATATATATATATATTACCGTCTCTCAAAGAGAGCATCATACCCAAGCGCCTGCACCATCATGGTAACCTACCTACCTATATATATATATGCCTACCTAGCTCATCCATAGATCACGTGGTTCGGCTGGCCCTGGGCGACTGCCCATGAACTCACTCTACTAACAACCTTCGATCGCCAGAAAGTTTGCATATGAGCAGTTGGGACAGTCGATATAGAGATTAAGGTGTATGGCGTAGGTAGTGTGATATAATAGCAAATATCTCGTGAGTCTATTTCTCGAGCTCTAGCACCAGTCTGGCAAGGAACTGCGGGACTTCTTAGCGACAATCACAGAACCCTCCCCTTCTCTCTCTCTCTGCGTGGGTAGGTGGGCATGTGTGTGTCTGTTTGTCTCCGAACCTTCGTTCAGACTTCATTCATTCCCTACCTAAGGACAGCGACGCTAAGATGCCGCCTTGTCGCCGCCGCTATCGTGGACTTCGCCATCCTCACCAAGTCCCACGAGCTCGAGGGTAAGGACCAGCTAGCATAAGAAGTCTCTAGGGTTGATCGCATCCCGCCATCTGGAATGTCCTAAATAGAGGTCTGCTTCGTCATCTATGGGGCGGTTTTCGCTCCAAGAAAGAGCAGAGACTTCCGAGTCGACCCCACCTATCGGCTCATTTATCGCTATAGAAACAAGAGTCTTGGTTTGAAACGTCGTCGTTGCTGTGGCTGTGTTGCAGCTGTGAGGTGCGCTGTGGAACGGGCCATCTTTCCCGCACATGGGCGTAGACATTGGCGATGCATCACGAACGAAGAAAGGTCCGCCGGATCGTCAGCGAGAGCCGGCACAACACCTTCTCGCGCGTGGGCGTAATCACCAGGTCGGACAACCTCCGAATCCAGACCCAGATCCAGATCCAAGGCCTGCTGGGCTACTCAGTACCATCGCCATCGCGAGAACCCATGCGACTCCTTTGCTGGACTACCCAAGACTCTTCTTCCCCGGCGGGGTCCTCCCTCCCAGGTACATGCATGGTATATGGATCATTACCATTGCTTATGTTTGCTCTTCTCTTAGAAAATAAACTTCGTGCTCCTAGGCCACGGCCCCCCTCACCTCCATCGGCAAAGCCGGCATCTGCGTGAGCAAGGCACGGAGGAGACTGGCTTCGGTAAGTGTGCCTTTGGCCGTGTCGGTAGGCTTTGTGACTGACTGAAAGGGGCGCAATGCTGCAACCTCCCCCGATGCACAGTCAACAGCGCCCCTACGACACCGAAAATGACTCCTTCGTTGGGCCCCTGATTACGCTCCGAGATATCTGACTCGTTGGCTAAAAAGTGGACAGGCACGCCTATGTGGGCGAGTTGCCTTGACGGTGATCTTGAACAGGGGGTTTGAATATCTTATCCCCTTGGTATATCCATCATTACCCGGCTTGGGTGCACGACCGCGATGGTGTCAGTCAGATAAGAAGGACCCTTGACTCTTCGAGGATGGCAACCTGAAAGCGGAGAAGTCGTCTCCGCTCCTACTTGCTTGGGGTCGAACACGCGATTGCTCTATAGTCGAGGCAACTGTCATGATACCAGGCAACAAAGACGCCAATGTATAATGAGGGGTATTTATCATCTAAGGGGTCCAAGGGGGTCCTAGGGGTTTTCGGAATACTACCTACTACGAGGGGCGCGATATACGTAATATACTGCAGGCCATGATAAGCTTATCACACGATGCCCACCGATAAGGCTATCTTTGCTCTTGGTGTGGAATATAAGGTTAGAGATCCCCTGCAAGGGGTTCCAGAACGTGGGTATTGGTAGGTGCACCGTGGCTGATTGTCACTGACCACGGCGACTGTTTCGGTAACTACTTAAATAGTAACTTGTGTGCTTAGTTAGATAGGTATGTATGTGTTATCCAACCATTCGGAGCTCGTTTCAGCAATGATTTCCGCGATCTACTCGAGGTAAAAAAAAAGCTTCCAGGTTCAAAGGTGTCAGCTTCGGGCGAGCCCGCCCGCCACGACCTTGGGCCTTGGGAGCATTCCCAGATGACCAAGGTGACCAAGGCGATGGATGGAGGATGGGCAACGACCGGGAGGCTCTGACTTGAACAAAAGGCCAGGGAAGAAGTCAGACTAAGCAGTCACGGGGGGCGGCTAGATTGAACACGAGAAAATAGAGACCCGTAATAACGAAGGGGCGGCGCCGCTGCGAGCTTGCGACCGCTGCGGCAATGTGCCAGCGAGCGGTCGCCTCACCGAACCCACTGGTTTTCGAGTCCGGCCCCGATTCGAGGCTCTGGCTCGTCAGTCGCACGAAACGCCCGGCATCAACTAGTTGTCGTTGGTGTCTGCTTATGACTTGCATGGCTCCGACAGCAGCTGACTTCAGACTACCTACATATGATATGTATGTAGTGGCTAACTATATGGCCTCACCTCGGGTGTCGGTCGAGAGGTTGGACCTGGATGGCACGAGATGGGGTAGCAATGGGAATATTACCTAGCAGCCTAGGTACCCAGGTAGGCTATACACGAGGTAGGTAGACGGTAGTACGCAGGAAGGTTCCGATGGGTTTCAGAGAAATTAAGAGGCTCTTGCAAATTGCAGCATCGCGGCAATTTCTCAAACTCAATAATTTATCGAACTCAATAATAGAACAAAGGAAATTCCGGAAATTCCACGCTTCCATGCCTCAATGCCTCAATGCCTCGTGGGATGGACCGGCACGGGATTGGTTCAAACTCACCTCTCCCCCTTTCGAGGCTTGCCTAGTAGGTGGGGGCTAGCCGAGTTAGGCTGTGCTGGGGCCCCACCATCTGCCAAGATAGGCATGGCAAACCTGGCAGGGTGCAGTAGGTTCCAAGGTTGTGCTCCCCGAACTAGAATCGTTCGGAAATCGCAGGGTGGGGTTCACAAGCATTTGATTAAATAATTTCGGCCCTGATGTACAGTAGCATGTCATCTTCAAGGGCCAAGGGCTGTAAGACGAGACGAAAGGATGGGATGGAGAGAGGAAAGAAGGAAAGAAGCGAGAGGATGAGCAGCGACAGTACCTAGAAGGGAGTGGCAGTGGTGTCGAATACCAGTCGACCTACCTAAAAAAGAGCCAGCCTCGATGTCGCAATGGGTCGCAATGGCCCCAATGCCACGATGCTCACCAGGCAGGTACATACATATGTACATACATACATACATACATACCCGAATAACCTGAGATACTTAAATGGGGGAGGGCACCACCAGCTCTGCGTTAATGTGAGCACGTACGAAGTACAGCAAGGGTGATCTCGTGTACCAAAGCGCGACTTTCTTAGTAAATTTCAGTTTAACAGGCTAACAAAAATTCAAGGTGTCCTTACGGTATTCTCCTTATTAGAACCAGCTTCCCTTTGCCTCGACAGCAACGTCTTGAGACTTTTCTTTTGAATCAGCACCGTTCTGCATTTTTCTCTTGTTGTGAAAATATTATCCTTCTCCTTCCATCTATCGACGGTTCAATACGAGCATCCAACTCAGCACACATCAAAACCAAGTGATCCAAGTCCTGCGCTGCCGTGCCTGCTGTGCCTGCCGTGCCTGCTGTGCGGTACTTGCCTGTACATCGTACGACGATCAGCCGCCCTCCATCTGCCAGCCGGTTAAGACCACTACCGTTGCTAGCCCTACATGGTCCCTACATGCTAGTGCCCTATATACATACCTACATACCTACATAGGAGACCTTCTTCTGGCCCCGACTCCTTTCTTGAACACCACATCTCCAGACCACAACTCCAGTCTAGTGTCGTTGCCATTATATAGTCACCATCAAGCCCTATACAGCTTCAGGTCGACTATTATACTACACTCGTTTAACTATTCTATACTTGACAATCCTCGATTTTCCTCAATAATCTCTCATAATGAAGGGTAAGGCACCAATACAGTCCCATCACCAACGCCGTCACCGCCTTGGCCTCGACAGCCGACGTCGAGCACTCGGCATTTAGCGTTCTCCGTTCAACATTCAGCATTCAACATTCAGCATTGAGCCTTCCTATACACGATCACCAGCTAACCATGCATTCTCAACAGCCCTTATTCTCGTCGGCGGCTTTGGCACGCGTCTGCGTCCTCTTGTACGTTTTGCCTGCACCTTGTGTGCCATCGAGATCTAAAACTGGGCGCCAGATGCCCGTTCCGATCCAAATCCGCTAACAGCAATCCTCCAGACCCTTACCATGCCCAAGCCCCTTGTCGAATTCGCAAACAAGCCCATGATCATGCACCAGATCGAGGCTTTGGCAGCCGTTGGCGTCACCGATGTCGTCCTTGCCGTAAACTACCGACCAGAGATAATGGAGAGAGTATTGGGCGAGGTTGGTTGAGTCCCGAGCCCAGATGTGTGTTGTCATTTTACCTAATATGCCTGTTCCCCATATAGTACGGAGAGAAGCTGGGTGTCAAGATCCATTTCTCCCTGGAGCCCGAACCTCTCGGTACCGCCGGTCCCCTGAAGCTTGCCGAGGAAATTCTCGCTAAGAACGACGAACCTTTCTTCGTGCTGAACTCCGATGTCACATGCGAGTATCCCTTCAACGAGATTGCTAGCTTCCACAAGGCCCATGGCGAGGAGGGCACGATCGTTGTCACCAAGGTCGAGGAGCCCTCGAAGTACGGTGTTATTGTCCACAAGCCCAACCATCCGTCACGTATCGACCGGTTCGTCGAGAAGCCTGTCGAGTTCGTCGGAAACCGTATCAATGCCGGTATCTACATGCTGAACCCCTCGGTTCTCAGCCGTATCGAGAAGAACCGGCCTACCTCGATCGAACAGGAAACTTTCCCGGCCATCGTCCGTGACGGCCAACTTCACTCGTTCGACTTGGAGGGCTTCTGGATGGATGTCGGTCAGCCCAAGGATTTCCTGACTGGCACCTGCCTCTACCTGTCTGCTCTGGCCAAGAAGAAATCCGAGCTTCTCGCCCCGCTGTCCGAGAGCTACGTCCACGGCGGCAATGTCATGATCGACGAGACGGCTAAAATCGGCAAGAACTGCCGAATTGGCCCGAATGTTGTTATCGGCAAGGGCTGTGTCATTGGTGATGGTGTTCGATTGCAGCGCTGCACCCTACTACCAGGATCCAAGGTCAAGGACCATGCCTGGATCAAGAGCACCATTGTCGGCTGGAACAGCTCCGTCGGCAAGTGGGCTCGTCTGGAGAATGTGACCGTACTGGGTGACGATGTCACGATCGGCGACGAGATCTACGTCAACGGCGGCAGCGTCCTTCCCCACAAGAGCATCAAGGCGAACGTCGACGTGCCAGCCATCATTATGTAATGGAGTGGGCATCTTCCCAAGAGCGGCGTCGCCATATTTTCGGCTTTCTACTTCGTTCCGTTATATACGTGGCATTTTTCGGTTGCTCTTACGATCTCGTAATACCCTGTTCGCATTCATCTTCTTCCACGGAAAATCTCTCCTCACATTTGATCCGGTTTCCGCGTTGGTAACAAGCAGGATGGCGTTTGTGGTTGGCATGCCCGCATAGATGACAGCAACAGTTGCACTCCGGCTGTTTGTAGAACGTTTTAGGGTTGGAACGGGTTCACTAGGGAAAATAATGGTCGTTACGACATGTGGTCATCACGGTCATGGTCGGGGATGAGAGGTAATGGTACGAGTGATTATGACCACCAAAATATGGTGTGAGGGAGTATAGCATGTCGTTTCACGCTTTGTTTCGGTGCGGGAGAAAAAGTCGGTATCACATTGGTGGCGGTAGTGGTGGTCTTGATCGTCTCAAGCCTCCCAGAAAACGGGGCGTACCAACCTCTGCTTTTCTCTCACTTCACTGTCTGTCCAGCCCCAGCATAAAGTATACAGCACACTGCTTTCGATGTAGGCAGGACCACGAATGTTGGTACAGGTTCGGGGTTTAGACGCGCTACATAGATCGGCATAGTCGAGAAGCAACACCTGAATGTAATAAATAATGCGATGTGCAGATTCTGCGTTTAGTTACGAGCCTTTGATTTAACAATACGGCCATGTCTACTTGATACGGCCCTGCATATTTCTCGCCCGGTCCTCGCGACACGATAGACAGACGACTACTTCACTATTCGGTTGGGCATTGGCATGATTTCCTCATTCAGCTCAGCTTAGCCTAACTACCTATGTACTGTATTGGCATTGGGTACAGGATGTATGAAGCACTCCGAATTCGCTTGAGGGCCTCCTTGCTCCCTCTGTTCAGCGACATGCCATACACTCAGTATGATTCGTTTCCTTGCTCCTCCTCGCCTCATTTCCACGTTGTCGACATTCTAATCCGTTGTCATTGCTGTCGAGAATTGTAGGTAATGGAATTGTTGCCGAGTCAAGAGGGAACGAGAACGAATGAAAGAAGCGAAAAGTGCGAATCTCCATTTTCTCCCTTGAGTATGTCCCTCTCATGATGGTATCCTGAGATGGTGTCTGACTGTCTGTCTGTGTACAAGGGGGGAATGGTGAAAATTCGTACCGGGTAGCGAAGAGCATCGATGGGGGAATGAGTAGAGAGGAAATGCAGAAGGCTGGTTCATGAGAAACAAGCAAATAATGCCTCTCCATCTGAGAAATGTGATGGTCCGAGGTTGTGTCAGAAAGAAGAGAAGAGAAGGGGTGAGAATTCAAATCTGGACAGCGAAACCTCATACTCATATGCTCATCAACATCAGCATCAACATCGTCAACCATCGCGATGCATGTACCATCCATGTCCTTTCACAGTTCATTCGTTGAAGTTGGCTGATGCGTATTTCCGTCCAGCTAGCTAGCTAGCTTAGCTAGTATTCTCTTTCCGTATGATGTCGGTCACTGCGGGTGATGTTGGTTAGCCAACGGGCTGAGAACGCAGGCGATGTATGGAGGTAGGTAGGTACCTAAGTTAGGTAGGCATGCATGATATCTGCGTAATGAATACTTACTTTCCATCCCCGAGCAACATCGTTGAAGCGTTTGAGAACGAACGAGAAAGGAGGAAGGAAAAAGAAACAAGAACAGAAGCTGAGCATTGCGATTCCCGTTCCATTCTCGCCTGATCCCGTCTGTTGCGTATGAGAGATGGTCGAGTGTGTGTGTGTGTGATTCTCGGGCTGGTTGGTTGGTTCGCTCAAGTCTGCTCTTACAAACCGCCGCCTGCAGCCGCGGCCGGCTGACGCGCCCAGAGCACGATCTTGCGGGTGCGTCTGGGATAGGGCAGCTCGATCTCAGCGTATCGCTCCAACATCTTCGCCACGCGAGGCGACCAGGGGTCCGTGCTAGATGTTCGTCCTCTTCGTTAGCTGGGTTTGTTTTCTTTTTCACTCCGGCTGCAAAGGACAGAAAGCAAGGGAAGCCAGAACAGGATAGACAGTAGGCAGCAGGAGAAAACAGCATGGGTATTATGAAATCAGGTAGCGTCTCGATAGAACTTACGACAACGAAGGCATGACCCCATTCGGCCAATGCACCCACTCGTTCTTGTCATTGTAATAAATCATCCCGGCCGGCCGGGCGATATCCGCCACGATCTGCCTGACCGGAATGTTTGGGCTGATTGACACCACGAGGGTGCGCTCGTCGACGTCTAGAAAAGCTCTGGGGCTCTCCACGATGGTCGCGCCCGCGCGCGCCAGCACCACCTTGTCCTCATCCGTGTAGGCAGGCTCCTGCAAGATGATCTTCACCTCCTCGCCGGCGGAAGATGGCAGCTCCTCCTTCATCTCGTTGATAAAGGTTCTCATGGAGAATAGCATGGCATGCTGTACCATGTGGTCGGGATCGATCGCGGCCGACGGGTCCATGAGACTGCCACAGGCAAAGGCCACGATTTTGTCAACCTTGGCCAGGGCCGGCTGGGAGGTGATAATATCTTTGAGTTGCCAGAACTCCTCCGACTCCTCCCAGACGCCCCGGTGAGTCTCCAGGAGCGTGTCCAGATCGTCCACTGGCAGGGTCTCGTACTGCTGGAGCTCTCCATACTCGTTGCAGGGCTTGGCATCTGGGTACCCGACGCTGATAGACTGATACACGGATGAGGCGTCTCTGTGTCTGGTGTCTTCCAGCAGCTCCTGGATCGAATAGAATATGATGTCCGCCTCGGCTCTGTGTACATCATGATTGGTCAGTAAGATGTCATTATCATACTTGGCAAGATCATTGGTTACAAGGCCGCAGAGTGAGTGAGTGAAATGAGTGAGTGAATGAGTGAGTGAGGGTGGGTAAATGAGTGAACTTCGACCAAACCAGACCAAACCAAACCAACGATGGATACAGGCCAGAATATTGCAATATTCACTTCTAAAGGAGTAGCAGTCAATGAGTGAGTGATGGACGACTTACTTGCGCCAATTGCCTGGGCCGCCGAGCTGGCACATATAGGTCGGAAACACCACGACCTCGGTCTCGTTACCCCGAATGTCGGGGATGGGAATTGAATTGAGTGGCTGATTCAACAGGTATTGAGCGAGGCGGTTGATAATCAGCTGGATGGTCTCCTTGCTGTAGAGGGCCACGCCCCCGAAGTAGAGGTTCTGGAGCTCCTGCTGGGCCGTGTGCACCGCCTCGCGGCGTCGTTGCGCTTCAGTGTTGGACGTAGACATCGTGTCTTAGTTTTCCTTGTACGGACAGATACACGCAAAGGCTGGTGTCGGTGCTGTAGATGTGTAGATCGCGCCTGGTCTCTTCGGTACAAGATCCTTGTAGGGGTTGGAGATGTTGGGACTGGTGAATATCAAGAACCTACTGGCGAGGCTGACTGAAGATGCTTGACTGTGTAGGTGTGTTCCTGATGGACTAAAGACGGGATCAGATGGGGGGTTGGGGACGGGGTCCTGAAGGGGGAAAGTGGGAGAACGAAATCCTCGATGGGCTGGCTGACTTTGGGCGTCAACACGTTAGGGTTATCTGAGGGGAGTGGACAGTGTGTATACGAGAGGACAACACGGTATCACTCTGAGATGATAATCCTTGGCATCAAGTGTGAGATGGGAAGAGGGAGAGAGAGATTCAGAAGCGTGGTTGTGGTGATCAACAAACTGGTTTCTGAGTAGAGATGTAGGCGGGTAGGAGAAGATCTGAACTGGCAGCGGAGGGCGGGCTGCTTAAATAGTTTTTCGGGGGCACACCTTGAGGGACTTAAGTTCCTAGGCACAGGTATTCTAGCAGGTCAGCTGCTACATCAGCAACTTGTAGAATACATGGTAATGACTGTTCCATGTCTGTACTGTTGCATAGTCCTCGCAGCAAAGAGTTACCTCTGCGGCTTGCCGAGCATAAGTATACGTATGTACGTTTCAGGGTGATGCCTCCTGCCATATAGTCGGCCGGAATCGCCTCCTCAGGTGACTGGCCCGGACCCCGATGGAAGGCCCATGCCTCCGCGAAGTAAGACGAGCTACCCAATCGTTGCCTAGAGTTCGTTTGCTGCGGACGACTAGGGGCTCGGCCGAGTTGTTGAGTAGATAGCACTTGCCCAGTTGCAGTTTCCGCTTTCTTCCGGAGCCCATGTCTGTGCTCTGTGCCCTCTGCTCTTGTGCTGGAGATAGATACTACCACTACCTATATGCATTAGTGATATGTACTTATGACACGGTATTTCTGAAGCAAACACCTGAATACCCCTGAGTATTGTAGATAGGAGGTGCGTGAGTCACAGTGCTGTTGCTTGATAAAGTAGGCTTTCCAAAGACGGTTTACATAAAGTCATCCCGGTGCCACAAGTACATAAGAAAGGAGAGTTGACATTAACTGGTTCTGGGTTTTATCTCAATTATGATACAAAATGTGCCACGCTCCGGTCTATCTTGTCTTTGGAACAGGGGCAGCCTTTGCTTGCCACAAGGCTTTGTGGTGAGCATCACCGTGTAAAGTCTAGTTCGCTTTGGTTATAACCATCTATGTCCTGTGAGTAATCCTGGGATATCAGAATATCTAGCTGAAGCAAGCAAAGGGAGGAATTTCCAATCACGAAGGAGCGGAGCATTGCTGCATTGTGAGTTTCGGACGTGAAACAACAACCCTCTTCATTGGTCATAAGGCAAGCAGCTTTGTCGTTTTCAGTGCATGGAGAAGCACCACAAGGTGCCGTATGGAAGCATCCGGATCTTTCGTACAGTGATCATGCATCCATACTAGCTTAGACAAGTGCAGGATGAATATACAGATACCTGCTGATTGGGCGGGACCAAGACGTAACGTAGCAGGTGACAACTTCAACACTGTGTGTACAGCCGGAGTCACAAGCTTACAGGCTGTCTCACCTTTGATACAAGATGCTGTTCATTTGGAGCGTGGGGCTCCTTTGTACGGCTACTTCCAAGGTCCGGAAGGTCCGTGCCAATCCCGGCAGTCACGGGCCGGGATACTGGGTCATGTGGCCGGAAATCCGGATGTTTGCTGTCGGGTTTGTCCGGCATTGTCAACGGGGATCCCGGCCGGTGGGGCCCGACTGGTGGGGCCGTGTGGCCGTAATTTCAGGGGAAGTCTCAGGGGAAGTAGCACCGGAGGTAGTAGCAGTGGTAGTAGCAAAGGCGGTAGCAGGGTCATTACTGGCATCTTTGGTAATAGTAACTGTGGTGCTGCTGTAATAACAGCCGCATTAGTGTCCACTACATGTGTGATAGCGATTTCAGTTGCTACGACAGGCAGTTTTGGCATCCTGTGTCGTTCTGCAACAGTAGTCTTGGAGCAATGGAAAGCTAGACGTTGGGATAATTTACATATGTTGGGAATGACGGCAACACCAGATTGCCGCACGATGTGTATCTAAGTAGGTGGTATTACTCTGTAAGGGTTCTGCTTGGTTTTTCTTCTCCAAGTTGCTATTGTACGCTAGCCCTTACAGTTTAACAGAATGGATTATCTCTCCATCAGTGCTATCATACGTTCTGGAGCTCTGCCTGAAGCCACAGTTATCATCAGAACTTGCTAGAGCAGCTGTCATGGAACATGAATAAAACCTCTAAAGGAAACATTACTACTAAGGATGTAACTGTGGAACAAACATCTTGAGATCGTATGTTACATATAATGGTAATTCTGAGCTGCATTAACAATATGCATCTAAAAGGAAGGTAGATAATGTGTAAGGGACACGAAGGGAGACTTATTTTCGAGGGCTTGCTAATGAAGATAAAAACATATCGTTATAGCGGATAAGGTTGATAAGTAGCAAACATAAGATGGATATGGTAGAAACCCGTTGGTGTAACAAGAAGTTTAAGACTTAAGTTCGCGTTCATCAATACTTTTGAAGTTAGAGCTCTCAAGGTTCGAGTTCTGGGGCAGATAGCTTATTTATCATCTGTACATGCCCGAAGATTCATAACGTTGCTATATCTTAAACTTAACCTTGAAACAATTGAAACGATGGATTATGGTTGTCATCAGGACATATTTGGCAACACCAATGTACGTATTCGTTCGTATGAACGGCAGGCAACCCCCCAATACTGTGCTGGTGGTCTGAATGACAGTACGTAGGTATCAGCGATAAAAAGATGGAAATAGACTCATCTCAACCACTTCAGCATGTCAACAGAATAGACAACACCGAATCTCGACGATATTGATTATACATAAAGATCCAGTTCATGATTGATCACTAGTTACGTAAATCACAAGGCCCTGAACTTTCTCCGTGGCCTGTATATAGAAAGTTCGATGTTTTCATGAAGTACAACTTAGTATCAAAAGATGTACCCAGGTACTCGTGGTTTGGTGTCCTGTAGTTTCACTCTCTCAAGCCCTCC